>VWYI01004843.1:96365-232437 GCA_013399455.1 Anthoscopus minutus | reverse complement strand
TTTGTTTTGGGTCCCCCCCCCCCCCCCCCCCCGTTATGGGAGTTTCTTCCCAAACAATGGCTTTTCATTATGCCTTGGCCTCGGACTCTTTTTCAGGAAGGGTAAAAGTCTGTATTAGGAGTTTGAAAATACCCATGCTTGAGAAAAAAGTCAAGGGGAGAAAGAACAGTAAGAGTATAAAATAGGGAAGGATCTCTTAGGTTGTGTTTATTGCCTATGATAAGTAAGCATGTCATATGAATAATACTTCTAAAATATTACAATCCTTTTTTAAAACTATTTGAGCTGTTTTGTTCCTGTCTGCTCATTCAGGAGAGTGTCTTAGGAAAAAACCCTCAAGATCGATATTTCAGAAATAGTGCTAATAATCCTATAGCCAGGAATTTCCTCTTCAGGACAATTTATTTCTGTGTTACTGATTTCCATACCAAGCTTGCAATGCTTGAACCATTTCTCATTTGACTTAACTAATATTCTATCAGATTGCTTTCTGTTTAAGTCCATTTTCTTGCTTTGTTTTCCTTGTCTAGGAAGTTATTTCTGCATTAGGGATGGAAATTTAGCCCTTTGCTTTCCACCTGCACTTTTCCACAAGATGTGTAAGAAGTCACTGTTCTTGGTTGTTTTTGAGACATCGCTTCTTTAAAATTGGTTGAAACTGGACAAGTTTAGAAATTAATAAGGAAAACAGATTTTTTCGGTTGTGTTTGAGAGTTGAACTGAATGATCTTTTCCAACTCAAAATATTCTGTAGTTCTGTAGTTTTGTTTTCAGACTAATTTCTCTTGAAAACCATGCTAAAATATCAGGCTAGTCTGATGATGTGTTATTGTTATGTTTCAGTAACTATTTTGTTGCATTTTCGGTAACACACCACCTCTTTATTCAGTTCTGTCACTGTAGTACACCTGCTGTTGAAAGCTTAAAACATTATTTGTATCATAATCTTTAGCTATAAACAATTTGTATAACTGTATAATGAAAATAATTCGTTCTTCCTTTCATGGAAGGGAGATCTTCTGATTTTAGATTACTTTTTCTCTCGATTGTGACTCACAGAATGCAAATAACTAATTTAAAAATGCCATTTAATTATTATTAGTTCATATAAATCTCTTTGGTTAATAATCTTTTGATTCTCCACAAAATAATTGATATTAAAGACATGGGATTTTTTGCTTATTTTGCCTCAACTTTTGTGATGGCATGAGTGGCTTCTTGACATGCAGCTTGAAAGAGGACCAGTGAGGATTTCAAGAACACCTGAAATGGAGCCACATCAGGAAGGCTTTATTTAAGCCAAAGGGAAGGAAAACAGGAAAGCAGTGATCTGATAATGATAGTACAAGAGTGGTCTTTATGTGAGCTCTTGAATGGGAACTTCTTTTTAGTCCTACATTTGGTACATTTTGGGGGAAATTCAGAGTTCATTGTATCCACCATTAGAGGGTTTTGAAGAAAGGCAGGATGTTCATAGTGCACTTCTAGATTTTGCCAAAATTAGTCTGCCCTGTTCTGTTTGTAGTTTGTACAAGTAAAATGAGGATCCCTGTGAATTTTGAAAAATTAAAACTCTCATTGAATCACATGTAAGCTGATAATACAATGTTTTTTTTTCTGTATCAGACACAGCTCCGAAACCAGCTAATCCATGAACTAATGCACCCAATTTTGAGTGGAGAACTTCAGCCACAGATGGTTCCAAGTGAAGACAGTTCACTTTTGATCACTGCTTCCAACAGTTTGGTGGCAGATCATCTAGAGAGATGTGGCTATGAGTATTCACTTTCTGTTTTCTTTCCTGAAAGTGGATTAGAGAAGAAGAAGGTAAATTTAGCATTTTGTCTATTCCATGATGTTTAGGAGCTTTTTTCTCCAGGGGTGTCATATTCTAGCAATTGAAAAGATCGTTTTTTGTGATAGGAAATACAAACATAAGTACAGCTTCTGATTATCTCCACAAAACACTCTGTCATTTAGGGTCATTTTCATGAATAATTTAAACTGGCAATTAGCTAATGATGCTGTTCTGGAAAGGTGCAGCTCCAATCTGTCTGTGTGGCAGAGCACTTGGGAACTGAATCTGATAAAAGTTTGTTTGGCCATTCAATTCACTGAAAATATGGTTCCTGGTCAGTTCAAGCTCTTCTGACTACAAAGTGTGTCTGAAAAGGGCAGTTCTTGCCTTCATTTTGCTTCTCTGTAAGTGTGTGATAGAGTGAAGTTGTTTCTAACTGAAAATTAATTTTTTGACCTGGTGAGTAGTTAATAATCTTCTGGGTTAGTGAGATCTGATTTGGATGATAAGTCAAGAAAAGTGACAAGGAAAGTAGCAAGCATGTGTTGAGGATGAGGAGGGAACAAAACACTCCCTTTTCACAGCTTCAGCTGATGATGAAGCTATATGTTTAAAGTAGTGAAGATAAGTAAATGTAGAACAGCAGGCCTCTGAAAATGATTTTACAGGGAGCACATAGATTTTTTGCAAATGGAAAACATTTACAACTGTGAGATAATGCCAGTTGCATACTTGAAATTACTTTAAATTAGTTAACCTTTTCCAACTGGTCTTTCTTTTCCCCAAAGCTATGGACTATGCAAGATCTTCTTCAGTTAATGAGGATCCATCCAAAATCCAGTCTTTATAAATCACTGGTAAGGTTGTTTTGATTTTAAAAATAAGCTTAAATTACAGTGGTGATGAAAGTAGACTGGCTAAAACTTTTTTTCTTTCTTACAGACTTTGGGAACTCGGAAGGAAAATAAAGGTACAAAATGTTTACATGTGACACAGACTAGGATATTTGTGTTAGTTTCATTTTGTTAGATGTGAGCAAGAAAAAGTCAGATTTCTTGAGTGTGTGTTGGTATGGAGTAATATGGATTTAGTCGGATTTTGAAACTTGCAGCACACCAGGATGATGAATGTTGTATTTCAGGATTATCCAACTCGTATTTGTGGTGTGGATTAACTGTTGACATTCACTTACAGAATAAATGACTTGTATATTAGAAATATGAGAAAAATCTGTAATCAGGTGTTAAATGTAATGCTCTTTGGAAGCTTTTCATACTAACTTGGAAAACTCAGGTTTTGGGTTGTCTTTATAGCGCTGTGTAAGCTTGTATAATATATTTCAAAAACTAGTTATGGATTTAACTGACTTTCCATTGTATTATATAAGAAACAATTCTTATATCTGCATGATGAAACCTGGTTATACTGTATAACCTAAAGGAGCTTTATCTTCAAAACCCCTGCTACCTAAAGGCCTCACAGTTAAGTACTAATGATCTTCACTCTAAACTGACCTTGGGAGTCAAGAGACATGTATGGGAGGAAAAGTTGCAAAAGGACAGATTTTGCTGACTGAGATGGACTGGATTATGCTTGTGATAAAGCCATAATTGTTTACTACTGTTGATTTTTACTGAAATACTTGTTCATTCTGTAAATCAAATAGGTTTTCTTGTACATTGAAAATTGCTTTCATACCACTTTGGTATGAAATTAGAGCTAACTAATCTATTGGATCTTGCTAGGTTTCCTTATGCAAATTTTAATCGGACTTACAGAACATCATCTAAACAGGGAAACTCACAGCACAGAAACTCAGACTACATCAGTGCCTCCTTACAGAGAGTCTCTTGGTAAGTGCAACCTGTGCAAGCCAATCTCCCCAGATGCTTTCATACTGATATATGGTGTGGCATTATATATACTGTATGAATGGTGTTACTGCGTTACTGTGCTCAAATACAGCCTAAAGTGGTAATGAGTAAAGGCCATGTCTGTCACTAGAACATGGAATTTCTAAATTTTCTTAAAATAAGGCAAAATCAGGATGGGATTTTGGACTGTAAATGTTATGTGTTGAAATATGTTCTGGAGAACAGAACTGTAACTGCATGCCCTCTTTCTGTGAGCAAGTTAGGCCTCGACTGGGAGTTCGTGACTGTATAATATGCATGCTGTTATTAATATAGAACACAAAAAAGCTAAAAGTTGCATACAAAAGAAATTTCTTGTCCACCCATGGTAAAGAGAGTGAATGACTATGCAATACCATAAATAATGCCTAAACAGGCAAGTGCCTCCTCCTAGGCATATGTTATGTTTATATGTATATATAAAGCAGATAAGTGGCATTTCTGTACTGCCTCTGCTTTTATGCCACACAAGTCTTTCTAGGGTAGTACTGCTTGGATAAGCTGAGGAATGTCCTGCAGAGAGAGGGGTTTGTGCAGTCTTTGGTAAGGTAACTGCAGCGAGTGTTTTTAAATTATGATGGATGTGTTGCTTTTTTGTAGCCGAGAAGCTTCAGCTGATTGATGAACAGTTTGCAGACTCCTATCCTCAGCATCAGAAATATGAATCTTTAGAAGTAAAACTTAATGAATATAGAAAAGAAATAGAGAAGCAGCTTCAAGAAGAAATGCATCAAAAGGTATAACTCTGTTTTATGAATGTGAGTGAGACATTTTTTAATTTTGACTTTAATAATTGCAACTTTACACGTTGCAAGCTTTTAATACTTAAGGTAAATTGAAAGAAAAGATCTAATACTTAGTCACAAAAAGCACAGAAGGCTAAATTAATCCAATATTTCTTGTAAATTTGATGATATATTGTGTATATTTGTCATCCCCCTTTTTTGTTAAACGTGCACAGAATGTTAAGCTTTTTATATTGATGTTCATTTGTAAAACAACGTTTCCTTACTCTGGTTGTCTTAATTTGGTAAATTTTATCTGCTGTTTGATTATTTTGTTTTATGCAGAAATGTTTATACCACAATTTTAATTTTCCTTCTCAGTTAAGATTTTGATGCTTGAATTTCAATGTGATGCATAGCAACTGAGGGGTCTGAATTGCTGTTGTGTATCTTGACAGATAATTAATTTTTAATACTGATGAGAATTTGCATTCTATTTCAAAGCATTGCACAGAAACTCTAAAAGTCATAGCAGACAGTATTATGAATAATTTCTGATTTTTTTCTTCCTATACTCAAAGAAAGCCCTTCTAGAGAATTTTCCTTCATTTTGGAAATAAGATTAAAATTTTGTCACATAATCCTTTGATAATCCTTCTGTCTGAAAAATGGAGCAGAGGGAATATACTGCATTTCATTTAAATGTATCTTTTTTTCTTTTCCATAAATTTCTTTCAAGATCATCACTTGATTTGGAGAGAAAAAATAAATCAACTATATTTCATTTCAATATATTTTTCTTTAATTTCTGTCAAGATCAATAGTTTATTGGGATATTAAAATGATAATCTAAGAATCAGAATTCTTCTGCCCACTTTTGTAGGCACTCAGTGTAGTCATCATTTATTCAGCCAGATAAGTAGAACTATGGAGAGTTAAATTTCTCTTTACTTTCTTTGTTCATTTAGTCTTTATTCCCCAAATGGCTCTGTCTTTTTCAATATGTAAAACATGTTAATTTGTGTCTTGTTAAGTTTGTATCAGTTTAAGCAAACCAGTTGTAACAAAGAAGATGGGAATCTTAACCAGATGTAAATATCTGCTAAATTCAATTAGCTTTACATTAATTCCATAGCAGCATGACGTGAAATGTAGGACAGTTCTAATCAAATTTGCATATATGAAAGTGATGCTGTACTGCCTCACAATTTCTGTAATTTTTCACAAAATTTATGCCCACAGACTTGAATTCCTTGATCAGACAATACCTACTGTGCTTTTTCCACTCTTTAATCTTTTCTCCAGTCTCACAATTTTCCTGTCATTTTCTTTTTATTCTTTTGCTCATTTTTTCCTTACATTTTTGTCTTGTATGCTTGCTTTCTATTTTCTTCCAAATTTTTGTTGTAATTCTTTATAATCCCATTTACTCTCACATATATTGTCTTTCACACATGCATGGAGTCATGTTCCCACCGATTCTTCTGTGCAGTGCAAGATTTGTGCTTTCCTGTTTGTGTGCATTTACTTTTTTTCAGTTGTGCTTAGAAGTCAGTGAGTTGGGACTTCTCTTTCTGTAACCCTCTGTAGATGAAGTTATGTGTTCTGCATTTTTTTTACATTTCTGGCACTTCTTTTTATGTCTAGGTGAATTTCTGTGTTTTCTGAGCAATTCAGGATGTGGGTCTGTTTCTGCCAATTCTTGAATCACTATTCAAAAGTGGTTCTTTGGGAAAGGGACAAGTGTCAGAGGAGGAATAAAAGACTGTGACCATTCCTTAATTCCAAGAGAGTATCAGTCCTGCAGTGCATTTTCTGCATAGTCTTCTGTTCTGCTCTTGTCTAAAGCTGATAGCTTTGTGTAAGATCTTCTTTGAGATGCCAGATAAACACATAAAATCTGTGTGAGACGAGCAGGTAGTATGTATGTGCTGCTGAGATACTTCTATCATGGTAATTAACTATTATCAATTTGTCATTTCCTAAGAAGAATTTCAAGGTGAAATTTTGAATTTTCTCAGGAGGAATTGTCTTTTTTGATTTGAAGATGGTCCTATTTAACCCTCTCTTCCTCCTTTATGTAAAAGCTTGAACATTTTAAAGAAGTTGAAATAGCAAAGATTAAAATGGAGGAGAAAGTGCAGACCCAGAAAGAAATCTCTGAACTGCGCCATGAGTTAGAGAAGACGCATCAAGCAAAGTGTGAAGCCTTGATTTCTCGTGAAAAGAATGCTATTGAGAGGCTTCAAAAGCAACAAGAGGTAAAGTTCCAAATATGTTTTTCCTAATCTATTGTGAAATGATTCAGTGACTTGGTTAGACTATTCTTTTATCTGTGGGAGATTTACCTTCAGATCTTACGTGGCTTATTAGGGAAAACTTAGAATTCACATTTGTCCTTATAAATAGGGGAATGCATTTAAATGACTGCAAGAATGAGTATGGTTGGTTGAACATCTAAGTAGGGATGTCTGGAAAAGGAATAGTTTTGCAAGCTGGGATCTAAATGGAATAAATACTTTTAAATCTGTTTTAATAATTTTGCTGAATTCAGATCACTGATGTATTCTTTTTTTTCACAGAAAACTGAACACAGCTTTTAGTTACTCTTAAGTTCTTTAACTGCTCAGAAGACTCTAACCTAAATAGAATAAATAGCTTGTATGGTACAGATATGCTGTTTCTGTTTCTTTTTATCTATTGAATGTTATGAATACCCACAATCTTTACTGTAAGCTAGCATCTCATTTCATTTTTTGAACAATTTTGTGTTGATGAGTTACTCCTCTGGGCTGTTAACTCTTGGTGTTTTGCCAGGGTAGTAACTGTTACTACAGCACACAATAATTCGTGTATAGTTCTCAACTGCTTATCCTGATCTCAAGCTGTAACTTCTCAGTTTTTGAAAGAATAGTTTGTTTGCTCTTCTGTTGCCTGTTTGCCTTGCCAGCTCCCTACTATCTGCAGTAGACCTTCATATATGAATAATAGTCATCCACAAATGCTAACTGTAGTTTTGCTTCAGTGTGGTGGTTTTATGGTTTTGTTTGTCTTGTTTTTTTTCCACTGAGAACATGTGGTATTGGTTAACAAAGCAGTTGTGCAGGTCTCTATATAAATTACTATAATATTAATGCCACGCCATGAATTTTATTTATTTCATATTTATTTACTTTGAAGCTCACCAGAAAACATCTATGTTATGCTATCAGTCTTCTGTGGGCATGAAATTAATTCAGTAGTTTAAAAAACCCCTACCAATGCTCAGATCAACTCAAGTATTGTGTATAAATCTTTGAGTTCTCTTGTCAACTTCTGCACTCACTGAGAACTTTGTTTCATTTACCCGAGGCTTCTTTTAATAAAGTTCAGGTATGTTTACAGTAAGGATATCAGGACATTTAACCCTTAACTATGATGACTTTGTCTAGGAAATGTGGCTTGAGAAACTGCTCTATTTTTTGTACCAGGAGCAGTAGCTGAATCTGTCAGCACTGTCAAATGCACATGGCTTTCAAAGTTGATATAAGGGTCCATATAGCTGTGCTGATTTTGCAATGGCAAAACCATAATTTTCTTCCTAGTGTTTTTTTTTGTTTGTTTTGGTTTGGTTTTTTTGGGGGGTTTTTTTGAGAGAAATAATGTCTTTTGTGCTTAAGGACAAATAAAGCCATTTTTATTAATGGGAAGATATGTGGGTTTTGGTGTTGATATGTTCATCACTTGGAGGATCCCTTTTACAATATTTTACGAGTTCTATAAATTAAACTGCAAAAACGGAAAGGCTGTTGGTTTCCTCAGTTTTAACTCATGTTTTATCAGTGGATGTTGGTATTTGTTTCTTCAACTACATTTTTGCGAAGAACATAGAAAACTTGTTTATTAAAAAAAGTCAAGTATTTGAATATGTTTATTCTGCAATTTAAAAAAAAAATTTCCTTTTACTTAAGTTTTAATTAGTGCTATTTCTTAAAGGAAGGGTGTTTATGGGTAGGCAGAAGTGACTCCATTTAAAACATTTTCAATCTGAGTGAAAGTAGAAAGGGAATTAAAAAAAGATACTTAAAATTGATTCTGGATATTATTTTATATAATGACTATATAAATAGTATTTATGGAAGTAAGATCAGTCAGTCTCTGAAGAAGATCCTTTTAAGTTCGAGTGTGTTAATCAGTAAGTGAATTTTTACAGTGAAGTAAACCTAAGTATAATATTTTGTGATTTAGATAGAAGCAAAGGAAGTGTATACTCAGAGACAAAGTCTGTTGAAAGATATTGAAGCCATAAGGACCAGGGAGGCAGAGCTGAAGCAAAGGATGGAGGCATTTGAAATGTAAGTTGCTGAGGGATATGTACAATGCTAAATGATGCTTCTGCAAAACTTGCTTGAAGAGGTTTCTGCTTCTGTGATGTTGAAATAGATTATATATCACAGAAGTTATGTTTTACATTTTGAACAGTATTGTATACTGTCTCTGTTAGCAGGGATATCCCATACAAAAAGATGTTTCTGGTTTTATTCTGTCCATCTCATCCAACCAAAAGAATTCAGCATTGCTTTGCAGGAAAGGAACCAGATGTTCAGTTTCAAGTGCTTAAATTAAAAAAACCCAACCCTCCCAAACAACACAGTATGTAACCACAATACTCATGAGATATGCACATGAATATTCTTCCTGATTAGTTAGATATTTTGGGGTTGAATTCTTTTATTTTTTGTTCTTAATACGATCGGTTTGCTTTAGTTAAATAAAAAAAAGTAACTAATCCATTTTGGCCAAACTTTCAGTACTGTTTCATTTAAAGTTGTTACTTTGTCATCTGTTTTTCATAGCAAAATGAGTATCCTGCTAACAAAAACCTGGTTTTTTTTATCAACCCAGCAGAGGGTGCTGATAGAATAGCATGCTCAACATTCTTTCCTCTAAAGTATTTCTGGTGTGGGAAACTGAGCCAGGGTTAACCTGGGATATCTGCGTAATTGATTGGTACTGAATTTTAAATAGGGCAATTTCGTTTGTCACATCTCCATGTTCTTAATGAACTACAGTGACAGAGTCTGATGATGATTTCAAATTGCTATAGTATTCCAAACAAGCACATTGCCCTTTGATGTCTATAAATGTTATTGTGAAAAAGAAACAAAACCCCAGACTAAAACTTTGACTTTATAACTGGTTATTGTCTGTGTATTTCTGAATATTTCAGCACCCAGAAAGTTCAGGAGGAGAAAAATAAAGCTATAGAAGATTCTCTTAGACATCGTGAGGTTGCTGTGAAGAGCATAGAGGAGACATATGACCAAAAGCTGAAGACAGAACTCTTAAAGTAATTTTTTTTTCTCTAATAGGATGCATAATATTTCCTATGAAAACAGAATAATAAATTCTATAGGATTTATTTTGAAAAGCATAGCAAAGCAAGGACTTTAAAAATGTGCACTTACGTTTTTGTTTTAGTCAGATTTAATCTTTTACATTACTACTTAGTTATTTGCTAGTAAGTTTACTATAGAAAATAATTATCTTTTGGTTATAGGTTATATTATTGCTATAGTTTAAATTCTCTATTGATATCTGTAAAAGAGATCTGACATTAGCTTGTATATTTAGACAAGAGGATCTGAAGCAGTATTAGTTACTTCCTTTGACCACAGTTAAAAGAACTGACCATTTTAAGAATATAGAAGAGGCAGGAAGGGGAAGTTGGCATTAAAGAGATGTTACAAGTTTCTTGGAAAAGGGATGATGTACTTACTAGTGCATTGAACAGACAGACAGGCTCTTACCTTCTCCCCTTCCCATTTTTGAAGAAGAATTCTCTGATACAGATCTCTCTCTTACTGGTTACCTTCTGCTTGAATGCAGTCTTAAGGAATTGACAGTCATCTGTGGCTTCTTTTAGGGTATTGCAGTGAGTATATCCTGACTTTGCTGTTGTACTTCCTTGTAGTATCTTGGTCACTTGAAGGGTGCCTTGATACTTCAATGCAGACAAGTGCTCTTGGTATGTCATGAACCTGTCTCAATCAGGCAGTTAAAGCAAGGAGCTGATGTATCATTATTTCTTATTGCTAGCCAGTGAGCAGCATTATCTGTGGGTTTAGGCCTTAAAATTAAGGAGCAAAAATGTTGGTAGTAAGTTTTGGTAAAGATAATCCCTCAGCATTTGATAGTTTTGTTAGAGAGCAGCGAAATGCAACAAATTGACTCACCTTGGTATCTTATTTTATTTCGTCTACTACAGCTAGTTACGAAGAGTGATTGCAGAGGCCTTTCATTACATGGGAAGAAGGAAAGCATTTTAAAGATAAACTGCTGCTTGGCTTATTTTATCAACATACAGAGTACTTTAAGGCGTGCTGCAGATGCTTAGAAAGACAAGACCCATGTTCTTTTGTCCCAAATCGTTGATACAAAGTATTAAAGAACTACTGTTTATTATACAGAAGTAGTGATGCTTGCTAGTAAATCAATCTTTTTTATTTTTGCACTAAACATTAAATGCCATATTTGGGAGAAGGATCTGAGTGGTCTGGACCATTTGCAGAAATGCAGGGAGATGGATTTGGCTATACCTGAAACCATATATGCCCCAGTCATGTATGCTTAGCTGTAAATTGCAGTTCAGTTTAATGGCACTGTTGCATAACTACTGGGCTAGGAATAATGGTGTACTTGGGCAGTGCTCAGAGTCTGGCTGGTGACTGGTGGTGTGCAGAGAACCCCTGGGGCCAATTCTGGGGCCCTTATTGTCCAACACCTTCGTCTGGATATGGGCGCAGGGCATCCTCAGCTTTGAACAAGAGGCTTAATTAAGAGGAATCATTTCCACAATGAATAGCAGTTTCAGTTCAGGCAGATTTTGACAAGGTTAAGAATTGTGCCAGTGCAAATCTTAGGAATTTTAACAAGGGAAACTGCAAAGCTCAGTGCTCGGGGCAGAATAGCGCCCTGAGGTTGTATGAATGGGGAAAAGGAAAGATGTCTGAGGAGTTGCATTTCTGAGGAGGAGGTGGATGAGTTACAGTGAATGCCAGGTTGATTATGAGCCAGGAGCATGCTCTGACAAATAAGGCAAAACAGTGTGATGGGTAAGATTAGAAACAGCATGGCTAGCAGACTGAGGGAGCTTATAATCCCTTGAAAGGTAATGGGGAAGGCTGTAATGGGAATACCATGCCCAGATTTAGGCTCCCCAGTTCGAAAAAGTCAGGAAGAAACTGGAAAGGGCTTGGTAAAGTCTGTCAGGATAGTCCATTTGAGTTGGACTCTCAAATGTGACCTCTGAGTTCATATGGCAGGGGCTGGAAGTTGTGGCTTGGGAGATTTAGCTTGGACATAAGGAAGAAATCCACTGGAAGAGTAGTGCAGAAGATTGGTACAGATCATCCAAGGAGATGGTGAATATATGTCCTTTGAGGTTTTCAAGACTTGGCTAGGAAGGGCCACATCTGCCCTGCTGTACAGGTGGCAGTAGTCTGGCTTTTTGAGGAGGTAGTTGAATGAGATGATTGGCAAGGCCCTTTCCAACCGTTTTGTTGGCCTTTTGGTAGTTAATTTTGTCAATTAATGTGTGTGATTATAGTTTCGTTTGGGAAAGAATGGAATTAACACAAATGCCTATGCATGTGTGCACACACATTCTTTGGGAATACATAATTCCTTTTGTTTCTAGATATCAGCTTGAATTAAAAGAAGACTACATAGCCAGAACCAATAAAGTTACTGAAGATGAGAAAAAAAATAAAGGTAACCATCTTTCTGAGATTGATAAAAGTACTTGTTTATCTCTAGAGCTTTTACTGTCATGTGCCAAACCACTGCTGTTAGTGAACAGTCCTGGTGTTCAGTGGTATAAGGGATAGAAGAGCCATCGGAAGAGGTGACAGTTCAGCAACAGTGTTGCTGTGTAGAATGCAGTGGGAATCATAAACTGCTGCTTTGCGCAGAGGCTGCAAAGTGTTCCTGGTTTTTCAGTGTCCCATTTCCTTTGGAAGTCCTGCTAGCTCATTCAGGCTTTAACTGAACTCTGACACTGTACCCTGGCACAGTTGCCAGTTTCTGCATTTATTGTGCACAAGATGTTTAATTGGAGCTTGCAGAAAAGAGCTGGAACAGATAACAGGGTTAGACTTCTAGGTTAGGGACGTGTAAGAAATGATATATCACAGGCATATGAATTTCATTTACCTAATTCTAAATGTGTATATGCATATGTATACATTTGTATATACAGCCTGATTTACTTAATTTTGAAGGTGTGTGGACATTCAGTCATTTTTATGTCTTAAATTAAATTGAATTTTGGGATTAGCAGCTTAAAACTGTTTTCTGCTGATACAGTTTTTACCGTAATACTCTACTAATTTTAATTCAGCATTTGTAATCTTCCCTGCAGAGAAAGCTATGCTTTTGCAAGAAGAAGCCATTGCTGTTAATTCAAAAAAGGAGGAGCTCAAGCAAGCTGTATCACGCACCAAAGAGCTTGAGGTAATTGTAAATATGAGTTTGAAGAAGCCTGTGTTCTAATTGGTGCAGTTGAGGTATGTTACAAATAAAAAAGAAAATGTGAAATAAAAGTAATTGTTAAGTAGTACAGCGGTTCATAATCTTCTAAACTGTTCTTTATTTGCAGATGGATTTGGAGACAGTGAAGGCTCAGGTTCTGTTGGTAAATAAACAGAATCAGTTGTTGACAGAAAAACTGAAAGAAGTATCAGACTATCCTTTGCTAAAGGAGGAAAAATTGGAGCTCCAAGTGCAGAATAAACTACTTAGGCAACAGTTGGATGAGACTCGGAGTGAGAACCAGCATCTTCGAGACAGTCAGTGTGAATGATTTAGTTATTTTCTTGTTTATGTTTCTCTATGAGTATTTGTTTAGAAGTAAATTTTCATTAAAATGCTTTCTTTGTATTATGTTTGCTAGTAGTTTGCATGAAGCCCAAGCTAGTGCTTGTGTATAACTGAGCAGTCCTTGGCATAAGTTTATTTTCCTCTGCATGTCTGTATGGGAGAAGTCCTGAATTAAGTGGTAGCTGTAATGTGGAAGGATACCCCTTTAAACCTCTGAAAAAACCACTGCAATATTTCTAACCATAGCATTAGTATGGCCAATAATGCTAAAAGAACATGGCATTATTATTTAAGTGTGTGCCTGACTACAGCAATAAATAGAAAGTATTTTTAATGTGCATTTCATATTGCAGGAGAGTAGAGATGTGTGTGCAGTCACGTAACGTAAGGATATATTTTTTTCTTTCAGTGTAGGACAGTCTGGGTCTAGTTCTTAAAGGACTACACCAACAAAGATTTTCATCCTTTTTAAAAGGAAGAAAAATATCCTCAAGGACTTTGTTCAAACAAAGCCTTGTTACATTCCTAAAATCAAATCAGCTTTACATGTTTACAGGGTATTGTGTAGAAAAGTGCACATTTGTTTTTCTTACTCTGAGTGTCCAGTGTTTTCCTTTTGGAGTAGAGCTGTCCCAGCCCTCGGCAGAGTACCTGGCCTGCCAAGTGGAGCTGAGGAGAGTGGAGCATTCTAAGAAGCTGGTGCTGGATGAATTTGAAAGTCATAAGCAGATGTTGGAAAAACAGCTACAAAGTGAGGTAAATTATTATTTCTAAATGATTTGAATCTTTTCTTCTTCCTGTCATCTCTTTCACAATTACCCTTCTACCTGTGCAGGCCTTTTGGTGTTGGATTGTTTCTGCTGTGCTAATTTTTACGTATACAGCTCTAGAGAAAATAAAGCATCACCACACCAAAAAATAAAACCAACCCAGCATAACCAAGTCTTACTGAGTCACCAGATTGTCAGTGCTGACTTTCAGTAGGATACTATGTGTGAAAAACATCTAGAAATCAGGTATTCAGCCAGTTGACAATATTCTTTTTGTTTGAATTACGCTGGTTTTTGCTTTTCTTTTGATTTCCTATAGATTGAACGTTGTGCCCAGTTAAAGGCCCAGCTGTTAGACTCTGAAGCTACTGTCAGGAAGTTGAATGTGCAGGTTGAAGAACTGAAACTGCAGGTGAAACAAACACAGGCAGGTTTGTATCTTACACCACAGCAGTCTTCATGAAGGACAAGTGTAAGAAGTTCCAGAAGCTTGAAAAAATTGCAGTTGTAAACTAATACATCACCAGGGAGTAGATTTTAAACTTTAAAATCAAAAATCTATTTTAAACCCAGTTTTAAAAGGAGGTTCATTTCAGAAAACAAGCCTATAAGAGGAAGGAAAATACTCCTCTCTGAGCATTTGCATATTTTTGTCTGTTTTTCCTCAGTATAAGGACATTAATGTTTGCCGATAGCATAAACATTTTCCAGCAGACAACTTGTGTTTTTATGTGTTTGGATTCTTGAATTTTCATAATAAAAATAATCAATTTGAAATTGTATTTTGTACCTCAGAAATTTAAGTCTAACTCTTAAACAGATTTAGTCAAGTCTAATAACTTTTGCCTCGCTTATGCTTAACTTATCTCATAGAGGCTTTAGAAACAGGAACACTTATAAAAAGCAATTCAGTCTGCTGAAGAAATGTACTTTTTCCTGTCTGTCAAATAATATATATAATTTATAATATCAGGTTTGTTATACATATATTTAATGTAAAAATATGGAATTAATTCTGCAATGATTATACATTACCTACAACATGTGTTGCCTCATAGTTCAGTATACGCAGTACTTTATATTTTATACTCTTCACTAGACTGATACATACATTTATGGTACACGTATCAGTACCATTTGGAATTGGAAATTTGTTATATCAAAACAGCAAACATATATTTTAGTTAAATGACTGAAAGTACTGTAGGTGTTTTTATTTTACACCAGAGTTAATGAAGTAATTTAAGAACCACTTATGTAGAACAAAAACAAGGTTGTAAATTTACTGAAAGATACAGTCCTACAGATTGGTCTTTTGGGCTTGTTGAAGCATACAAGTGAAAGGGAGCAGACTGCCCCAAAATATTCAGTTTAACTGACAATTTTAGAGTACTTGTAATGAAAAAAAAAGCCAACATTTTTTATGTGCTGTGGTGGTTTTTTTTCACAATTGTTTTTTGATTTAAATAATGGGAAACTGTTAAGACTTGTAGCATGCCCTGCGTTCCTTAGACTTTAACAACATGATTAGCTATAATGTGTCTAAAGTGGTAATGTTTTCATGTTTACTTATCTACTTAAACATAAAATTTTAAAAATAGCATTGCACAGTGCAACTACTGTAATAGTATTCTACAGTGCTACTGCTTAAAGGTAGTTTTATGTGGAAGATTTATATATTTAAAAGCCAGCAGTGGTAATTTTCAGTTTGGAGCTGCATTAAAAATGCATTTAAATCAATTTCAATTAAACGATTAAATTCTGAAATTGTAAGCCGATTCCATGGTAGAATAATCTTGATTAAATTGGAATTTAAACACCATGTTTTGCTGGTTTACTTTGCTGTCGGTCTCCCTCTGTCTGTCTTTGGTGTCACTCACTTTCCCTTGCTGCCATTTAGCTCTGGAGAATGAGGTGTATCGGAACCCAAAGCCATCGCTCGTCGACCGCTCGGTCCTCGACTTCCTTGGGGACAGGGTGGTGCCGCACGACGTTTACGTGGACAGCGCGTTCCCGAGGCAGCCGCTGCTGCCCGCTGTGGGGCCGGGCAGTGCTGTGCCAGGGCCTGCCTGCCGCCAGCAGCTGCAGCCACGCAGCGCTTCCCCGGACTCTGACCTGGACTGCATCGCCCAGGCCCGGGCCAGGGTCAGGGAGCTGGAAAAGGAGGCTGAGTACTTGGAAGAAGCCTACAGGAGTTACCAACACAGAGTCATGCTGAATGCAGCTGCAAGCAGAACACCAAGGAAGATGCAGCCTCCTTTAATTCTGCAATGTCCTCTTAGCAGACACACTTTGACTACCCAGCAGGAGCTGCTAGATAATAATCCCAGCTCCCCACAGTCCCCTCTGAGCAGTGCAAGAGATGAGGAACACATCAAAAGAACTGGGCAGGTCGATATCTTCAAAACTCCCTTAACACCACCACACAGAGGAGCATCTCCTTCAAGGCGCCTTTCTTCTACTCCCATTTCCAAACCAAAAAGAGACCTCAGTAAAAAGAAAATTCCAGATGGTAAGTCACAATTGTTAGTGGGGTGCAGTAATGGATTTTACTTTCTCTCCTCTTGTGCTCTGGGAGCAGAAAGATTTAGCATTGTTAGTCATTCACTCATTATTTGCTAAGAGGAAGGAGAAATCAGATGTGGTTTTGCAGGAGACAGAATATACCAGTTGCTTGGAGTATTGCTTCTTCCTGGAAACAAGTACTGGAGAAATATTCTGAGGGAAGTTAAACATGCTCTAGGGAGCTTTCAAGAGAAGACTATACCATATAAATCCCTACAGGTGTAACTTTATGATATACAGAGTTTCAAACTTGCTGTGAAGTATGACTGCCTTGCAACATTACTGTAGTTTCTTAACCCTCCTATATTTATAACCTTTCACCTAACTTGTAGTTAAAGTGTGTGGCAGATGTCTTCAGCTTCTCTTAAAGTGAAAGTGGCTTCTCTTTCCAGTCTGAAAGGTCCAGATTTCCTTTTGTTTATTCTTTTTCTGTGACATCTTTATAAAATACTTCTGGGTAATTGTAAGGAAGAAGTGCTTTGGTGTTTGAAAACTTTTAATTTGTTATCAATATCAGTTTCTAATAATTGTTTAGTTTTTTTTTAAGGACAGTATTCAGAAAAGCAAGCAAAATAGAAACAGAACTTTTTTCTAAAAATCTGTTGTTTCAAATCTGCAGTGCATCTTCTTCTTGAGTGATGCAATTTTTTTCACCCTGGCTCAAAGTGGATTTAATAGGATAAAAAAAGAGACAGTAACAAAAAAAGATAATGATCAGCTTCTCCATGAAGGAAGGTTAAATACAAGAGCAGCTTAGTTTGGAAGAAAGATGGCTGAGATGTGCTATGGGAAATCTGGAAAACAATGAGCGATGTGAAAAGGGATCAGTTGATTACTATTTCACAGACCCCAGAATCCCATGACATTGAAAGGAAATAAAATTAAATGCTTTTTCATACCATGAGTAAGTTGTGCAATTCATTGCTTCTGTGGGAACAAGTATAGATGCAGGAATAAAACTGTCAGGAGGATCCAAAAAATTGGATCAGAGAAAGGTTGGGGTGGGTGTTGCCAGAAGTAAGACACAAGTATTCTCCATTTTCATTTTCAGTTTGTTTGGTAATGGGCACTTTTAGAAACAGGTTACAAACACTAATTTATTGTGCATGTCCATGTGTTTCTGCATGTAGAACATCATACTTTTATTACTAAAAACATCTTTGAGACTTCAACTTCCAAAGCGATCTTTCATGTTGTAAGTTCTCTCTGTCAGCTTCTGTATAAAGGACAGATTATTTGTATAGCACTGCACACAGACAAAATCTTTCATAATACTAGGGTTTTGTTGAAAAAAATAGGAAATGTTGAAACTATAGTTGTGTGTGTAACTTGAACAATCCCTCTTGTCTTTGCACTTTTCAGAAGCTAGTTACAGGATGGCAGATCTTTTTTTCCCTTTGTATCTGTTCTATTTTTAATGAACCAAAACAGACTGGTTCTGGAGAGGGGTAAGAATTGAGTAACAAAGGAGAGCATTGCCCAGCTCAGGAGTTACAGAAACAGAGTGTTGTACAGTGTAGGAAACCAGGCCACAGCTGGGTGATAGGATATTGAGGTTAGCTTCAGTGCTAGCTGTGCTGTTAGCAGGATTAGTCAGCTCTCACTTAGGCTGCTTCCCCACTGAGATGTCACTTCTCTTTCATGAGTCTTCTGAGGAGTGCTTTTATACTGGTGTATATATATTATTCTTTTCTGCTAGTGATGGCTGAAGCAGCAGGTGCAGTTTTGCTAGAAAACTCTTAAGTCATTCTGGAAGCTTCTGTGGAGCTTTTTGTGCTGTTGGAAATACCAGTCTAAACAGCTCAGCGTAAATTTAAAGAGGTAGAAGATACCATGCATGTGAGTCTGAGATTTGGTTTTCCTTTAAATGAGGTTATGTGCAGCTCAGTTGTCAGCACCTATCTCTGGAGAGCAAAAGGAAGAAGCATGTCCTCCTCTAAAACTGGCAGATCCAACAGCAGTTTTACTGCATAATCTGCCAGTGGAAGGATTATGCAGTTTTTTATTTTCCTTTTAATTAGTTCATAAGTTTGACTGTTTTCCTTCCTGAGTCCATGCACAGGAACCAATAATGCATGTGTTGTACAACCAGCCTTGTCTGAGAAATAGTAGGACAAATAATTAATATAAGTTGCGGGATTTTTATTCTGCAGATGTCAAGAGCTCATCCCTTACCTCTTCACAGCAGAGCGTTGGCCAGGTTCTTTCTCCTATTTCAAAGCCGTATTTGCTTTCATCTTCTGAGTCTGTTCCTTCTTCACCATCCAGTCATGGCCACAAAATCAGGTAACATTGTTTACAAAGCAACATTTTTAACCTGCTTTTTAAAGAAACATTTATCTAATTGCTCATGGTGATAGCTGCTTTTACAAATCAAGCAAGCCATTTTGATTTTAATTCTAAAGATTAATAATGATTTCCATTTTAAATATCATGCCTCAAGTGGAACCTAGTTATAAAAAAACCCCAAACACTTTGGTTTGCTCTGAGCAAAGCTATGTCTCTTTATTGTGTCTCTGTTTTTCACATCTGTGACCTGACTGATGAGCTTTTGCTAACTGAAGCATTTGAATTTCTGCTTCCTGTTTGAGAATTTAAATCAAGGCAATTGTACATTCTCACTTCATTCATTAACAAGATGTATTGCTAAATTTATTACTTTTTTCTATCTCTGAAGAACTTGTTCATGTGCCTGTTTTCAAAGTAGGATTTTCCAGTCTCTTTTGCATGTGGGAATGGGAAGGGTAGTAAAACTCTTCTCTTTTCTTGTTATTTTTTTTAAAGATCTTTTTAAGGTAAATTAATAACTTGACAAAATTAGGCTGCATTTAAATGGCTTCTCTTTTGTCTCTGTATATCCCATTTCCATATCTGGAGTTCTTCTGTTCTTAATGGCCAGTGTTGCCTCCACTCTCAGAAACCAAGAATTCTAAATATGTGTCTTCAGAAGCAGCTCTAGCATTTAACTTTTAATATTTTTTTCCTAAGAAGAGACAACTGAATTGTCCTTAACCTGCTAGCCATCATTCCTGATTTTATGGCTGAAGAAAGACAGCTTGCGCTGGGGCAGCTTTAGCAGGCATTTGTAGGCCTTTCTTATTTTGTTGTTATCAAGGCCTCAACATACATTTAATGCAGAGAGGGTCTCTTATCTGGTTAGAATTTTGGAAGAGCCTTTATGATTTTTGTCTTTAAAATGAGCTGTTGGGATATTTAGGGACTGTGAGGTCAGTTTCTGCTAAGTATTCCCTTTAGGCTATGTCTCCTTTCCTACCCATTCACATTTTCTCTGCTATGTCTCAGATTTCTTGTACTTCTCTTACAGACTTTAAAAGGTGAAGGTTGAATGTTAACATGCATGATAAGGTGACAGGGGAAAATGTTCTAAAATCCTGTGAGGGACTGTACTTTGAAGGATTTTTGTAGACTCCATCCTGCTTGAAGAGTGAACAGTATGAGCAAGTTGTGTTGCAGAGGACAGCCCTAGGTCTGGGAAGGCAGCTATGGTTTGTTGTTGCTCTCTTGGGTTTCTTATGACAAAGCAAGGGTAAAAGGTCCCAAAAACTGTCTGGAACTCGCTGCTTTCCCAAGACTTTTTTAAAAGAAAAACATTCTTTTACTGCATATATTCTAATTTCATGTGCCTTGGACTGCTTTCTGTTACATGAAATATTTGAGAAATGCATGTGTGGGCTTTTCCAGTTATTTACTCTTATTACTAGGCAAAAGCCACATCACTGATGTGTATTCTGGGACGAGTTTATGATCTATAGATTTTAAGTGGCAATGGGAACTCTGTTGAAAAGGAAAGAAAAGCGAGTATGATGCTGAAAAATCCATGACAAGCCATTAGAAGTCAAACCTCAGTCAGTCAGTGGGGAACTACAGGACTCCTTGCAACTACAGGAGCTCCTTGTTTATTTGTGTTCCAAGATATGAATGGTATGAAGGAAGCCAGTAAAAACAGATAGGAAGACAAGAGTGATTGGGCAGATTATTACCTAATTTTTTGTTTGTTTAGGCCTGAGGGTTGTTCTCTGTCTTTCTAGCAGTGGTGCAGGACACAGTATTGAAGAAAGTGACATGTGTGTCCTTGAACTTTGCACCCTTAAGAATTATTTAGCACTTAATCATTTCAGTGAAGGAAAGACTCAAAACATGAAATAGATTTCCAAAAACTTGAAATTACATTTACACTGTCCTATTTAATTTTTCCCCACTGACATCACTGAGCTATCCTTCTGGCAATGTAGATTTATTTGTCTGTGCCCAGATTTACTTTTTGTTTATGAACAAATCTCATTGTTGGAGGTATGTTTTGTATTGTTTGTTCTCCACTTTTGGCCCATGGAAGATCTTTATTCCTTAGAAATTGTAAGCACAAACAGGCTGTGATGAAGAGCACCAGCTGGTGTGAAGTAAGCTCCTTTATGAAGTGCTGGTGCTGAATTTCATTAGTGACCTGCACTCCTTTTGCTGTTCTGGTTCTTGTCAGAGTTTAGTAGCTGGGTCATGTGGGAGACATTGTTCTTTCACATTATCTTTCTGATGAGATAAATGGGGATTTAGAATGTGTGCACTAACCCCATTTTGACAGAACCCAGATTTTCACCCCTGCATCTCTGTTTTGCCAGACATCTAATCCTAATACATTTCAAACACATCTGTTAAGATCACATCAAAATGGGAATTAAACTAAAACAAAGCTTAGAAAGGCAAATTTCTTAATTACACTTGACTGCCACAATTCATTTTATTTCTCCTTTTTTATGTTTTTTCTTACTCTTTTTATTTATTTTTAATGTAATAATTTTATGTCACATGAAGACCTTGGGGAAAGACTGAAGGGGAGTGGATTTTTGGTAAAAGTTATAAAGCTGTATTTAAGTACTATAAATTTGAGTCAGAAATTTTCATAGAATTTAGGTTTGTTTTAGTCTGTTGCTTAGCATGTGAGTGAATTTCAGATGGCTATTTGCTTAAAAGTTCAGCATTTATATTTATCAACTTATTTATATTCTTCCTTATTTTTTTCAGACCTCAGAGTCAACAAACAGATAAACAAGATTTCAGTGACATCCAGAAACCAGAGAAACTAAGGTATGAGGATCTTGAAGAACACATTTATACTCTTGAAGGTAAGTTTTAGTGCATTTCAGACCGTTTGTTTAACACCTTAAAGTAATTGTTGTAGGACAATTGTCTTCATAGTTTTAAGACTGTGCAGAGACAAACATTTTTAACTGATTTTGTTTAGGGAAAACAAATGTCTCAGATGATGAGGGATTAGTTTTCTTCATTCTTGCATCTTTAGACAGGTGTATATAGTAATAAGCAGACATTAAATTGAGCTGGTTCTGAAGTTCATAACAAATTTGTTCAGAAATCTTGCATAACCTTGTTCTGATTAATGCAGTAGGTCTGATGGTTGCTTTGGAATGTTTTAAAATTGTGTAGAATTTTTCTTTAAATAGAGAAGTTTATTAGTATGTGAACTAAACTGAGGCTTTATTATACTTGCTGCATAAATTAGAACCAGGTTATAAGTCTAAAGATAAGTTTATGTGGCTGTTGCATGCACTCCTGGTTTTTCCTTCAGTAACTGAAGCTTAAACAGTAGTAGGAATTAGAAGTTGCTGTAGTGTGTGTGTAAATGTGGTAAGAACTCTTGCAATTATGCTGTCATTAATCAGTGTCTCTGAGTACTTTTGGAATGTGTGGTTCAGTTACTGAAACCTGAATTTTGTCCTAACTTTTTTTCCCCTGAGGTCAGCATTTTATTTGTTTGCATTTCTGCCCTCTGTTGGTTGCATGCTATTAAATCTTTCCTTTTCTGTATGCTGCAGAGTTAGTTTTCAAAAATCTACATAAGTAAGGTAGTGTGAAAAGGGTAATCAAACTTTATAGCCATTTGTATATGGAGGGAGAAACAGAACAACAATTACTGGCCTTACTTAGTTTTTCAGCATTTGAGTGACATCCTAATGTTGAACCTGAGCAGCCTTATCTCCCATGAAATTGCAAATTTAAAGTAAGTGAAGATATCAATGAGAAAGATGTGAACAGCCAGCTAACCTTTCCTATTTCCAGATTTCATGAGATCTGTAAAGTCCTGAGGCTTGGTGGACATGTGGCATTGTGTGGTGTAACTAAAGTCGTAGTTGCTGAAGAGATAGTGATTGTTGTCTGGGGGGTTAGGGATATTTTCTTTGAAACCAGTGATTCTAATTGGTGTGAGTGTTTTCCTGGGTCCCAGGCTTATTCTTTTGGTTGTGGTTAGGTCATAAGGAAGATGGAGTAGAGCCTTTGCTCACTCTCCTGACCCTGTGAGAATATGGCTTTCAGTATTTATATATTATTATAGAATTTATGTAATTATATATATAATTATAATATATTTTTGTAAATACCTAATGGTTATATAAAAACATATCATTGTATTACCAGCATTTATATAGTTATATATACATAATATTTATATAATTATATTTCTAATTTATTATTTGTATTTTTATATATTTATAATACAAGCACGCAGCCAAAAAAGATGTTTGTTTAAATAAAAGATGTGCTGATAGTGTTTAGTGGTAACTAGCAGAAGATAATGCCTCGTCTCTGCATTTCTCTGTGGAGGTTTACTCATTACTCAGTTGGTTTTATTTATCTCATTTATTTCCTTTTTATAAGCTTTAGATGCATTATTTGAATGTGAACCAAGCCTGTACTCATCTCACATTTTAATTAGACTTATATTTCTTTGTTTAATTTTGTATGGGAGACATTTGGGAATACTTTACATATTTCAATTTTCTTTTATTAAATATGACAACAGACTGGCATTTTCTTGGCAATTATGGCTGAATAGATGCTGTATCAAAGTAAGGTACTACTGAACCATTTGGTGATGTGTGGTGGTCAATAATTGTAAGAGTTCACATATCCTGATGATTTCTTAATCAACAGTACTGCAGTTGGCTGAGCCTGCATTGAATGACAATCTCAGTATGAAGGAGGAAATCAGATTGGTTGAAAAGGGGAGGAGGTAGCTCAGGAGATTGCAGGGAGAAGTGGGTAAGAAAGCAAAATCTAAGAAGCAAATACAGAAAAAGATATAGTGAATGATGAAGTTGATTACAGTATGAAAAACAATGAATTAAAGGAGGTACCAGAAAATATGGAAGTATTTTAGTCCTGCTGTGAGTGAGTTCTATAAAGAGAAGATCAGCAGATTCTCTAGGCAGCAACCACTTTTAGGTGATGTGCTTGTCTCAAGGGAATAATGCATCTCTTGCTGTCCACCCTTAAAAAGGGAGTGAAAATGTACAGTTACCTTTTTTCTCTCCTTTGCAGAGTAGTTAATTTAACATGGTTTTTTGCTAATAATGGTTTTAGTTTAGGTTTCTTTGTTTGTTTATGTTATTAGCAGTTGTTTTGAAGTTAGAAGTAATATTTAACCAGGACAAATTTATGAAAGGAATTTTTTATTATTTAAATACACCTGATGCTTATTGATTGCCTTATATGGAAATAATGTTATTGTTGATAACTTTATAATTTAGGGAGAGAACAACAAAACAGAACAGATTTTCTTTTGAATATGATAGCCCATTATTTTACTCTTACAAAACACTGCATGTATAGAATTTATTTTCCTAGGTGAAGCTGGCAGGAATTCCTCTTGCTTTTGTAAGAAACTGAAAACATTCTCCTAACTTAGCTGAGTGACAGCTTGACAGAAATTTTCTTTTATGCTTTCAGCTATAGTTCTTTTGAAATAGTTTTAATTTAAAGAAATTCCAACCATTAAGGGAGAGAGAGGCTGATAAGTTTAGTTGAGTTGTTTTTTTCATGCAAAATATTTCGGTTTTATTATAATGTGAAAAAGAAAAATGCTTGAGACATTGATAGTTTATGAAGGATGAAAAATGGATGTTTTCTAGAGCTTTACCCAAAACCTAATGAGATATATAGGGTATATATATGTGCTGTGTTATACAAAATGCTTGGGAGAATTGTCCTGTGTATTTCAGGTTGGCTGTCTAGAGGTAATGGCCACATCTTGTTTTATCTCTTTTTTTCTATCTCCCATCCAATGAGATAATAGCAGTCTGCATACTTTGCAAGTAAGTAATTTAAAAGCAGTTGAATATCACAGCAATGATCAAAGAGGAAGGACAGTGACTATGTTTTTGTGAATTCAGAGCCAACCTTGCACAGGGAGAAGATAGTTTAATATAGAATATCTGAGTTGGCAGCATCCATCCTGTGCACTGAAGAAGGCAAGGACCCCATTAAAGAGTGCGTGAGCAAATAGTTAAAGATTATTTTTATATGTGTAAAAATGAGCTGAACTTGGATATACAATTTTTCTGTTACTTGTATCTTGATTATGTAAATAAATGAAAACATCTTGGGTTTCTGTTGTATATTTCTTCAGTTTTGGCTTTATAAACAGATGTGTTCCAATAGCTAATTTCAAAACTAACAATTCTGTAATTAAAGAAGCAAGTACAGCCTATGATGATTCTTAATTCTGAGGGAGATATCAAGTTGAAGGGAAAATGCTCAATTAGTGCTGATATTTTTATGTTCTAATTTAGCCATTCCCACACTCTGTGTCTATTGCTGTGCTCCACTTTTGCAATTACAAAATAATGAAGCCATTGTTCAAATTTTTCCTCTAGAACAGGGGGACATACCAGAGGAGTGTGAAAGTGATGTCTTGCATCCATCTGGGGACATCGTCCATGGAAACTGTGTCACAGCCCCTGTGCCAGCAACAGCCACTTCACTGCAGGACTTAAGTGAGTTCTCAGCTCAGACACAAAAGAAAGTACCCTTTTTAAATGTCAAATGTGTAACACAGAAAGCCAATATTTAAGGGTCTGTAGGTATGTAAGAGGCTGGTGTGGTTTAATAATTTTCCACAAAGTGACACATCTCTCTAATAAAGAGAAAGGAGTGTTTTCCTTTTGGTATGATGACTTTTTTCATCCTGATTTTAGTTAAATTTTCTTTTAATTTAAACATTCTTGCCACCCATCCCAACCCCCTATCCCCCCTGTTCCGCCTTTTATGAGATGATTATTCTTTCTTTAGGATAATTATTGCATATCATTTCTGCACATGATAGGAATGAGACATTACATGTTTTGAAGTATTTTATCTACTGCTTGTCTGGATTTTTAAAATTTTATTCTTGACTCTGTTGGTGAACTGTATTATCACAATACAGTTTTAATTCTTTGGTAGATGTGAATAATATCTCATTATATATAGTCAGCATATGCTGCTTTTCTAATTGTTCTAGATGGAAACATTGTGATTCTTTTTATTTAGACAAGAGCTTTCTTGCTTCTCATGATTCCCAGTCCTTAGCTTGCCAATCTCATTGCTATCTAATGCTGTTCTTTGTAGATAGCTTTTTAAATGCATTGGTCACATCAGCAGTGTGTCCTGCAATAACTGTCCAAAGGGCTTTAAACACTTTGCTTTATAAATATAAAGAATTGTATCCAACCACATTGCAGAGGGAGAAAGAATACAGTAACATGGGCTTTGGGATAATAAAGGTTTAATGAGAATGCCCATGAATGGCATTCATGAATGGCATGAGATCTGTCACACGCACAGATCTGTCAAATCTCTGGCCTGTACTTTGGCTCTACTCCTTAACTCTTGGTGAGGCATTTATCAGACTAAAAAATGTTTAGAGGAAGGAAAACACATTACTTGATACCCAGGAATAAGTTTGGTGTATGTACAAACAATATATCCAGTTGTTTTTCATTTACTGTTAACATTTTACAGGAACCTGGTACTTATTTGGATGCTCTTGTAGTGATTACTGAGCTACATAAATCGAATTACAGATGTTGAAATAATTTTTCACAGCTGTCCTGGATCAAAGACAGATTGAAGAACAGAACAGAGAAGTTGAGGAAAACTTAGAAGAAGAAAGGAAAGCAAGAGAAGAAAGGAGAGAGAAAGAACAACAGGAAGCTTTGGAAAGCGAGCAAAAAGAAGTGGAAAAGCTTAACAAAGAGGCAGTAATTTAATTAATTTCTGGCAGTAATGCAGCTTTGTAGCGCCTTGCATTTTAGGATTGTTTTATGTGTTACTTGGTTAAAAGTTAGGTTTTTATTCCATGAAGTAGTAGAGGCTACGTTAGTTTATGTACTTCTGTGATTAACCAGTCTCACTAGTGTCTCCTTATGCCAAGTGACTTTTTCACTGGGAACACATACCTTTCCTTCCCTGCTTCATTTAACTGGAAGCTAGTTTTATGGCCACTGTCACCATGCTGTTGGAACAAGCTGAACATCTGCTGTCTCTGTGGTGTGGCCACTGCAGGTGGGACACCACCAGAACATATTAATGTCCATCTGTTCATTAGCCTCTGTCACGGTGTCCAGGGTACTCTGGGAAGCAGTTAGGAGGCCCTGAGTTTGCTTAAATCCCTTTGAGCTTAAACACTTCATGGTTAGTGTCCTGGATTTTTAGGTCCTGCTTAATGCTGTTTAGACTGGCTTGTTTTACTGAGGGAAAAATTTTACATTAAATTCTGCATGTATTGCAGGTAGTAAAGCATATTTTTCTAATCAGTATTTATTTTTACTTTTCTGTCTTAAAGTATATCCAGGACTCGATGAAAACAGATGAAGAAATAGAAGATAAAGAAGGAGTAAAATCTGAGCATAGTAACACTGCTGCTGAAAATAATGTAAAGGATCCTCCTTCCAATCCATTAGAAAAATACATGAGAATAATTCAGCAGAGCAGAGAGCAGGAGCTGGAAAACAAGGTGATTATTCTCAAATCACACTCCCAAAAGTATTGACAAAATTTGTGTCTTGCTAGGCATGCTTAGAATGAAAACAATATTCAGATTTCAATTTTTTCTTCATTTATAAACTTGATGTAACAACCTGCAGAGCAGAGTGTTTGGATTCGTATTGGAGAAGTGTGATGATCCAAAAGAGAAAACACTGAAAGCTTTTTTCTGTACAGGTTGCTGGTGTCCTCTGGGTAGGGGGTTTGTTAGTTTGTTTTTTAAGGTACTAGGACAGTATTTCAATGCTCTCAATTTTTAGTTTAAACTGCATTTAAATAGAGTTTGAACCTACACATATCAGGTTGTGTTCCTCTTACACAACAGAATTTATTCCGGCAAAATGGAAAATAGGACTTTTAAAGAAGAGGTATGGGTGGACATTACTTCAGTGAAGGAATGCAGGATGCTTTTGTTCTGACATGATCCCAAACTAAATTTCCAAAGTGTTACTATTCTAGATTCATTGCAGCATTTGTAGAAATAGGGTTGGTCCTTCAGAAGGTTTTTATTTTCAATTATGAGCATTAAAAACACAGATACTATTAGGTCACTTTGACTTTAGAACTGGTTAGAGAAAGTGTATTTTCCTCTTGGTTACCAGGATTCAAATAAAGAAGAAATAAGAGAAGTGTCACTTTCAGAAGGATTTTTATCTACTGAAAATGATGACAGGTAAGGTTCATGTATTAATCACTTACAGTACTTCATATGAACAAATAATTAATAATAATAATAATTCTAAATTAATATATAGTTTTAAAAGTTTTAGTATGAATTATGTTAAGAGTCGCCTGCCTTCTTAGAAACCAAAATAAATTATTGATCAAAAGCAATTTTGTCAGAAAAATTGAGTATCCTTCCAATTTTTGTACATGCAAGTTAAGCACTGTATGGAACTCACATATGAGCTGCACTCAGTGATGTTTCAGAAGTTGTGGCACCCACAACTTATCTGCAATTGAGCAGCATCCCACTTCCTTCACAGAGAGCTGGAGTTTGAGGGATTGCTCTTGGGTGATGACACCCTGGGTGAAGGTTTGTCTGTGCTGCTCTTTGCCCATACTCTGTTCCTAGCTTCGATTTTTCAGTAGCATTGTGGACTTTTAAGACACGTTATTCAGAGATTTTGTCTGCCTGCACTGAGTTACAACAACCCAGGCATTTCCCCTGGTTCTGTCAAGGCATTGATAAATACAGGTATGTGTTTTAGTTGCTTGCAGGAGAAAAACCAAACAATCCTCCTCCAAATCTTTCAGTTTATTCAAAGATGTAGAATTGAAAATAAGCAAAAAATGTGGTTCACCATAAAGGTTCACCATTACCATAGTAATGATTCACTATTATCTGTGCTGTTAAATGTAACAGACCCTACCCTGCTGCTCCTGAACCAGATGTGTTGTTTTCACTGGGTGAGCACTACAGAAGATAGTTCTGCTTTTTGAGATAGAGGTGGCAGCTTTCAGTTAATGAAGGCCCAAATCCTCCTCCTTTAGGGTTGGTTTTATTGCCAACAATTCACTGGAACAGCGAGAGAATTACAGCAAAGGCAGTCTCTTAACTTCTGTTTTAAATAAGTATTAAGATAAACTACATTGGACTCATATCACTTTCTTTTCCTCTGTCCTATAATCAATAGTGTTGCAGACATTTCTCATGGAGACATGGATGAAAGCTTCTGGTGAACAATAGCTACTGATTTTTAAATTTTTATTATTATTATATTATTATGAGAAAGATATTTTTAAAGTAGCTTTGTGCCTGTAATAAATGTTAGACACCAACACTGCTGGCTGTGTAATTATAAATTAATAAAGCTGATTTTGATCTGTTTCATCACTTGTCATTGAAGACAAACAGGGAGTCCTGATATGTTGCTAATCCAGGAGGAAGCCCTTGGGTGGGGTGAGAGAAAGAACAAAGCAGGGAACAGAAACAGAT
Organism: Anthoscopus minutus; assembly: GCA_013399455.1. NCBI lineage: Eukaryota > Metazoa > Chordata > Aves > Passeriformes > Paridae > Anthoscopus > Anthoscopus minutus. The sequence continues at coordinate 203,035 of VWYI01004843.1, read as the reverse complement.
CAGTATGTCTGGGTAGATTTGTGTTGGCAATGAATTCCTCTAAACTTTGTCAACTTTGCCAACCCCCGCCCCCAGCCCCTTCTCCAAATGGTTCAAAGTGTTTGTGAAAGGAGCAAAAAATTCCCTCATCACCTGTTTTTAAAGGTGTCCTGTGGAGGCACTTGGCTTAACACAGTTTCAGTGTGTTGAGTGTGACAGACCCAAAGTAAGATGTCCCTTCTGCTCCAGAGCAGGAGCCACTTTCAAAAGCAGCCCCTCTCATGTATCACCCTGTTGGTATTAACCAGCCCAGAATGGAGAGATTAAAATAAAAATGCTATTTAACTCATCTTTATTTAAGCTTTGTATTTTGTAGGTAGATTATAGGCAAGATCATTAAACTTTATTTACAGTATAAAATACAGTAGTTTTTATCAATGAAGTAATTTTGGGTGGCAGCATATATTACAACTTGCACTGCATTTGAGGCTGCTCATCTTGACCTAACTACAAGAACATGAAGCCAAGTTTGACAGAATTTAGGGGCAAAAACCAAAGTTCTGTCTTGAATTCACTGGATATTTAAACACAATGTGCCAAAACTGTGACAGATACAAACTTTGCTTTTTGAAATGAAGCTAAAATGTGATGTGGTGGTTACTCTAATTTTGCATGCTGCTAAATTTGCTGTTGCAGCCACTCTGGCCTTTACAGAATTTCTGAGTGACTGCTCCTGTTGGATGTTGGGAAGGGGTAGTGCTTGCTGCATTATGCTGGCCTGGAACAACTACCACTACTGCATGCTGCATACAGCTGCTGCTGCTGCTGCTGCACCTGCAGGGCAGCCCTGCCCCATGCTGGAGGGCAGGGAGCTCTGGAACAGAATGTGTTTCACCTTGGATAGAGACATAAAGCCTAGAGATGCACTGCCATGGAGTAGCTGTGGGTTTGGGTTCAAATAAGCATACACAAGTGTTGTCTATTATCTACAAATATTTATTTTAACACTTGGATGTAACTACAGGAAGCCCTTGGCACTGATAGAAAATATTGATTCACTGTTAGGTTACAAAAATTTATACATAGCAAAATTTAATGCTCTTTACATAAAAATATTAGACTACTTAAACAAAACTTCAAAAACTCCCAGTAATAGCTACACTGAATTAGAAAAGAATTAGGCTTTAAGACACTGCCTCCATTATTACCCTTATGCAAACACTGGGCTAGAACATCACCTGCATTGCTGTAGAAATGTCTCCTTCATGCAACAGGTAAGAACATACACTAGGCTATTTTGTCGTATTTGCTCTACATCAATCAACTTTGCCCCTTTTTTGAAACTGTCAAATTAGACTTCAATACTTAACAAAAGAAATTATATTTGAAGTTAATACCCCCCAAAAAATGCCTTTTCTCTTAATACTGATTTGAAGGAATTTGTGCTTCCTTTGATGTATATTCAGCAAACAGTCAAAACTACCAAACCACACATCAGCTTAGCTGGGGTATGACTTGAATATTTAATTTTTTTCAAATGAATGATGTATTTTTACTTTTCCCCCCCTGACATTTATATATATATATATATATATATCATATAGAACAAACACCAAATATACCATCACTAATACTCAAGATATCACTGAATGCTTCTGAAAAAAAACATTAATTAGAAGGCAGACTTCTATGGGAAATGACTTTAAAATGGCACCAGTTTGTTGTTTTTTTTTTCTGAACACCACGTTTTCTTAGTGTGCTAATTAATTTGTAAAAAGGAAAACACATAAGCACTGACTATAAATTTGCTAAGCACCAAGATAGAGAAAGGTGGACATCCTGTATTATTTTTATGGCTGCAAATTTTATTGTTTGTGTAAAACTCTGCAAACTTTCTCATCCGCCCATTTGGAATAGTCACATCAGTGTCATTTTAATAAGGTAACACTTTCACTTACTTAAAATGTAGGATAATGGTCTCCTGCTAGTATATAAATGCTAAGACATTTATAGAAAATAAATATTAAGGCAAAGCTGACATTTATTTTCAAAGAAGGGGATCATTATCCAGATCCAGGGATCTACATTCCATTATTAGTTAATAAAAAGATTAGAACTTGGGCGATCTGCTGGACCATCAGGTGAGCACAGGGACGTGACAGCTTCATCGTGGCAGCGTGTGGCACAGGGGTGGAGCCACTCCCATGGCCCAGGGGCAGCTGTTCCCAAACAGCCCCCCTGCAACCTGGGAGGTGCTGCAGCTGTGCCATCACACAGACATGAGCTCCTCTCAGAAAGCCCAGCTGGGCATGGGTTCCTTTGGGAACCCTCAGTCCCTCAGTCACACACCATGCACATGCCTGAGGGTCTGCACAGATCGGCTGCCCGCTCGGCTGGGGCACCTGCACCATTTTGTGTCATGCTCTAGAACAAGTCAAATATTAAATACCAAGTCTCAAAGAAGAATAATTGGGTCACTTTTTGTAAAGTGTTGCCTTTTAAAATGCCAGGAATAAACCATCCATTCTCTGTTAGAAAGGATGGAAGATTACTCATGGGAAGATTTCCCTAAAAAAGTTTTCCAGGAGCTGGAATGTGAAGCTTTTACACTTCTCTATAATTTTGTTTGCTAGACACACATCTGTACTGCAGAGCAGCTATTTGCTGATTTGTCAGAGCTACAGAATTCTTCTGCTGAATTACTGTGGCAAACATTTATGTGTAAGAATTGAGTTGCTCTTTTGACCGAGACTGGATATCCTGAAGCTCCTGCTCTTCTTTTGCTTTGATATCTTGGTAGGCCTGCATTTTGCTTGCATCCTTTAAGTAGGCCCAGTTAGAAGACAGTATCATGAGGAAGTGGATCTGGAAGAGAAGGGTGAGCATGATGGCGAGTGAGCATGTCAAGAGGCAAAGCAAGCTGCTAGTCAGATTAATAGATGCTCTTTAAAATAACGACCAAAAAAATAGTTATTCTACGTTAATAAGCATTCTGTTATTAAAACAAGCACAGAGGCTATTTTTCAAGTATCTCTAGAATCTGGCATGCTAATAATTCAGTTGGTTATTCACAATTTAGAGAACGTTAGTACAACAATATTAACATGAGCTACAGAGTTGTACGGGTCAATTAAAATGCAGAATGGGAGGAAGCAGGAAAAGTTTTGTACGTGGAAATATACGGAATCTGTAAACTACGAGGTGCTCAGAAGAACTGCTCTCTAAGGTCGTGGTGTTTATGCATATCCAAGCCCAGAGCCTGGCAGGTCTTTTCCCCCAACAAGCAGATGAGAATTCCACCCTCCCCCTGGAAAAAAACCTGAAACTGTGAACTGTTTTATTTACGCAAACAAGGCTACATTAACACATCAAAAAATTAAACATCAAAACATGAGTCCAAAACTAAGCAAAAGCATGCAATCTCTGGGTTAAGAAGTCTTAATCCAGTATTTTTATAGCTACATTTTAAACTTCCATTGTCCAACCTCAGGTAAAGAGCTTTATATTGTATGTAGCAAATGGTTCTCTTTTTTAAATTATTATGCGTTTGTATTTCTAGTTTGTGCATTCATCTCTTGCCAACTTCTTTTGCCCATACGTCATGCAAAACATCTACAACTGAAAACATTAATTCACTTCTCCTTCTTTCCCCCAACACTGTAGAAAGGTCCCTGTGATCTATGCATGGTTTTGCTTCCTGTGCAGTCATACTTACATTTTTGAGATCTGGCTACTGAGAAATCAGTTACTAAAGTGCAGCCATATGAGAGCAGAAGCTGTTTATATGCTGCTTCTTAGTAGTTCAGGGTCCAAAAGAAAGAATGTGATTGTTTAACGCAGAGCTAAGACAAAGATGTGTTTTCTTAGGAAAGGAGTGTCATTTGGCACTTACATAAGAGAAAATAATTTATTTCATCATCCATGGAATCACTTGGAAACACAAGGAAATTTATTCATAATACCTGGGCTTCTGATCTCTGCCAACATAGACTGGCACTACTTTATTATTCCTTTTCTTTCACACTGTATTTGTATGCTTGGGGGTATTTGTGTTTGGTGTTCATGGTGAAGAATAAATTAATGCATCTGACCCTGAACTGTTCTAGTATTTGTTTGAGATGACTGTTGCAAATCAAGTGGAGACCTGAAATGAAAACATCCCCTTTTCAAAAGGATGCTTTATGAACACCCCTACAGTAACTGAATCCTCTCAACAGGAAAAAATAGCCAGATCTCATCCACATCATAGTTCATATACAAGAAGTCATTTCATTAATCTGATAAGCTGAACGATGCTTACTGAAGCTATTTACAATTACTGTAACAAAATTCAGAAAGCTAGACTTTTAGTCTAGGGTGTCAGTGGTATTTCAAGCTACGCAATGCAGCTTTTTACTGGGCTTATACAATTTAGAATTTAGTGCAGCAATCTTCCCGACTCTTAAACTTCAAAACAGCATAGTTATATGTAGTAGCCATCATGTAGATCAGCTGGTGGAAAAGAAAATACAGGAGAGTAAGATACAACAAGGTGACGGATGGAGCCCACTTGGGCAACTCTCGATACTTTTACAACAGATGTTACTCTGAGCTCCTTCCAGGGTGAAGATGCAAATAAATCACCTGCCATTTCTCTGGGGAGGACAACCCAGTACAAACCCTAAGGCTATTTTGTCAGCCTGTTGTGAGTATTACACGAGGGTTTGGCTGGCACAAGGTTAGAAGCTGGCCACTAAAGGATGGGTTAGACAGAGGAACAAGTCATCTTGTTAATGTCCTCCCTTTTCCCCGCCGCTACCTGGAACGGGCACTGCAGGGTTGGACCAGTCAATCTGCCTGGCTCCAGGCAAAGGAAACCAAGAGGTTACAAGCAGCTGATCAAATAAACTACAAAAATGAAAATAAATAGTGGAAATAAAAGCGGAAATAGTGGATAGAAGTAGGATCTTGAAAGGACATGCAAATAATTTTTCCCTAAGTATGAGGGAGGTGGGTTAAGATGACTTCCTAAAGCAGAAGTTGGGGGCCTGCTGACTTGTGATGACCAAACCACAGCAGAAAAAATAGTGATTACAGCTCACCCTCTTTCATGTCTAGTATTACTACTTTTAATATATACAAAACTTAATCTTAAAGCATCTTAAGCCTAAAATGAACATTTTTAATTAAGAAACAACAAAAAATATTACCCACCAATGCTATGACAGTGGCACCAGCTCCAGCACAAGCCACAATGAACAGGTGATAAGACATGTAGAACTAGAGGAAAAAAACCATGTTAAAAACATTGAAGTAATTCATTAGGATTAGTATAAATGCATTTCTAGAGTGTTCTAGAGAATAAGGATAACAAAATCATCTTTGTAGCATGGTAGCAAAGCTCTAGAAAATAAAAACATCGTGAAAATAATTTTTTTTTTTGGATGATGTAACAACTACTTCAGTGTTACACTTAAAGCAATCTCTTCATACTACTAGATTTGGAGAGAACTTTTTTCTCTTCAAAAACTTTCATCTAGTATTTATTACATGGTGCCCAAGTGACTTGTAGGCAAATGCTGCACACAGGTTACATTTCTGTACCTCATTTGTGTTGCAGATGTTCTCTAAAATTGGGCCACAGGCTTTGCCAGGTACAGCATTCCAAGGGATAATACCTGAAATACCACAGAAAAGAAACCACTAATTTTAGCAATCAACACACACTTTCTATTCCTTTCATCTTTTCCACCCACTTTGCCTGTTGTGTTCCCATTCTGGGCATCTGTGCATTGACCAGTACAGGTTGGAATTGGCAGCAGGAATTCAAACAACTCCCTCAGGCAATGTTTTCTCCTCACAGTGAGGGCTGCTGCTAAGGCATGTTCTCAGATGTGGTTTTCCCATCTGGAAGCCAAACGGTTGGGTTTTTGCACTTTGGGTCCAGTTGCACACTCTGCCTTACTCCCCCACTCGGCATACAAGAGAGAATCTGCATCTCAGAGGTACTTGGCACCTTTCAGGGTAGCACTAACTAGATGAGGTTCTACTTGAACAAGAAACTACTGTGGAAGGGTGTGAATATAGAGCTAGAGGGAAAAATTAGAGGATTTTTTTCTGATTTAGTTCCAATAGGTAAAAAGCATCAAGTGAACACTGCTACAAGAAAGTTCAGTCTGCTGCACCTCATACACTCCCAATTACTTTTCTTACATGACTGAAAGTCTGAAAAGTCAACAGAATCTAGCAGATTTAAAATAACAAACTTTTAGGCCTGTAACAGATGTAAAGCTTAAGCAAAACCTATTTGAATTAAAAGAAACAGTTTGTTTCCTGATAAAACTTTGCATTTCACCCAGCTGGTTGGAATTAGCAACTCTGTAAGTGGTTGGTCATTGAAATTATCTCAGAATGGCATGACTTTCAAAAAGATTTTATAGGATTTTTTTCAGCTTCTTCTCTGCAACTGCTACATACAATTCCAGCCTTCTAGCTACTGCTTCCACCCAAAAAATGTGAGGAGAGTTCAGTGACATGTTGTCTGCTAGGGAGCTGCTCTCCCATCATGCACTGAAACCCAAACAGTTTTACTGATCAGGGGAACAGTACAGCCCTATACAGGACTAATACAGCTGCACAACAACCAGGAGAAGCAGAAAAGTGGAGGAGCACATCTCCTTTCACTCCTAGGTTTTGCTGCTGAAGAAAATGTATTCCCAGGCTCTCGCTGTGAGCTGCTAAAATAGAATGTATATGTTTAACTGATTTGAAGACTTGCTTTAATAATGAGTGTATCTTTTTTTCTACTGCACTTACCTGGACAGGAGAGCAAAGTCAAGCTTACTTTTTCAACTTTGAATCCATTTTCTCAGCTTTGAATGACTTATTCCAAAGAAAGAAACATTCCTAGAAAATGCTAGCTAGAATGAAGCCAAAAGTAATGATGACAAAAGCTCTTCTGCACAAATGAAGCTGAAATGATTAACTTTAAGAAAAACTCACCTTAAGGAATGAAAAGCCTGACTTAAAATTAAGTTTTTGTCCCAGCTCCCTCAGATTTCTGCGTGTCATCAGAAAGCAGTATTAATTCATTATTAGTTATGGAAAACTTAATTGCAGATTTTTGGTTTTCTAACTGAAAGTTATTGTCAGACCAACATTCAGAAATTTACTTCATCTTTAAATGTAAAACAGCTTTCTGAAAGAACAGATTATATGCATATGGGTTCAAAACCCACAATCTGGTTATCTATTTCTCAGCACTGTTTCCAAGCAGTTTATTTTGAGCCTGATCTATTTTCAAACCTAATATTACAGTATTGGAAACCGCTACAAAATCATTTCAGATAAGTGACTTGTCAGTTCAGTTAAATTGATTGCATCTGGAAAGAGATCAGTGTAATGTGAATTAATTAGAAAAGTAATAGCACATTGAGAGATAGAAGATGCTTTTGCATTTGATTCATCTGATAAGGCTGAGACAAAACTACTGAAGACAAACCGAGGAGAATGGATCAAGCATTTAATCAGGATTAAAACGAGTACCGTATTGCCTGATGTCCACACAGATCTGGTCCCCTGGAACTGTCACATTTGTCTGAAAAGATTTGATGACTTCACAAGTTGACCAAATGTTGTAGAACATAAAGACAGGCACAGCAGAGAAGCCGAAGACCCCGAGCCAGGCCACTCCAAGCACATAGGTGAGGAAAACAAACTGGGCAGAGAAAACACAAACACTTTGTATTTATTCTTTGAAAAGACTACTTACATTTTCCTTAAAAATGCTTCAAAATAATCTTAAGCATACTTTCAGAATTCAAGTAAGAAAAAATTTGATTTTCAAGCACACATAATCAGTATTCTCACTGCTTACAAATACTTTGGTAGTTTAAGTGCTACAGAGAAAGTAACCCAGGCATTTCCTTTTTCAACAGCCTGCTTGAGTAAACAGATTGCCCTCATGAAAGAGCAGCCCATTGATTACTCAAGATTCTCAGCTAAGCAGGGATGCTGGTTGTAGGCTAAAACCAATAAATTCCAACAAAAATCAATTTAAGGGTTTTTTAAAAAATTAACATACTAGCATTTCTATACAACTTGAAAATCAAAATCATGCAGTGAATCAATGCTCACAGAGCTCCCTCAGACTCCCTGATGTACTGAAATCAATTTGGAATGTAACATTTGAAAATACCTATTTTTGCTAACATACCATGACCGTTAATAGCAGATCAGAGGGATTCAATTGGTCTAATATACACTGCCAAGCAGAAAATTAATTACTTCACCTTAGAGAATCATGGATTTAGCCATTAAAATTTCCTGGTTTGGGTTTGCTCTTTAAAGAAAAAACCAACAAGCTACATTATGTGTATTTTTTCTTTGGCTAGATTAAAAGATGTGGCACTGATTGCTTTGAAAATCTCCAGCTTCTTCCTCTCACTAAGCCCCTTCTCTTTTCCCTCCTCTTCTAAGTGTTATGGTGAAACAGTAGCTCTGGCATCAGTTCCTAGCATCCTCCTCCCAGTGAGACCAGGATTTGGATCCCACTTGGAAGGCGTGGGAATGCTGTTACATCTCCTGGGCTCTCTTTTCACCGTTAGCTGTGGCTGTTCTCTCTTAACTGTAGGTGGACTGGAAAGGCTTTATTTTCAGTAAAGCACTGGTGCCCTACTATCTTACTTAAAATTTATGTGCCAGAGGACAACAGCAAGGATGGGAAAAGGCTCTCAGAGGGGAAGATTCTCAGCCTGACCCAGAGTCAAGGGACTGAACTAATACTGCACTGGTAGAAGTTTGCATCCTCCAAGGCTTCTTCCAGAGTAACACTGCAAGTGTTAGAGCAAAACCTGAACAATACTTAGTTTTCAGTCAAGGGAGGTGCTGTGTGGGGAGGTGGAAGTTCTTGCAGAACTATGGCCCATAAAAACCCAGCTAGACTTTAATTTATAGACAGCTCAACCAGAATACCCAATTTCTTGTTAGATAGTGCCATATACCAGACTTGTATGTTTTGTGTGAGAATTGAAAATCCTCTCTTTGGATTTTGGGAAGGACCAAGTGGACCAGGTTAAAGGATTCCTGTAGATACACTACAAATAAAACACAAGTTTGCATATGTGCATGGGGAAGTGTGCAAGACAGGAAGTGCACAAAGCCTTTAAATCCTAAAATAGCCAGGAAAAAATATACTCACTCTCACATATAATGTGATAACTGTGGGAAATGGCTATTCTCATTGCCAGAGCCAACACAAATAATTAGGGCAGATGGAAGTCTGTCTTCTCTAACAGCCTTATGCAAGATGGGACTGCCTTTCAGGACTTTGCTCAGTAGTGTCAATGTATGTCCAAAAGGCTGTTGCCTGTACCCAGCTTCAGTCACTAGTCTGTTAAACATTTTATCTCCTCACAAACCTTGTTCTAGCCCTAAGGTTTCACACAGCAGCATACAGGCACTTTTCCTGTCACCACCAAACATTAATGCAGCTTATCACAGCTCCAAGCCATTTTTCACCTGGTACACTCTCTACTTCATTGTGTGGACAAATATGGACAAACATGCAAACACATATTTTTGCCTTATTTCCATGTGTGACACTGGTATTTGTGTAAGCGGCTGACAATCGTGTCTGCAACTACTCAACTGCACATGCAATTGTCTGCACTGATGAGATGCATGGATGTGCATGTTTCTACTTTATTTTGGATCTTTTGAAAACACTGTTTTAGATCTAACTTTGCTCCTTGGTGAAGACCATACTTGCTACGAAAAAAACTGAGCAAATAGCTGCTTAACTGGAAAATTATCAGATGCCTTATTATTAGCTCTTGAAAAATTCAGTAAGTACCCAACAGCACAGTGGAAAATTGCTAACTCTCATGAAAATAAACATGCATCTCTTTTGTATTTAACCAGCTGAAAATACACATTTTTTAAGTTCAGGATATAGACTGTATATTAAAATGCAACAATCACATCAAAAGCCTCTTCTCTTTTCACCCACACTTCCCCGTGGGCGATCTGTCATACTGCTTAGCTTCCTCCATAACTACGAGCTTTGAATTCAGATTTTCAGTAATAGCTTTGAAATCTTCTCTCAGAAACACAGTTATGGCTGTTCTTGGAGAGTGTGCCCTTGGGGACAATGTGGGTGAGAATCTGAAGTTTTATTTTTAGTTAAACTTTGCTTACAATTTTGTTCTAATACAGAAGTATACTGAAGAGAATATGGCTGGAAACTTTAGGGCTTTAAGCGTTTCGGCTTTGCAAAAAAGCCTTGCTCTTCTGTCTGCTTTTTGCCATCTGCAGATCAATATTTGAATCAAGTGCAAAGATCCTGTGAAGCTCCATTCATTCATTACTGTTTGTGGAAGGATCCAGACACTCAGACACAACTGAGTATGGAAGTCTGAGCCATTACAGTTTGATATTTAAACAGCTCTGCAAACCACAGCCATTTTACAGTCTGCCTTTAAGCATCACTCAAGTGTTCCATGTTTAAAAGCACAAATTTCATTCTGGCTCACATTAAGTGTTTTAAAATTAGCAGTCTCCTCAGTTTAGTTTAGACCAGTGGGTTCAGCTTTATGACCGGGGAGGCCATGGCAGCCCCCACCCAGCCCATCTGCAGTATTTTCATTTAACCAAGCACCCTTGAAGTTCAAAGAAGAACCAAGATGTGGATTGACCCTGATCACCAACAAGGAGTTAAACAGAGAAGGCAGCAATATTCTGTTATTCAAAACCCAGGAGTCAAACTGGGCCCAACAGGTTTTAGCCAGCAAAGACTGCTGCTCCCATTTCTGATCCCACTCACCATTCCACTGATGCAGCGGCCACAGGCTGTTGTTTTGAACTCTCCATGCAGCTCCTTCACAGCACTTGTTGTATAAAAACCTTCCGCCAAAAGGATTATTCCGTATAAGAAGAAAAATGATGCAATGCCATAAATTACATACTGCATTAGCTGTATTCTAAAATGAAAAAGAAAGAAATTATATAATTAGATTTCAGTCCTATAAAAACAAAGTCCTCTCAAATTATAATAAATGAGAAACAATTCCTAGAAACAAAATTCAACGCTCCTTTGCATTTTAAGCAAACAGACTGCAGGAAAACACTGCAGGTACAACTGTGCCCCCTCCTAGGTAAGCAAATCTGATGTGCATTAGTCCTGCACCCACCTGAGCCTCCCCTGTTGGTGCTGCAGTCCTTACACTGACTGGTGTTAGTCACCATGTTAAAGCTGCAATTTCACCCCTCTGCTATGGAGGTTTCCTTTTCCCTCTTTCTGCTCCTAACTTGGGCATGGCTGAGAGGGACAAAGCAGGGATTTGAAGTGGCAAAGCTTGGAGCCAAACCCCTGACTGAACTGCCAGGTTCTGTGGTCATTCCTTTGGCTTGGGGAAAGGAAGCAGTCCCTGAAATTCACCATTTCCACCTGTGAAATCCAATTAATTTAAGTTTGCAAAAATTTCTGAATTCAGCAATATTTGTCTGATACAAAACTCAGCAAACATGCAGTGACTTCTCCTGAGGCTTCTCTATAGCCTGGAAAGGTAGTTCCAAGTGAGTTGGTAGTTTCAGTGCTTTAAGTCACAGTATTGTTGAATGCCTCAAAATGTTGTGGGGGGTTTTTTTGGGTTTGTTTTTTGTTTGTTCCTTTAAAAGGAAGAGTTATTTAGGAAATGCTTGCATTTCCTCTGGAACCACTCAGAGGAAGATCATCTCAGGGCACTTGGTATAAGCACTTCCCTCAGATGTTATTTGAGAAACTTCTTGATTTCTTAAAAATTTACCATCTGCAATGATACTAACAGTATTTTTCCTTTAGCTAGATTAGGTAGATGAAAAGAATAATTTCTAAATATTATCAATCAGATTGATTGATAAAAGCTAATTGTTTTGGAGGACCAGAATGCCAGATCTTCCATACAAAACTCCTGGTCTTCAAAAGTCATATTTTGTTATTAGCATGATTTCCCCAGAACTTCTTAAAAGTAATTTAATTGTTGGGATGGTTATTTTGAATGAAACTATTCACAGAACCAAGAGGTTAATTTTATACATCCACACCACCAGTTTTCTGAGGATAAATATGCTTTGCTCAAGGTATTTTTTTCTGATTCTTGCCACTCTCTACTAAGTAGCTGTTAGCATAGATCTCCAAGGAGCATCTGAATGTTTTAGCTTAAAGAAAATTGATGATTATGATTTATATAGTTAAATGTTACCCGTGTATCAAAATAGGATATTGCTCATTTAAAATTTTATGTGGAAAGTGTTTTCTTTTTTTTCCAAACTGATTAAAAATAACTGGATAAATCTATTGCACCTGTGCTGTAAAGAATGAAAAAATTAACTCAGGATTTGAGAGAATATAGAAATCATTTCACCATCATTACTGGTCCAGGAGAGACTTGATGCATGCTACCCAAAATTAGTATAGGAAAACTGGTTAAAAAAGTCTATTCCAAAGGGTGTCTTACAAATTTTTTTTTTTTTTTCTGTCACTGTAGCCTTAAATTCACCCCTTTCTAACACCTCTTCTCCCTTGCCACCTCCTTAGCTCCACAGACCCGAGCCCTGAGCTGCTTTGGTAAGAATTATGCATTTCCCCAGCTGCTGGTGCTGACACGACAAGACACATTGTCAACAACTCTCCAAAACATAAAACTTGCTGCCTGTGACTGCTGCCTTTGCAATTTCTTCTATTTTTCTCAAATGGAGACTGATGCAAGCACAGGGTGTTTTGTTACCCAGTTGCTGAAGAACAGCTGCTTGCATTTTCTCACTAAATGTTGTGTCTAACTACAGGGCCCTGGTGGCTCATGCCCTGGAGCTGGGGACACACTGCTGGCCACAGCCAGGGACTGAGTGTGGGCAGTCCTGGAAGGAGGGACCCCAGTGGGGAGCATTCCCAGGGCAGGTCAGGGTACAGAGGGTCCCATGGACAGGGGAAGCCCTGAAATGGTGCTTGGGACTGGCACCAGTGCTCAGAGAGCATGCATAAACTGGCAAGTCTATGCCTGCAAGCATATACAGGGAGTCAGTGACAACAGAAATTAAAAAGAAAATAAGAATTAAGTGTGCTGCATAGGGCCCTGATACCAGAGTCAATATTCAATTCCTTCAAATATCACCTGTCAGGCTTGCTGCCCATGCACTCCTGCATGTGCCATGCCCACCGTGCTTGCCACAGAGACCCCTTGCCAAAGCCATGCATATCCGGGCTGGCTGCAGGACATGGGAGCCAAGGCAGCACTCCAGGCCTTCCTCTGGCCTCCCAGAGAAGCCTTGGGAACATAAAAGACCCAAACATTTCACCAGTGGTTATGTCCAAAAGCTTCATTTGCAGATTTTGTTTTTTCTCTCTTTTAACTTATTCATATACCAGTCTACCTTCTTCTGAAGAGGGATGGACAGAACCATGCTCCTCTACTATTCCTGACATCCCTACTTTATGTCATCAACAAAAACTAAATCTACTTTTAAAATAAAATCATTACTCCTTGTTCTGTTACAACAGGCCCTGATACAAGTTGCTCTTCAGCTCTCTTGTTGGTCCCTTTAGGTGTTACAAGGCTGCTGTAAAGTTTCCTCAGAGCTTTCTTTTCTCCAGGGTAAACAGCCCCAACTCTCTCAGCCTGTCTTCACAGAAGAGGTGCTCCAGCCCTCTGATCATCTTGGTGGCCTCCTTCACAGTCACTCCAACTGGTCCATGTCTTTCTTGTGTTGAGCACACCCAGACCTGGATGCAGCACTCCAGGTGGGGTCTCACTGGACCAGAGGGGCAGAAACACCTCCCTCACCCTGCTGGTCACACTGCTTTGGATGCAGCCCAGGATTGGCTTCCTGGGCTGTGAGTGCACATTTCCAACTCACATTCATTTTTTCATCCAACAGCACCCCCAAGTCCTTGGCAGGGCTGCTCTCAATCCCTTCATCTGTCAGTATGTACTGATACTGGGCATTGCCCTGACCCATGTGCAGCACCTTGCACTTGCCCCTGGTGAACATCATGAGGTTCACACAGTCACACTCCTCAAGGATTTCAAGATTTCCCTCTGGGTGGCATCCTTCCTTTCAGGTAAGCAAATTGCACCACTCAGCATGGGTGTCATCTCCAAAGCAGCTGGGGGTGCACTCAATTCCACTGCCTGTGATACTGATGAAGGTATTAAATAGTACTGGTCCCAATATAAACAGGAGTTCCAGGGTACACACTTTGGTTCTTTGTATGTGAACACCAGTACATGACTGAGTGCTGTTACAAAAACAAGCAACCAAATACTCAGGGGTGGAGACTGAGGTTTGAATCCATCTCTACTCATTTGGCATGAGGGTGTTATGATGAATTATGGGAATGGGAGGCATACTTACACTTCACTCAGCAAAGCATGGTCACTGGCAGTCGTGGAGAAGTGCTGCTCGAGGATAGACACGGTTCCCGTGAGTGCCACGTGGCCGCAGCCACAAAACAACGCTACCCCCGAGAAGCAGAGAATGGTTGCCACGAGCGAAGCATATGGCACTCCTCCTAGGCACTTAATGCAACATTCAAAGCAACCTAAGCAGAAGAGAGAAAGCAAAAGAAACATGAGCAAAAAGCAAATTATGAGGAAAAGAATATTTGTCCTCCACTTGGTAAAAGCCACAGGGAATAAAAGGCCCAAGCATTGACATGCTAAGCAAAAAATCTATAGGTGGTACAAGACAGCATCACCCTCTAAAGCAGTGACCTACAGATCTGTTGGTATGGACTCAAAGCCCAGAAAGTAGCCTGAGTGCTCCTGTCTTTACAGGATCAAGAGGAGATCAATGAGACAGCCTATGAAATGGAAAAAGCAAAAAAAATCACTGTCTAAAGTGATCCGTTGCAATTCAGCTGCTCATCCAGAGCTCACTATATTTCAGCTTCACTAATGGCAGGAGCACCAGCTATGATGGCAATGTTCTGGGAGCCAGAGAGGCAAATACTCAAGACAGTGATGCCTTTTGGAAAAGTAGGAGATACTTTGCACTTTCATTGGAAGATGAATATATTATGATCCACAAAACTACCCTACACTCTCCCAGGTCTCCCAAGTTATCTTTTTATATAAATCTACATGAGGTTATAGGGATACAGATACTTTTACAACAGAAAAATTGGATGGGGTCCAAAGAGGAACAATTTTTGTTGAGGGCAGCTGCATTACATAGACAATACATTTCCAGCTTTTTATAGAATACACTGGATTTACAGTGATCCCTAAATACAGTTTGCAGTAGCATGATCAACTGAAATGCATTGTTTAACTGGTGTGTGTTAACAAAACACCCCCCCAGAGCTGTTATTTGTATGAACACTGTAATAAGGAGGTTGCAGCTGAATTGCCAGGCTCCTTCCAACTGCGTGGCCTGAAAACCCATCTGCTTACAGAGCTGGGAAATGTAAATCGGAAACAAACACAGCTTTTAACTGTGCTATAATGGTAATGGCAATCCATACCAATTCATTACTTCAGGGTGATGGCATTAAGCTGTCTCCATTAATGTGCATTTCATACAACTGCGCAAAACACAAGCCATTAAGACAACGCTTAATGGAGCAGCCAGCGTCACAGGACAGCCACTGCTGCTACAGCAAGGTGCTACATGGACAAAGCATTTGAAGGCAAGGAGACAGCTGGCAAATAAGGACATCACATCCTCCCACCCAAAAAACTCCTCACAAAGACCAGCAAGTCTCCAGCCACCACATGAGGCAAGTTTATTTTTATTCTCCTTCCTTTCCCACTAATGAATGAGTTTCAGAGCAAGCACTTCCATGAGGCACTGGGGAATAATATGTATACAATAATTGAAAGATTTCCCATTTCATAAGTGAGAAACTCTTCTTTTAGAAAGTTCCCAGCAAATGCCCTAGTCACCATCAAAATTACTTACAAAATGCCACTTCACTAACTGCAGACAAGATTTAATTGTATAGAAACAAGCCTGGGAACATTTTATAGTCTAGTCCACAGCTGGAGTCCACAAGGCGTGAACTATCTTCATGACAAAAATACTGTCAAATGAAAAACACTGCAGCTCGGCAGTGACAGGCCAAACAACATCCAAATCCACACTATCAGAGGAAATAGTCTCTGGGTTTCATTTTATCGTAGAGGTTCAGAGCTGAGTGCAGACAACAAACCTTGCAGAGCAATCCTCTGCTTTGGGGAATCTGCCTGAGAGCAGCGCACACGCAAGAGCAGCCACACACGTGAAGCTGGCTTGCCTCCGCAGCATCTGCTCCCAGTCAGGTCCAAACCTCCCAGAGTTAATCCAAGAAATGCATGCACCTGGTGCAGGATTAGCTATGAAAGATTATCCAAAAGTAACCATGCCCTGACGACCCAGCAGACAACACACAGTCACAGCCCAGCACAAAACAAATCACCTTTTGAGCCACACTCCTAAAGCAGGAGACTCAACACCTGATCATTGCTTAGTGTGGAGAGGTTGATCACCTAAATTGTGCTGATCCCACTGACTGCACTGCAGAAGAATCCTATCAAAGACAGGAAATAAAAACAGCTGGAAGTAAAACCAAGGACTGACAAAACCCAAAAGAAAATCTGTTGGTTTCAAAAAATGGGAGCAGCCTGACTAAACTAAAAACTGGTGTAGACCCAGGATTAATGTTTAACAGCCCATATCGCCAAGCCAGCTTTCCAGACCACTGGCAGAACATTTGCCCTGAGGAGTTTGTTGGATCCCTTACCCAAACACATGACAGTATCTGCCACTAATCCACAGACCCTCAAACACAAGGCAACAGTGGCAGACTCCCCTCTCACCTCTCAGCAACTGGCAGCTGCACAGATAATGTTTGTGGCCTTTCTCTTTGTCTTCTTCTGCAGTCCAAGCAAAAAGGCATCACAAAATTTGGGTGGCCTTCATTATCTCAGTGCAGAACAAAGCCAAGGGACACCCTCAGAGGTGTCTAAAGCAACCACATTATTTTGAGCAGCGAAAACTGCCCAAATTTGGAACTGCAGGAACCAGTCACCTTGACCCCAAGACTAAAACAGGAATGAGAGAGACTTTGGTACACCTGGAAACAGCACATAGCCAGCTTGCAAGCACATGAAGCATCCCAAACCAGCATGTTTCCAGGAGACAGCATCCATCCATACACAGTCATTCTGCATCCAAATTGACAGCAGAGCTGCACGGCCTCCTGCCAGAGGGTAACTAGCTGCAGAATACAACCTCACTGCAGTGCTGGGGCTGCCAGACCTCCCCCCACATCCCACTGTGAACACTCCTTATGAGCAAATTAAAGCCATGCCTAGCCTCAGCAATACAGCTCATTTTATAATTTTAACATAAGCCTAAAACAGTTCTGCTAAGAGCAGCTTTCAAAACCAGCTACAAGCTGAAGTTCATCAAGAACTAAGCCTACCAAGCTTCCCAAAGAAGCACTGAAGCAAAGCAGAGGATTTCTGAAAACAATTAGAAAGCTTTCCAGGAAACCTTTATGTTCTCTTCTTATGCTCTTTGTAACTCTAAGTCAGCACCTATCCTCATGCAGTACAACTGAAACCCCAGGAAGATGTTTGCCTAGCTCATGTTCACAAAATAACTTGCTAACACTGTTCACAACTTCAGGCTGAAGGCCTGTGAACTCAAGCTGACAAAAATCAGTCTATTAAATGAGTTCAGCTCCAATTTTCTGCTAGTTTTTACTTTCCATATGGCCAAAACGCTGAACCATTGAGCTATATATCCACTTCCAATGAAACAGAGTAAAACGATTTAAATATGAAACTGTACAGCACAAACACACATCACTGCATCTTCCCTTTCAATGGCCATTTTGTGCAAGGCATCACTAGAACCTTTTGTGCAACTCAGCAGAATAAAAACATTTTTTGTCCTCAGGCTGGCAAGCAGCAGTTGCCATGGAGGCAGGTTAATAACAGCCCAATGATTTGCCCAGAGCTGCCTGTGATCTTGGCTACAGATTTAACACACTCTCAGAAGGAGGCCAGCTAAAACAAAGACTGAGATTATTCTCTAGGGAATGAATGCTATTAAACACACACACACAAATATTCTTGCTAAAGGACAAAAATAAAGAGGAGAGAAAGAAACAGGAACCGGCTATTCTTTTAATCTCTTGGAAGCTATCAGTCACAGGAAATTGGTAAAGGACGAACCTACATATGTACATAAATTGGCAATTGGTTGCTTAATGTGTGATGTATGATGAACAATTATACAATCTGCTCAGCAGTGTACAGCCTACTGCATATATGCAGGGGCTTAGCCATTCAACTTCCCATGCCAAATGGTGATTGTGTGGCTAAACCTCCTTTGGTACTTTAAGTACAGCTTTAAGATTTAAACTTAGAATGGCAAGGTAATAGAGAATTACTGGAAAATGGTCTTAAAATAAAAAGAAAAAAGAAAAAGGCAGTTTTAACACACACTACCTCATACTACTAAGGTCAAATCTGTGTTTTGGAAATTATGAAAGACAATGCAACAGGATCAAGTAGCTTCCTTGAGTATTCCTAGGGCTTGCTCTAGGAAGATCATACATCAGTTCTTGAAGCCCAGACTTGAAGGGCTGAGACAAGCTGATGTTCACAAAGCCACCCCTCAAAGCAAAGCATAGAAAACATGATGTAAAGAAGGAACATCCACACCTTCTGGACAGAAAAGCAGCCTATTGTCTAATGTTCCAAACACCTCCTAGATTGAACTAGTGCCTCAATGCACCTCAGGTTCTAACCACTGGCCCCAAGGTCACTATGGAACAAAAATCCAAGGAACCAAGAAAACCTGAAAGCAGCTTTGATAAGTTTTCCACTTCAGGGACCTAAACATCCAGGATCCCATGGCTGTCTTTGAGTTAGTTCCCACTTTCTTTTCCTTAGAAGTTTGGTTTCTTCCCCTGCCATGAAAGATAAAGCAATGAACATCATTTTCTCCTCGTCACTTACTTCCTGTAATTGTGTAACACACCTTAAGAAATGCTGGCCTGTCAGACACCAGTCCAGTTAGTACATGGCAGAAATTGCACATCACGTTCTACCACAGAACTACAATCTCTGTTGGCTTCAGCACCACAGCTCAGGAAGCACACAGGAAGGAACTGTTTTAACAAAGGGAAGGTTGCAAGATATCCAAGGGGAAAAAAAAGCACTAGATAACAAATTAAAGCACTAGATAACATCTTAAGCGCAGCTATCACATGTAAATCAGACTCATTACTACACATACACAGGAGCCTAGACTTGGTACTCCCAATTCAACAAGTAAATGTAAGAGGACAACTCAGTACTTGATATTCACCTCCTGCTTCCCCAGTACTGACAATTACCCAATACCAAGCATGAATAATACCCTTGGAGGCCTAAACCACCATGGATTTTGGTCAGAAAATGAAAGCAAATGCCAATTTTACTGTCTGCCACCCACTGTATTTTTGAAAATTTCCATTCTGAATAGTTTATGCATGCTAGGATGTACATTTTCCTACCTGCTGCATGATTGGCAGCCACAGGAGAAGCAGTGAGGGATGTGGGAACAGACTAACACCTCAGAAGAAAAATTGGAATTTACCTCTTTCTTCTCTGCATGAGACTAAGACAGAACCTGCAATAAGGTAACTTCTCACATCTGTCACCCACACTTGCAGCCAAGGGTCAGTAGTACAACACAGTAGGATAAAATATTTAACCTTACGAGCGTAAGTTTAAATCCTCTGACAAATTTCTCTCCACGCCTTATTAAGACACTAAAATAGAAAGGCTCTGCATTAAATCACATGGAAGTCTTTGTTCAAGCTCTAGCCTTATCCATTCCTGTTCACCTTAAATTTTGCTGATTTACAAAACATGACACAAAGCTAAGACTGCTGTTACTACTTAGAATAAATGTTTACTCACCACACTTCTGGATTAACATTAAACAGACTAAATAAGTGAAGAACTCAAATAGAGAAAATCCTTTCTTCTCAGCCCACAAACCTATTAAGGCTCTTCCACAGAAAACTTCCTTTCAAGTTCAGTATTTCCTAAGTTTGCCTTTTTGTCCTACATACATAAGAAGTTGTTGAAATTAACTTATACTGAAAATTAACTCATGAGAGCCGGAGAACTTAATGTAAATGCACTTTAGTCTAGCCAGATTGAAAATCTCCCCACTGTATTTGCATTCCCCTTTTCCAGGGTTGTTAATAACTACTTCCTGGCCAGCAGTCCCTGTGATGGAGGGGACATGACCTTTGGAGAACACTGCCATCAGGTCTGCCACAAAGGATCAGACCTGAAATGCAGCAAGACCACCTCTGTTATCCTTGTGCTGGCCAGCACAAGATGCTTCTTTCAAGCAAAAACCTGTGAGATCTGGAATAGCCTGGTCCATCCAGCAAACCTCACCTCAATCTCTACTACTTAAGAGCTACCTGAAGAACAAGTAGCTCCTTTTTGAAAGTCATCAGCTTTAATTGTAACTTCCCCAGCTATTCTTGATACAGATACAAGATATTTGGTTTCAGCACTGTCATACAGCTATTGCTCCTCTTCTGAGAAGGTTTTTATTTCTAGCATCATTAGATGTTTCCATATTCTTGTGTAGAGGAGAATTAGAAGTCTTTGCTCACAACTCCTGTGCTGGAAGCCAACACAGAGAAAGTAGGAGAATTGGTGCACATGAAGAATAAGCATTTTGCAGTCTGGAGGAAACATTAGCAGACTCTTCTTCAAGTCCACAAAGCACTGAGTATCTCTGTGGTACTGTATGAGTCATGATAATAAGTGGCTCCTGAATTTGTCTGCAAAAATACAGTAAAAGTACAGGTTTAAAATTAAGCACTTTTTTTCTACCATGATTAACGAAAAACTCCACAAAGAATTAAACAAATAAACAAAAAAGCACAAACAAACCAAACAGCCTTTCAGAGGTTATCAATGCTCATCCACAGCAAAAGCTATTTTTTTCTCTCACTAAAGAAAAAATGATGTTCAAATTGGAGAAGAGGCTGTTTTACCAAGGCAAGATTTGTTTCTTCTGGATGGTGTTAAATGATGCAGAGAAGACTCTAAGTGTTCTTAGAGATAGCAGTAATCATAACCCTCTTTCTTTTTTCTCCAAATCTCTTCTTCCCAACTCAGCAGTTCTTATGGGAAAAAAAATCGCACTCCCATTGCAGGAGCAAACCTGTTTCATGCAAAGACAGATGATCTGAATGGGTTTTTTACATGCCTTATCTACTTTTACCTTCTTCAAATTTAGTGAAATACACACGCTCTCCATCTATATAATTCTAACCTCTGCAAGGCTCATTAAGCTCACAGGTGTTCTGAAGTCATCTTTAACAGACAGTAAAATCTAGAGAATAGGAATCACTGCATCCATACTTACTGCAAGTGCCCATAACAGGTGTTTGCTGTATGAAAGAAAGGAGTCAGATTGCACAGGCAGAACACTCCTGCCCCATGAGATGGTGGGATGAGAGAATTGCTCTTCTCCAGCTTTACTGCTTTTGGACAAAGGTAATGCAGAACTTCAGTTTAAATCATGTCTTCTCTGTTTTAATTTTGGCCTATGAAACAGTGGAATCCTAGTAGAAGAAAAACACCTAATTTATATACCTCGGAAAAGGCCTTACTTCAAAGAGGTTTCAATGGGAATTCTTGAGGAGTGATATTTCTTAGCTCTAAGCTACTTCTGCAGGAAAAAAATTAAGCTGATGATTTAAAAAAAGAGACTTCTCGCATAAGGGACAGATCAGGTATTATTGAGATAAGTTTTTGTGTTATTTCTCCCGGAGACTTGTTCTAGTATTTACTATCCAAAATAACCCTTGGGATTCCATGCAGCCTGAGCATGTGGAAGTGCTCATTGGCATGCAGAGCTCAAAGTTCAAACATGTTGCACCAGCAAGGGCAGTTGCTGGTCCAAACTGGGGCTATAACTCTCAGCTGAAACATCAACAACTCACTGCTCAACAGGCCTGAAGATCCCCCTTCCCTTCTGTCCTTGCCCTGGCCTCCTTCCCCTTGCTTCCCTTATTTTTTCCTTCTTGAAGAAATGCTCAGGAGGGTCAACATGCAGGAACTGCTGCACCAATAGGTGCCAGCCCAGGCAATAATTCTGGACAAACTCAAGGTAGAAAGGTATAAGAGATGAAGCAACAGGCAGACTGCCAAAGATATCCAAATGCCTGAAGGTCTAGACAAGCTCACTGTAGAAATACAAAGGCACCTAATCATTTCAGTTCCATAGGCAACTTCCATAGCTCTGTGAAAATCTGTCAGGACATTTGAGTTCCCTCGGTCCAACCATCCTCCAGACCTGCCTGCCTGCTGATGTGATTTCGAGAGCTGATTTTTACTTTAATCAAAGGTGAATATCTTACCTGGAGGACTGGAGTTGAAACTCTTAAGTTCCACCTTTCTGCCAGCTGTAACTCACCTCACCCTTCACCAGCCTTCAGCACTCAGCAGGAGAGCAAGACTTTTGTCACACTGGATTTCAGCCACCGCTATCGACCGCTTCCCCTGTTGACTCCTCCCTAAGCTATAAAGAAGCAAACAAGAAACACAACCTCTCTCTCCCTAGAGCTGAAAACATGGCCAAACCCTGTGTTTGTGTTTGTGTTTGTGTGTGTGTGTGTGTATTACAGCCTGGCAGATCTCAGATTCAGAGATAAATTCTCAATTTAAGAGATACCTGAAGATGCAAAGATCTTCCCAGACATTTACCCAACTATGGAACAAGAGGAATAATAAGAAAACAGAACTGCAGCTATAGAAGTCCTCTGCCCTGCAATAGCTTTCATGCAATTATTTCCCCAGCTGAATCTTCACCACATAATTTCTAAAACTTGAGCTTGTTTCAGCAAAGGAGCAGTAAGGCTGTTTCAGTGAGATACTCCATGTTCACATGCCCTTATGTGCTCATCGAGCAGCTGAAACACCTCCCAGCATCTGGGGGAAGCGAGTTTCAAAAAAAAAGATTCCCATAAAGCAAACAACACCCACCCAACCTGGAATAATGCCTACAGCTAAGCTCATGTTAAACAGCTATTGCAAAGTTTCTCTTTCTAGAGAAAAAGATGGTACTTTGCTTTCTGGGAAAAAAATTGTTTTAGCATTTTGAAAGGCTCATTAAGCTTGCAGGTGTTCTGAGGATGTCTTGGCTCCAGCACTGCAGTGAATCTCCCACACTGACTCTTTCCTTGTTGCACAAGAGCTGGATTCAAGCTTAAATTAGGGAAGTGACATCATGTTGTATGCAGAGACCCTGGAAGAAGAGGCAGATGTCACGAGGCCTGCCACAGAGGTGCCCCCATAGTGATGTCCATTGGGACACTGACAGAGGAGACAAAGGCACCCAAAAAATCCTGTGGTTTGTCAAAGGAGCAGAAAGGTTATCTCAGCACAGCAGCCAATGCCATCTGGCAGAGGGGAGCTGTAGGCCAGTGCTGAAGGGAGGCATCTTATAGAAGGGATCTGTGTTGGGACTGAAGTGACATCTTCCCTCCAAGCTAAGGGACAAGAGCAAAGACCAGCATTTTCACAGTGGCTAATCCATCACTGTCAGGTTGGTTTTACTCAAGACCTGCTCAGGGATGTTTCATTGTCATTAAAAGACTTTTAATTTCCTTAAATGCAGCCATTTAAAAGTCTTCCCTTGAAGTGGCATTTATGGGCTCTGGTTGGGGTGAGGGGGTTTAGCCATAAACAAGAACTCTTTCATCCTCAACTCCTTCATGACAGGATATTTACCTACATGTTAGTTCAGAAAGATTCCCAAGGCAGACTGACAAGGGTTCAGTTGCCTAAACAAGGGTTTCTAGCACCATTTTAGGTGCCAGACTCCCAGCTGCTGTAACAGAAGGCTGTGCATCTCCGTGTCCTGGCTCATCTGTGCCAGCACATATGGACATGTCTCATCACTGGGGAAGCTGAAGGGGCACAAGACTCTGATAACCAGGGTCTGGCCTGCTCCTTCCATGTCCTTCACAGCCCAGAGAGGCAGCATTCATAATCTACCAGTACCTCCTCAAACATTTCTTTCATGTGTAAAATATCCCATGTGCACTAAACATAAAGTCTGGAAATGTCTCCTGGCAGCCCCAAACCTGCCACTCAGGTAACTTGTCATAAAATATGGTCAAAAAGAATATTGATATTGAAGATAGAGATCATAATTTAATTTGTGACCTAAGAATCTGGGGGGGGGGAAGCCATTTGAAATACATAAACATTTGAATCCTAAAGCACAAGAGTAGGAAAATATAATGGAAAGGGGAAGGATGAGGCAGCAAGCTTTGGTGACTATTTCCCTGCATTGCTATTAAAGTCTCTGATGCAGAGGTAGGCGTCTCCAGCAAACAAGCTGTCAAACAGGCTTCAGAGGCTTCAGTCACTCAGCTCCATAAAGAGAAGAGGATTCTGGATAGAGTTAGCTGCAAAGGCTGCCTCTGAACATACACATCCCTTGCTGTGCTATCCATCAGTCAGACTGGAATTTTTAATGTGATCAATCATAGGCTTGATTTCAGGTGCCTTTCTGAGATGCTTCAAACCTCAATTCCCCCACAGAACCTCAAAATAAAGCTTTGCAAAACCTAAAGAGGATCTTGTGGTCCCAAGCCAGACATCGAAAGGACAGGCATGTAGAATCAGCAAACCATTTTTACAGCCTCACCTGAAATCCTCCTCTAGACTCTGACATATGCACTTAGTGCTTCTAGCAAGTGAAAAATGCAAACCAAACCACAGAATATTGTCTAGGAAGCCTAGAGTAGGATACCAGTGAGTCAGATGTGCTGTCACTGCTTTAGTGTCATTTCTACATTTGTGGCTGATGAGTCTGGTAGATTCATCTGCATAAGCCCCCATATTATTTCATCTCATCCATAAACAGTTTTGAAGCAATTGGGAACACAGTTAAAAGGAAGCTGTCCCTCACACCATCCATTATTGTCTTTCAAGCATTAACAAGGAAATTAAAATTTATGTCAAGTATTCATACAAAAGAAGTAGACTCCTTACAGCCTTAACAAACAAAACAAGAAAAACAGAGGAACGTTTATCTTAAATTGTCAGGACTACTGAAAAGCATTAAGTTTATGCTACTACCATTTCTGAAGTCTTCATTTCCCTTTCACCCAGCCCTTTATTTACCTTGAATCCCCAAAGGACTAATATTGCCTCTCAATGCTGGCACATGATGGTACCGGTGTGGCCTTGAACTCCTGTACATCCAGTGGTACCTGCCAATTTCCATTTCTGGTCTGGTGATCACTGCCAATTTTAGGTGGTAAAAAGTCAGTGTCACCAGCAAGTTTTAGTTCAGTACTTTCAGTCATTTAACTTTAAAAACAAGAGCCCAAAAAACCACACTGTAGTTTCACAACTGAAACAACATAACCTTACAGACTAAAGGAAGAGATTAGGAGGGATGATCAACAGGGAAATGCTCACACAGGTGTTAAGAAAGGTTGAATAGTTGAAACTCTACCTAGGATTTGAGTTAAAACACATAAGGAAGGGCTCTCTATTCCATACCCCCACCCACTCTCATGTCTCACTCTCTTTGTCCATGACAAAAGGCCCTGCTCCAGAAGTAAAGGAAGGTAAAGCCATGGAAAATCACATTACCTGCTTTTTAAAAAGACTCTAATGCTGTCAAAGAAAAAGGTTATTGCTTTATGTCAAGGTAGGGCAAACACAAAGGTTTGCTCTGATACTTTCTTACATTAAAAAAAATAAAAGTTTGTGGGCTTTATTTCACCTAGGCTCTGCTTACATCCAAAAATCTGGATCAAGTGTGTTAAAAATGGTTTGTTCCAGGTTCATGGCCAAGAAGAGCAGTGCTGCTTCTCCTTGTCTTTTCAGAGGAAGGCCAGCAACAAGACCCCACATGCAGTAACTTGCCTCACCCACTCACACACTCCTTGCACACTGAATGGCACAGGGCTTCTGTGCCCATGAAAGAAGCAGGAAACAGCATCAAACCACTTCTGAGCCTACATGACCCCACTGGTCCCACTTTGGCCTTACCAAAGCCATCAGGGTAAGACTGACAGACCTTTATTCAAAATGCACCAGAGTCCCTCTCTGCAGTAGCTAAATGAGAAAGCAACCATCATTCCTGGCTGAAGCAAATCCAATTCAGCAGTGTTTGGGCACATGGAGAAAGTGAAGGTTGTGAAGATGAAAACCCCATCTACTGTAGACTAGATTACAGACAAATTTCAGGGGCAGGAGAAGTAGAAATGCCATACATTTCTAGCCTGTGAAGGGTCCTGGATGGTCCTGGACCTAGTGCCTCTCATATGGTTTACCTGCATGTACAATGAGGAGTTTGGCACAGCCATATTTGCATACGTCAAGGAGAGAAAAAAACACTTGGCCTTGAATCCAAATACTTGATATAGAGATTTAAACCAAGAATTTGTTTTTCTTCTTTATGAACAAATTAACTCAAATCCTAAGAGTCTTTTGGATTTTGTACATAAATTTAGCATCAATGGCTCTCTAAAGGATACTTTGTGGCTTGGTAATTTCCCCTCTCTGCATCTCACATACAAACCAGCAAGCAGGTATCAGTAAATCTTCCACAGAAGACATAATTCTGTATTGTATGGCTCACTCTTCTTCTTAGGAAAGATAAGTTCCACATTTTATGAGCATAACAAAATTCTAAATGTGTTGAAAGTACATTCCAAAATGACTGCACACTCTCAAGATGATATCATCTCCTTCTGCTCAGAGGAACAATCCTACTCAGGAGATCAAGGAATGCCATAATAATTGAATTGGATACAAAATGGAAAACAAAATTCTTCACTAGTACTGCATAGCTCCTCTTCTCTGCCTCCTCAGTGTCGACTCCATTCCTTTTTGAGGCTACTCACTGGGCACTGGTAACAGATTCAGATTTAAAAAAAAAATCAAAAATAACCAGCTGCAAATATTTCCATAAAGAAAAGAATTATACAGTTTGAGATTTCTCCTGCAGTGGCCACAGAAAGCACTTTTTGAGAGCAGCAGAGCAGGCAGCTCCTTTCCTCCCTTAGCCTGGGGGAATGCTGGTGAAGTCACCTGTCTGCTGCAGTACAAACATTAAACCCTGAAACACAGAGACATCATGTAAACTTTGTAGCATCTTTCAGTAAGTGAAAATACTCTACAGAGTTGGTTTCTTTAATTAGTAATTTTTGGTTTTGCAGTAACAGGATTCCTTTCATTAGGAGTCAGTTCCAGCTCCATATGGAATCTGTTTTTCCACTGCTCTGCAAAGAGCCACCTAGCAATGGCTCTTTGGTAGCCCTTAGTGCGTTGCCTGGCACAACCTCTGAAGATGAAGAGTGATCTCTGGGTGACTTTGCTGGGACCCACCCAGGCCAACTCATGTAAAATCAACACCAGGTCAAAAGCTCCCCAGGCTTCAGTGGCTTAACAACTGCACACAGCCTATAACCATTGGAATTTAACTCTGTATCCTGAATAGTTAGGAAAGGAAACAGGCTTCAGAGCTTCTTTACCTTTTGCTGCTTGAGAAACCACCTGCACTAACTGCATTCCCTGGTCTGGGCTGCAATACCCTCCAGCCACAGCCAAGCTCCCAGGGCTCCAGGCCTCCTGTCAGAACCAGGTTGTCCTCAGTCCTGCACAGACACAGCAGCCACAGAACTGACAATGTTTTCATGTCACGCCACACAGGCACATGGATGGCGACTGTGGTGTTCAATATTCATTGGGATGAATCATCTTGCATGCTGTAATCAAATTCACAGTGCTGAACATCCTCATGCTTGCTGCCTTTATCATATGGTTTTGGAGGAAACACAGTTTTGATATTCATCTGTCTCAGCTGATGAAGCAGTCCATGGGAGCAAAGAGAGGGTGTTTTTTGGCCATTGATGGCCTGGTGATGAATACTGGACAAGAAGTAAGGCTGGGCAGAAAATGGGGAAGGGTCAGAGTAACTAAAGGAGACCTTCCCCCCTCTTTGCCCCCTTTGCTCCTGCTGCAAAATCCATTGTGCGCATACAGTGCCATCTGGGTTTCTCCCACCCCCTGTCACCATATCCCATGGCACATATGTCTAGGTTTGCTGCTTTCACGAGCTGGTTCAGACCAATATGAGTACATTCTCCAAGTATTTTTCAACCCCCTCCTATTTAGAAACCAAATCTATTTAGAAACCAAATCCTATTCATTAAAACCTAAATCACTAAGCCTGCCAAATTATTATCCCCAGAATATCGCGTGTCCCAGATTCTCCCAGGGCTGGACTTCTCTTCCTACAGTCGTATTCTTCAGGGACTTATACTTAGAGCAGTTATTGTTGTCAGTGGATCTGAAACACCAATCAGCTGCTTAAAATGGGGAAAAATATGCAGCGTACTAAGCATCTTGACAGCTCTGATACCACTGCATGAGCCTAGCATTAGGTGGGTACCTTTGAAATTTTGGTTGATGATCATGACACATATTTTAAAAAATACTTTTTATCTTCAATTTATAATGAAAAATACCTCTGTGATGCATCAAAATGTCATAAGCTCACTGTGTAAAAATAACCCTACTAGAAGTGAAATAAACTGCACGACAATCCATTCCTTTCTCACATCACACTGTACAGCTTCATTTAAACACAACTGTGTGCAGTAGTGTAACAAGCAAAGTATTTTCTTTCTATTTTTGACTAGTGTATGCTTGTCCATTTAGAGCTTAAAACCTGAAACATAGCTTCATATATCAGAAAAATAATAAAGCTCACAGCTATTACTGAGCATAAGATCTTCTTTTATCAAGAGAACATAAGCAGGGAAGAGTGAATTAAAAGGGACCTTTGGTACAGCTGCTCAAACCAGTCTTCATTAGTCCTCAGCACAGCATATGCAATTTGAACATCCTATGTATTCATATAAGGAACCTAAACCCTAGCATCATGGCTTTCTTCCACCCTGTATGAATTGGTGAATTTGCCATGGTCTTCCACAGCTGGACTTTCTTTTATCTTCTTTTTTTTTATTTTTAAATTTTGCAACTTAGTAGTATTTCTCACAGTTAAATGAAAAGGGAAACTTCTTGTCTCTGTTAATGTGTATCAGGATCTATATCCTTCACTGCTGATGCAAAACGGCATTTCGTTTTTCTTATTTATTCCACCTCAGTAAATCTGCCTGCCCAGTCCTCACATTTTGATTTAATTTAATGCCTGCAAGATAAACCCTGTCATTTGTAATAATTTGTAAACCTTCATCTTTAAAATGCATCCAATCTGTCCTGCAGCCCTGCAAAGTATCTGTTAAACATTTTGCTTCAGCTTTCATGGTGTTCTCCTCTGATAAGGGCTGCTGATACACAGCATAAAGCTGACTTATTTCTTATCTCCATCAACATGAGGGTTGCTCCAATTCCAATTAAAAAAACTGGGGCAGCAGCCACTCATCTGAGTGCAGAGAAACAAATGTCAGATAAACACTGAATCCATCAGCTGGCTAGTATTGCTGCCTGAATCAGTCAGGGGATTCATGAAAATTATTAAAAGATAGAATGGAAATTCTATACAGTCTAGCAAACTTTAAAAATCTAAACAATTTTCAATCATTTTCATTTATCAATCTGTAATTATTCATAAAGCATATTAGCTTGTGCAAATTGTCTCACCTACACTGCAGTCCAAAATAGCTGGCTGTCCACATTTGCCACAGAGATGGGAAATACAAACCAATACCTGCGTGGCACCAGGTACTGCTCATGTACAACTGCTTTAGGTGCTGAAACTGAAAACAGACCTCTCTGTTCATGCCAAGTGCTCCAGCAGCATTGCTCTCCATGGTTGCCCCAAGTATTGGGAGCCCTGTACACAGACAGCACATAGTCCTAGCCCAACTTCTTCCAAATCCTTATTCCACAAAACTGCAGCACATCATCAAGAAGGTAATTGTGCTGAAAACACACCCCAGAAACATGCCATTTAAAATTCTGGTAATGGGAAAATACCTCTTGGCTTAAAAGCATGATATGTTATTAGTTAAATGCAGATACTTTCCCCAGAACTTGGCAGTGAAAAGTATACTGAGCATGAACTTGAATACCCAAAGCAGAATGTTCATGATCTTTCCCTGCTCTTAGCAATAGCAGCATCTCCTAAACCCCTTCAGATGATGGTTTATCTCCTTAGGCTTTGCAATTACTTTTTAGAAGGAAGAGTTAAAAGACCCTGGGATAGGACTTCAAATGCTTCAAGTTCCTTGAAATCAATGGATCTAGGGCATCTCACAAAGGATGGCCATTACCAAGTCCAGGTGGGATCCTAGAGGAAGAAGAAAATGTTGCAAGGCTGGCAAGCATGTGAGGCATTAACAAGTAAGAGATGTGGTCCAGAGAGTAAATGCAGGAGTTCATTTGTTCTTCTTCTGTTCTATACACCACAATAAAGCAGCAGCATTTTCCTGCAAATTTCTTTACACAAGAAGCCCATTTTCCTCTACAGGAGCTGCTGCTGAAAGAGCCCGATTGAAAAATCTGACATTTGAGAGGTACCTGATACCTGCTGAGCCCATCTGAAAATCCAACTGGACTCGACAGATTTAGCATTTTGGAAAATCTGTCCCTCAAAACCAAATACACCTCTTCCATGACCACTTCATAGCAGTAACTTTGCAGGGAGATCTGGTCTGTTTGTTTTGCTACAGAAATTAGGAGCAGAGCTGTTTCAGCTTTCTGCATTTTAATTTGCTGTGAAGCATATTGAGAATTTAAGTGAAATACAAAGCATAATGTGAGAGACCATGTGTTACTTTCAGGAATCCTAGAACTGGCAAGAACAAAGCCCACAAGTGTTATGGACATATACTTATGTAACAGATCCAAAGTATAAAATTATCATAGAAAAAACTAAGAAATGGTGGTACATTGGGATAGGAGGCTCCCTGCT
The DNA here is from genome assembly GCA_013399455.1 of Anthoscopus minutus. Classification (NCBI taxonomy): domain Eukaryota; kingdom Metazoa; phylum Chordata; class Aves; order Passeriformes; family Paridae; genus Anthoscopus; species Anthoscopus minutus. The sequence continues at coordinate 172,120 of VWYI01004843.1, read as the reverse complement.
TGCATTTGATGAAAGCAACAGATCAACCACCTTGACTTGGGAGCAGATCTACTGCTCTACATGTTGTGCTTTCATCCTTGCCAAAACAAAAGGGAAGCCATAAACTCATCATAAACACATTCAGCAACACATTTTATTTTGTGCAGCTGCTAATACATACAGATAACTTTCTTTAGTGTTCATTGTAACATGGATTCCACTGGTTTAAAAGAAGCTCATGAATCAGAAGAAAGAATTGCTGGAATTTCTGAAGAATGATCTATCAATTCAAGGTGGTTTTACAGTCAATCTATTCAGGATATTTTGTACATTAATTACTCAAAATCTGCCGTGAGGTGGGTTATTGTCCACATACACTAATGACTTTCAGAGTTTAATCTCTCATCAGTGGACCTCCTTTTGTGAAATCCCTAAGGGATTATGTAGTACTATGTCTAATCACTTGACAAATTTCATTTACTTGAAACTGAAGCTCATTTTATATGAAATGTGTAGCAGGAGTCAGATTCAAAGTAGGAAAACAAAATCTGTTACTGGACAATACCAGGATTTATCATGTTTACATCTGAACTGCTTAACAATCGATGAAACAATTCTGCTTGGGGAAATGCATTAGTTGTTTATCAGCTGCTTAAGCCTATGAGATACTCAGATGAGATACTCAGGCTGCTTATAAACGAAACACAACAGGTTAAAAAATGTACCATGACTCAAGTAAAAAGACAGTGGAAATGGAAATAATTTTGTTGCTGCTGTACTGTTCAGCAAAAAAAACTCCAACAAACTGCCACGATCTGTAGAGCAGTCTGCTACATTGGAGAGGAATGGTTATTTGACACAAATTATACAACACAGAAAGAAAATATCTCTTGCGAGTTGCATTTACGCTCTGAAGTTCAGCACTCTAGACCAAACAGAATCAACCTGTATAGCTGGGATGGATGTAGCACCTCTCTTTCAGTGCTGCCATCTCCCTACCACACAACCATTACCATGGAGTTGTTCTCTCTGTTAAGCAGCAATTCTCAGTGATTAACACATCTTGAAATCTAATGCTGCAAAACCTACTGCATTGTTCCCCCTTATCATAGTGCAGGCAGATAGCTACAAAAGTAAAATTTGCCAGATGACACCACAGAAAAGGAATTTTAAAAATAAGAGTAGCATTTGGCATCAAGCTCACTACACGAGGGCTGTGTGACATTATAATCTATTATATGTTGTTATAACCTAGGTCTCCCACACTGCATTGCAAAGCCTTGCTACACGGCTAGTCTTGATGAAAACATCAGATTACGGCTCTAAAAACAACATGCAAACGCACAGGCACACGCTACCTCTGTAAACCAAATTAACCAAAATCTGTCAAAGACGCAGCAATAACAAGACTTCTTTTGCGAGCATCATTTCAGGTAGGGTTAGGACAGATTCAAAGCAAATACAGACACAGACAGAAAGGTTGATACTCTATTAATTGTCAAGCCATGCAGGAAAGGACGGCTGAAAGCCCAAAGATGCAGTAATGATTGTTTAAGAGCTATTTGAAAAAGTGACAAAACTGGCCTAAACCTCTTTAAGCCCCCTGAATGAAAAGATTTAAACAGGCTATTGTTAGACCCCTGGGTACCTTTTTTCTCTTGGCTTTGTTCTGCATTTTCCTCCGCTGCAGTTTCCATGGCTGGCTTCATACCATCCACCAAAAATGCCGCCCCCCCTCCCCCCCCAGCAAGCACTTTTTCTCTTCGCCTCCTTTCTCACTCCCTTCCGTCTCCTATTTACAGCGGCGGTGATTGAGCGGCTCTGTTCTCCCCTACAGTAGATTACAGTCCTTTCCAAAATGCCAGAAAAGTCTTGTCAGCTTCAATTTCGCTCCGCTGACTGGTCCACGAGGAGCCGTGCCAGCTCGCTCAGCTCCACGTCACCACGGTCCCCAGCTATAAAATAGCCATCCTGTGCCTCGCTTGCCACACCGTGGGGACCAGCACCACCCGCTAGTGCTCCCTTCCTCCTGCCCTCCGCTCTTCCCTTCTTTCCCCGTCTCCCAGCAAATGTTATTCAGTTCTCTGGGTGGTGAATGGATTGGTGACATCAGGAGGGGAGATGCAAGTGGGAAAGAAAGGAGCCCCCAGCCGCTGAGAGGTGAGGCCCCCGGCCGCCGTCTCTAAGGGGAGTGCACGCCGGCACACAATCACAAGGCTCCCTTTCCCATGGGACCTTGTTATTATGCTTTGCATTTTGATTTATTCCACATGCCCTCTGCTCTTTCAAGGGCTGGGGGGTGATGGGTCTGTTCTCTCTGTTTGCTTTCTTTGCTGAGAGTTCTGCTCACCCACAGTAAAAGACTGCGTGAGAGAAGCATAAAAGCAAAAGTGGGCATATATGTATGCGCATGGAAACATGAAATTCTTTCTTTGACTCACAAGCACAATGGAAAATATCCAAGCAAGGAGACAGGAAGCAAGTTTAAGCAACCTAAAATGCACGTGCAACACTCTAAAGGATAAAATGTTTAACACAACTTGAGCTTTAAAAGGAGGTCGGCCACTAGAGACCTAAAGCCTTGCTTGGGAATGAGCACAGAGTTGCTGTTCGGCACGCTTGATTATTCCCCTAAATCCAGACACACTGCAGCATGATCAAATCAACTGCACTTGGGAGCAACAAACTCAAGACATGCCAAGGTTGCATTGCATGAGGTGACTTTAGGTGTTCCCAGCCCACTCTTGTGCTGGGGAGCCACAAAGCAGGGCAACACCACATAGAGGTATTGTTCCCCTCCCAAAACCCAGGACAACTGAAGCATTTAAGGCTGTACTGAGGCTAATTAACCTTGCCTGCCTTGCCTGTCACTTTTCTCATCTCAATGCCTTACAGTGCAACACACTGCACAGGGCACAAGCGCCCAAAGGCAGCCCTTTGTGTGTGTAGGATGCTGGAGCAAGCATAGAGTAATGGCCTTTGTGGTGCCGCCACTGCAGCCAGTTCTGCAGCCTGCAAAGACCCAGCAGATTCAGCAAACGCAGGGGATGTTAAAACCTACACCCTGCATGTTCTCCATAACAGATTCAAACAGCAGAGTGGGAAGAGGGAAGCAGTCCAAAGATTTGTAGCTACAATTTAGTCTCTTCTGGTTGAAGTAACTACACCCACAATTTTGCTGTGCATTTTTATTTCTAGATGCCTAGTGAAAAGCACAAAAGCCCTCAGACCAAACCATTAGAGAAAGTTCCTGTCTCTTTCAATAAATTAGTGCACAAACCCTCTTCTCTCACCATAGCCAACACCGCTGTTAGTTTGCTTTGGGCATTACTGCTCAGAGTTCAGGCTTCAGCACAGCTGCTAGGAGGTCTTGGTCATTTCCCAAGGTTTTGTATGACAGCATCAAAACTTGATGTCAAGCATTTGCCTAAAATGCTTCCTTGAAGCTCCCACTTCAGCAGTTCTATGTAAGCAGGATGATGCTAGTTTGTAGATGCCATGAAGTATCCTCAGGAGCCAACGTGGGGCAAGGGGTTGGATTCCTGAAGGTAATCAAATCAGTGGTCACAGCACAGACCTCAAGCAAGGTGGCAAAGTGTATTTCCCAGTCTTCCTCTCCTGCGCTCAGACAGCAATTCACACACAGACTGAAATCCCTCCCGAGCAAGACCATGCACTGCAAACACACTCCCTGCAGAAACAATCAGCTGAAAGGTGAAAGCATGTGTGATGTGTTTGCTATATTCTTTTAACATTACTAAAAGTTGTTGGTATAATGATTATACAAGGAAGAGGTTTCTACAAAGAGAGGGCTTTCTTTCCCATTTAACATCAGCAAGACTGAAAATCCAAATACACTCTTCTTGCTGAAAGTCACACAAATTTTAGTCATTGGTCAAAGCAGTTGATTGCTTCTGACATAAAATTCTCTTCTTGGAACGCCTCATTGTGCAGTTAGTACTTCTGTCACAGTCTAGATCTCTCTTTCTTAATGATCTTTGCTTTTAGACTGGAAGGTCTAAAACTTTAAAAGGTTGAAATCTCCCTTCAGACTATTCTAAGTTACAAAAGGCCTGTTCATAACCTAATTCAAGTGGTGCAATATCAATGCACTTATCCGTATAAATACACAGAAAAATACGAATGTAATCTGGAATTTCCTTTATTTAAACAGAAAATACATTAGACATAACCTCTGGTTACAGACTGTCCCTGGAGGAAATCCATGACTGCAGCCCTCTCCTCTTTACCTGTGAGACCTACTCCTTCAAAGAGCTGCACACTTTCCTACTGGTGAGCAGAATTTATTAGGCAGGCTCAGGACCTCATAGTTCTTGATGTTTCAGAAACCCAAAACTAACAGGCTGGGAGACTATTTCCTTGACTGTTTCCCCAGAATAACGTTCTCCTCAAACAGGCAATGAAAAATCAGTGCACAATCTTCACAAGAACTTGAACTGAACAAACTAAACACTACAAAAATCATCAAGCCCAGCTATTGAAAAGCATTAATCCTACCAACTAAATAATCCTCTAAAAGCTTCAAGTAATACATGAGTGCAAAATTTTCTCCCCTCCCTTCTTACTATTTTCTGGATTGCTGCAATGTATGATAGGTTTTAAGCACTTATCATCCTAAATAATTTCTTGATTTTCAAAATTCTACACCATCATTGGTAAATACAGCAAATAAAACAAACTATGTTTTCCTCCAGTGCAGGTGCTCATCTTGCGCTTCAAGCATTAATCTCAGTCAGCAAGTTGTCTCATTCAATGTTCAAATACATCCTTGTCAAAATATGTGATGAGATGGGAGACATCAAGTTTATGCCCATGAAAACACAGCAAAAGATTTAGCCACAAAGGCAAAATTTTCAAATAAGAAAGTAAATAAATAAATAAATAAAATGTAACTGATATTCAGCAAAAACCTGCTTGTACAGACCAAGCTGATTTAGATAATCAGTAACCAGGGCAGGCAGCTAGTTACATTTGAGAAGTCTGGCCCAGCATTTTATTTGCAGAACAGGAAAAAAGTGAAAATGAGGAGAGAGTCTGAGCACCAAGGGTTTCTGCTGCTAAAGCACAGCTCTGAGCCTACTGCCAAACCTCAGGATGAATAGCAGTGGAGGAAAGTATGTGAAGGCACTGAAGACCAAGTCACATTTACAGCAAAATAGTTATTTAAAAAAATGCTTAAATCTATTTTATCTAGGTATTAAAAAAACCTCAAACCACACCATTTAATAATTTTTCTCAGTCAATTAAAATAGCATAATTGAAGAAGTTAAAAAATATATTAGCATCCTAGTCTGTTGATGCGCCAGTTCCTTTTGAACATCTATCTTTAATGTCACTGAATCTAGTTTACATTCCTGCAGGCTGAGAAGCTCTACCATAAGCTGCAGCAAATTCTTCACAAGCTTTCAGAAGATGAATACACACTTGCCATTTCTACAAAGGCTTCACAGAGCTGTAATAAAGACTGTTCTCACATAGCTGAAGGGCAATTTCAGATTATCTATGAGATCCAAGACTCAGAAGTTAAAATACAGAGGCTGTCCCTCAAACAAGACTGATACATAGTCCAAACAACTAATTTTAAAGACAACTTGTAGAATACTTTCTTTTTAAAATATTTAAGGGAAAGAACAAATACACATGAAGCCACTTGGTGCAATGCAATTGCCTGTGTTTACCTTCAAACCAGTTACTTATAAAACCCATTCCAAATACTTATGCAAAAGCAGGCAAATTTTCCATGTGGATAAAATCAAAGTGTGGCAAGTTTTCAATTGTTCAGCAGTCATATATCTTGCAAGTACTTTACAAAAAATTAAAAATTGGGGTTCATTCTTTCAGATATACTAAGTTACTAGGAAAATGGAATCCAAATTAACAAATAACAGTGGAAAATCCCTGCACTTATACCACAGTATAAAACACAGACATGAGTCTGCACTGCACTTAGGGGTCTCAGTCTCAAACTTCTGTAAGAAAAAGCAAAAATTAAGGCTTAAGCATGGCTAGTGGTTATCTCTGCATCCAAAGAAAATCACTGAGTTAACCAATGGAGCTAAGTCCAGAAGGGTAAGCAAACTTTAACAGGGTGAAGATGCCAGTGCTGTGACTCCCTTCACAAAGCCTGGTGAAGATGTCAATGTCTGCTGCCAAGCTAAATGCCTGGTGGGAAGCAGCAGGCAAAGGAGATGCCACTCACTGGTTTGGTTTCATACAGTTCTCTGTCCTGCCTGCCTGCTGCCAGCTGGACCTCTGCAGTTCTTCCACTCTCAGCCACGGCTGAGAATCAAAGGTAACAAACAGCCCAGATCCACAGTATACACCAATGGCTAACATTTAGTTGGAACACAAAGGAAAAAGAAAATCCCTTAGTAAGTGAACAGATGGTTCTGTATGGCTTTTCCAGTAGCTAGGTCTCATCAAGTTCTAGTCTAAAAGATGGCAGAAAAGTGACGTCTACCAAATAAAAAATCCTGGAGAACTATAATGAAAGTCAAAATGAAAAAAAAAGAGTTGATGTGTTGACGTGTTCTTAAGTAGGTGGGAGGCTCCATTTCCGCTTATGAAAGGCAGTCAACAGCACAGAAGGAAATAAATATATTTTTTAAAAAGCTATGGATTTTATTAATCTAATCTAAGGGCCTTAGTAACATTTTCTGGGTTTTAGAAACTTGTATTTAAAAAAGAAAAATTCTGGAGAAAATAATTCAAATCTCCTGACAGACAAAATACAGGAATCTCAATCATGCCAAAGACTTCTGAGGAAAGGCAATAAAAATGAAAACAAAATAGGATACATTTGAAACTAAGCTGGAAGCAATATCACCACTTGCATCCCTCTCCTGTGAGGCTGCCTGGAGTAGCACCATGCTTTTGTCAAGCCAGAAAGAAATATGGTGACAAATTAGAGCCCATTTTTCTACTAGAGCCACTAGCAGAAAGAACACAGAAATACAGAAAACGAAAGCAAAGACTTCCTAGCATCTCCCCCAGAAGGAGCTTTCATTAGGCAAGTGTTCAGAGCTCCAGCTCCAGTGGCTGTCCTCAGCTTCTATTCCAGCTTCACAATTTGAAGGCATAGTTTTCTACAAGTGTACTGCATGGCAGGTTTCAAATGCTTTAACTTTACAATGAAGCAGCAGAACAAGGCTCTGAGTTACCCAATCTCCATAAATTTTTCTCTTCTTCAATGGCAAGATCCTCACGTACATGACTAATAGATAAAGCTTTCAACAGTACTTCAAATGCTTCTCCATAATTTTAAGGGCTACATTCCTGACTTTGGCTCACATAGACACCTTTTTTGCTCCTTCTGTCCATCACAACTGAGGGGAGATTCTCAGATATCATGCCTTATACAGCAGCAGGAAAATAATATGCTCAAATCTTTGTTGCCTTAATTCTTTGAAGACAATCCAACATACTTAGCTTTTGCTGTGAACTCTTCTCCAATACTGTTGTCAAAGATTGCTGCCATCTCAGAAAACTAAGTGGAGCTTCTGAATACTTGGACATACTGAAATAGCATCCTAGATATTTATGTTGCACTTGCCAGCACTCAAGTAGAAGTGCCTCTTGTACTTGTAGAAGAGCTATTTCTGCCAGCAATTTGGAAGGCAGCAAAGGTATCATTATAATATACTCCTGTTAATACAGCTGCTCCATCTCAAAACACAAGAGCTTGAGTCAGGACTGGTACTGAGAGGCTATCTGCTAATTTTTTTTTTCTCCTCTATTGATAAATAAATATTACTGAATTCAGCCTTGACACAAACTTAGCCTTTTGCTCCACAAAGTCAGATTTAATCAGACAATCCTCTTTACATCCAGTTCTGATTTTCAAAATTGCCCTCCCACTCTTCGCATAGACTTCAGCATCCCACCTACAATCTCTCATCTATTCAGTACTCGTTTTGTTCTTCAGTCTTGGCTTCAGTCCAGTCTTTTCACAAAGTGTGGAAAAAAGCAGGGAAATAAAAAGAAGTGCAAAACCCTCCAGCTCTCCAGAAAGGGCACTCATTGTAGAAGGGTACCTCACACTGCATACTGGGGGCACACAGGGAGGGACAACAATGAAGAATCCTCCAAGAATGTCACAAAGGATTCCATGCATACACCACAATGTAGAGATGTGTTTGCATGTACACATGCAGAAAATATGTGTGTATATTCATATGTATATGAAGAAAATGAATATTTTTATTGAACTGTAAACCATTTGAGCATCATTGGAACTGCTATGATGAATGCATACCAATTTACAGAGTCATGCAATAGGTATTCAGTTTGATAGTGAATGCAAAGCCATCCCAGTGTACAGACTGCTACAGACTCCTCCAGCTCAAGGTTTCAGGGCCAGGAACCAAGTCACCCAAGATCAGACTGGAGTTTGCAGCACAGCTAAACCACACCTTGGAAGCACCATTATCTGTTCATCTCAGTATCCCTGGGTCAGAAAACCAGCACCACCAGCCCCAGGCTCCACCATACATTGCTCTAGACTCACTCATGGATTGTTGGACAGTTGTGCGTCAACTTTTTGGAGAGCCCACTGAACTCAAAAGTCAAAATGCTGGCAGAAAAGAAAGGATCAAAATAATGATTGGTATAAAGTACTGGAAGTCACTGTTTGAAGTTTCAGCACCTGATAAGTCACAACAACTGTAGCTGTTTCCCCAAGACAGAAAATTCCCATTCCAGTTTAATTAAACTATACTTTGGGAAAGATCCTGGACCAGTTCTGTCATGCAGTGCTGGACTGCCTGTTGAATTGCAAATATAGTCTCTGTTCACACATAAGACTTCATAGTCATGAAATTCTCAGTTAAGACACCAATGAAAGGGTCCCCAATTAATCGCTGTATTCTTTGCAACAGCAGATAACCTCATTAGGAAAGCAGCAGGACATTAACAAGTACCACGTTGAGACTGTCCAATTAACTCATCGACTAAATATGTGCCCAAACCAGTTACCAGTCTGGCCTTTCCAGTCCCCTCTTTCCAGCTGCAGCGATTGGGCTCCCAGTCATGGTTAAAGTACTGGGTTTTTTGTGCAAGAGAGCACTGCCATGAACAACAAACAACAGCTGCTCAAGTGTTCTACAGGTCTTTCACTTGCACCCACAAAAAGCTAAGTGTGCACTCAGTGAGTTCAGCACAATTAAGACAAAAACCCCACCCCTCTACCTTTATAAACAGGGAATGCCTTAACCTGCTGAACAACTAGTGTGGTTGGAGCTCCGTCTGGATCACGTCACGCCTTAATTTTTGCTGAACCTCAGCAGTGGGTGATCCTGCATACAAAGTGAGCTCTGAGACAAAAGTGCTATAGGGTGAGTTAAGGACAAAGTAGCAGCTTTCAGCCTGGATTTCCAGATAGGCTGTCAAGTAAAATCCCTTGCCAGGGCAGGATTATTCCCCAGAGTATACATTTCCAACACTTTGTCTCGCCTAATTTTCTAAGTGTCTCAAGCTTGGAGCCTTTCAGTGTTTGGTGAGAAGGGCCGTTTTGTGGCCCGGCAGGTTTTGAGGCTTGGCACAAAAGAGGGCTTGCACAATGGCCAGGGCCCCACTGCAGTCAGTGCAGAAGGAGAGGCTTCTTCAGAATGAGTGGGGTCCCAAGCCTCTGAAATGGCCTCTAGTCCTGCTGCCTGAAAACTACCCAGACTCTCTTTTGAGTGATCCCTAGTTACATCCCTATTTCTGCTTCTTTCCAAACATGACACTCACTTGTTTTAAACAGCTGAAAGGCATCATATCTGCATTTTGTCATGACTCAGAGTGAAATTCATTTAGCATCTACTTTTCTTCATCTGTTCTTTGTGTCATTCCCATCCCATTTTATTTCTACTCTCTGGTTTTCAGCACTTTTGTAACAATTTCTCTTGCACTTGGAGCTTCCCAGGTGTAAACACTAAGCATTCTCATCATGTGCTTCCTCTGGAGACCCTAACATTAGTTACTGAAAATGCCCCAGGCATTTTTGATTTCAGTAGTACTACAGACACATCTTCCATATATCTCACTACTACTGATTCCTGAAGTATAATTATCTTCTCCACCTTTCTGCACCATTTGGAGAGGAAAAGAAAGGCGCTAAGGAACCAGGGAAAGGGAGAAGGGATGTATATATTGAAAAAAACCCAAAATTAAAACAAGATAAAAACACAAGACAGAAACAACACCCATGGCTCCGGCTAAAGTTCTTTCTTGCCCTGTAAGAAGAACTCTGTCTGGAAAAAGGCTACTATGTCAAGTGTGCGCTCACTGTCCTGGAGGTGACCAAAGACATGTTGCTCAATGTGGGACAGAGCTCCTCCCATTGCAGCTCACAGACTTGCCCACAACTGCAGAAAAAGACCACAGTTTCTCGTGCCAAAATCAACCAGCCCAAACTAAACTTGTTCACAAGTTTATTAGTACAGGGAAGAAACTGAAGACCAGCCACAGCTTTAAAAGTATTTATAAGCACTTAACTCCAGCCATGGTCCTCAGAAACTGTGTTCAAGTGTAGTGCATACTTCTACTGCAGACAGAACACCACCAGATTGCAAACACAATCAAAAGCCCATTTTCTTAGTTTAATTTGCCATTAGTACACTGCAGGTTTATAGAGCCAACAAACTATAACTAAATTTTCATTGCCATTTCAAACTGTTTCCAAGCAAATATCATAGCAACGTTATCATATCGTCAAGTTCACTAAATTCCAAATTCTCTACAATAAAACAATACACACATGTTTAAAGGAAGACAGAAAATGTATTCCTGAGTAAACTGAGCAACTCCCTAGTTCTGGACCAACAGGGTCCTGAGACAAACCCCATCATTTAAAGACCTTTTCACAGCTTTAAGAGAGAAGGTAAAAAACCCAAACTCTAGGCTTTTATACATATCAGTCAGTATTTAAAGACCAGTGCTTAGAGATTTTTAGTACACATCAAACACTGATGAATGCATTTATTTCAACCTCAAATACAACCATATAGATACGGTAACAGACAAAGCAGCATTTCAGACTCCATTCTGTTGCATAACTGAAAAGAAAAAAGTCTTGCCAGTTGCAGCATCCCCCATTTCCCGAGCTGAAGGCGACTCTTTACAGAGGGAGTTCAGCGCCACTGCCCTGCATGCATCAACAACTTGGAAAAGAAGCAATGGAGGCCTTGTCATGAAAAATCTGTTATTTCAGCTTAAACTGTACTTAAAGCGAACAGCAAGTAGCTGTCCGTGCTACCCAGAGAGAAGCCCCGGGTGACGGGGCTGCGGGCCGGGCGATGCTGGCGCTGCTCGCACACCTTGGCCCATGGGAACGCGCCCGGCCCGGCCTTCACGGGTGAGCGGCGCGGCCGGCGCACAATGCCCGGAGCCGCACTCCCAGAGCCCGGGGCCCTGCTCCCCGCTTCCACCAGCCTTCATATCTCAGCGATGACAGCCCTGAAAGGGCTGCTGATGGGAAATGTGCTTTGAATTAGCATATTTCCCCCTGCATACAATGGAGGCATTAAAGCTGCTGCGTTTTTTGCATGTCCAAACAAAAGCAGCCCAGGCTGTTTTTAGCAGCACTGTTTGAACTTCTACTCCTCCTCTCCTTCCCGAGTTGCAAGCATATTTCACAAATTTTCACTCTTTTTGTAAAGATGGAAGCACGACCGATAAAATCTTTTTTGATCGGTTTCAGACTTTAAAAGAAATAGACAATCTTCCGATCCTGCAAAGAGCCGCACGGTGTCCGTGCACCGCTTCCACTGAACTGCAGCCCACGGTCCGCCCCCGGAGAGCTTGCCCGGCTGCCCTCAACACTTGCCCGGACCCTGTCATCGAGGATTTCAGAACTCAAACACATTCACAGTAACCTAGTAGAAAGGATCTTGTATTCAAAGCCCAGTTTTACCCCTGTATCCCAAGCACACTGTTTAAAGTATCTGTTTCGAAAATGAGAAACAACTGAACCACTATGCTGTAAGGAGGAGCAAAAAAAAAAAAAAAAAAAGTCTTCCACCCATCCTGAAATTATCCTTTGGTTTAACAGGACAGCTGAACCTCAGAAGTACTACCTTTATGAAATGGCTTCAACCTAGAAAGTTAATTTCTATTCACCCAGGAAAAGAGGGCAAGAGGAAGGAGATGGAAATGAGTTCAGCACAGAAGAGGAGGAAAAAGCACTTCAGCATCAAACCATCTTTGGGCAACAGCTGCCAGGAGAGTAAATCTACCTCAGCTCAATGTGTCTGTCTTTAATTGCTCATTAACACAGTTGGACCACTAGCTTCCTAAGCTAGTTTGTGGTTTACTGGTAAAGACGCATGTCTGCCTTCCTCCTACATTAAACAGAATCTTCTCTGTGAGGAACACATAAGATTACAAAGTCAAAATGCTTCTTAGAGGAAAGGTTTGGTGGTTTGGGTTTGGTTTTTCTTCTTCTTCTTCTTCGTCTTCCCTCTCCCAAAATTTCCACAGTATTTATGTAATCTTCTATATGCGGCACAGCTAGGAAGAAAAAAATCACACTCCTTAACAACATGAGATTACAGCAGAAAAGCAGAATGCCAATGAGATCCTAGGCAGACAACTTTCAAGAGAGATGGATATAAAAGCTCTTCAGAAAAAAGTCTGGGTTGCAGCCTGCAGGAGTCTTGTAGAAGAAATGTCTGCTTTGTTCAGACCCTTCTGTTCTGTTTCAGGAAACTTTCCTGAGGATGAGGATCCATCTCTCCTCCTTGATTTCTTCTGTAGCAATGCTCAAGATACTCAGCAGTGTCTGCTGTGCACAAGCACTTTGCATCCACTCCACCCTGCTACGTGCCAAGCGGTCCACACAGCACCGCGCTCCCTCCCACAGAGCACGAGCCCGGGCAGATCTGCACAACCCAGCAGGAGAGACTCATCTCCACCACAGTGACAGAGCTCCTGGCACTGGCACTTACAGTGTCCATATGGCAGCTGCGCAGCAGCAACTGAGGTCTGACCATTGACATCCTCCTCCCTCAGGCAGGGACCCTCCCTTCTCACCACAAGGTCCTCTGCAACACTGAGCATCTACAGCCCAAGGGTCTGACTCACAGGTCTGATGCACCAGCTCTGCCAACTTGACTCCCAGGAAACCTTTTTCATAGTCTCCAGTAGCCACAGGTTCACTTTCAATGTGTTTGTTCAGGGGCATGAAGGAATCTGGCTGGAGAGGACAACACGTTATTTGGCAGTATTTCTCTACCACCACGTGAAACTTGCCTTTAAAGGCTGGACATGTGTTTTCCCATGCTCTGAGGCATTTCACAACTGGGTACCAAAACAGTAGACAAGGCTACCACATGTTATACCACAGGAAGGTCTAATGTCAAAGTAAAAGGAAAAGGGACTTAAGAAGACCATCAGAGGCCTTCATTAGGTCATTAACAGATGGGTGAGAGTAACAAAGCAGTCTAGGCAGGAGAAAAGAGGAATTGAAGACCAAAATGTAGACTGGTTTTCTCATTCACACTGGCGTGAGAACTTCACTTTGAAAGCACTCTGAGATGCATCCTTTGGAATCAAATGCCACAACAGCTTAACACAGAAAATGAAATAAAACAGATCTCAGCTCCATTCACATATATTTCTCATCTCAACCCATGAGACTGGTGCTACATTTTCTCTGCATTACCCAGTTTAGGAAGGTAGTGGTTTTGGTGGGCACCTAATCTCCAGCCAGGGTCAACCCACCACAGGTGGTTAGAGATATGCCCACTAAAAAGGTCCAGTAAACTCAGCAATCAGATTTTCGGCTTTTTAGGAGTGAAGGTCTATCAAAAGAAACTTCAGGTAAAACAGTGTCAAAATTTTGAATTTAAACCAAGGAAAGAGAAAGCTGAGAAAAAAAAGCCCTCCATTTATTTAGAAATACTATGTCTCACCTGCAGAATTTCTCTTCAGCATCTTGGGGTGTGAAGAAGAACGGAAGTTAAAGAACTCAAGACCAGGGTAAAGCAGTGCCTTTCATGTTGCTGACACTCAATGGGACCTTATCACAGCACTCCCCAGTCGAGGAAATATTCTCAAATTTCATTTATTCTTCAGATTCACTGGATTCAGACCAACGATGAATACAGAGCACATGCCGCCATCCGCTGTGGTGTTCTGTCACAGGGCAGCACCCTGCCAACAAAGGCACCACTCTTCCTTTCAGAGAGCCCCAGAAAGAGTGCTCTGTGTTCTCATGTGATGAGGCAGGCTTTTACAACTTGGATCACTGCAGGGTATTGAACTCTGACAGTATGCTTACTGAGGATTTGCTTGCTTTATCTCAGACCTCAACAGGTATGTGTGATATCCAAGCTAAAATAAACCACTCTCATCGCATTCATTTTGGCATCATGAGTCACTATCTTGCTGAAACAAAACTACCTTCTCACCTCCACATTGAGTAAGTGCTATTAACTTTTCCATTATCCCACCTACTGCTGTTTTCTGCTGTGCAAGTGCACAGCATAGAAACATCTTAGAATATGCTTCATGCTTCAGCATTCAGTGAGAGGAGGAAGACACAGAGAATGCAGGATATACTATGCCTGCTTCTGTAGGCAGAAATAGTTTCTGGCCTTCTATATTAATCTTGTGAAAAAAACCAAACCCCAAAACTATTGGCACTCACACAAGAGATTGATGTGCTATGAAGTAGGACAAGCTCCACGCATTTCCTTTCCTGTCCTTTTAACTCAGTCTAACAAAACCAATTTCAAGGATCATTACTATTTTTGCTACTTTATAAACACTGCCCTGACTTGGAGATTCTTGCTGTAGGTATCAAGGCAGAGGTGATCTTCAGTCCTTTCGGGAAATGGTAGAAATTTGCTAGTCAAAGATTTCTGCTCCAAATGAAAGAGTCCCAGAACTTATCTAGACACACAGATGTTAAAGAAAAAAGTATCATGGCTTTCAAGTTTGCCCTTGGAGAGAGGATCAGGATTCATAAAAAATGCTTCCCCATGTCATCCTATGCATCCTGCTCCATCCTAGCTGGAGTGCACTGGCTGGATCCAGTGATGATTCTAGCCCATGATTCTACAGCACTGGGATCCTGCATGGTCCTAGACATGCTGATCCCAAACCAAGGAGAAACAGCCTTTGTTCTGCTACAGAGAGGCTTCCTCACAGAGTTGTACCAAGAAGCCCAGAAACACTCAAGGGCCTGGATACTTACAAACTCTTTCCTCCCCAAAAGATGCTGTCCTCCTTTCTTTCTGCCTATGCTCTATCTGCAGTGTAACATCACCACAGCTGTTGACAGAATTTTATCTCTCTTCTAAATAGATCAAAGAGAAAAAAAATTATATAAAAATATATATATATATATATGTATATTTTTATTTAAAAAACCCCGACTAAGCCAAGACACGGCAACTAAGTGTGTGGGATGCCCCATAGGAGTGAAATAAAATTTTTCCATAGTTTGAATCATCTGATAGTGTTATACTGATCCATTCTCATAAACATTGTTTAAGATTTTTCCTTCAGGACACAAAATATATACTACCAATACATAGTGGGCTCTACTTTCCACCCCTGCAAGCTGAAGCACTGTTACGGATATGCTCTGTAAATAAGCCCCATGCAGTCCCACAGAAAAAGAGATTGCACCCCTAAGGCTGAGCAGATACTCAGAACTGCAATGGAGAAGGAAGACAAAAAAGCAGCCATTTGCATCTTAAAATATTTGTAATTTCTATTTCACAAATTACCATTTTCTTTGAAAAAATACTGCTTCTCAGTGCTAGTGTAAGCCCTAAATTTAGAGGCACGAGGAAAGAATTTCTCTACAGAGAGAATTACAGGAGTTTCTGCCTCCATTTCTCCTTTGGATTACATTTCAGCCTGAATTTAAATACTTTCTTATACAGAATAATTAATGTATATGTAAGTGAATGAGATTAAAGAGGAAAGTCTGGTTTTGCTTCAAAATATGCCATTACAACACAGTGTTGAAAAAGTAAGCACATAAACTGAATATCCTTTTGTATTTGCTGAGGTACTTCACAAATGTAGGACAGATGTATTATCCTTTTTGATTCATAAACTAGGCCACAAAACTTGCTTCCACAAACACTAAAATCACTTTATTGATCTTTCTCAGTTTGTGCCTAGATTTCCAGATGGACTCTTAGCTACAGGGGTCAATTAGATCCTACAGATATCTTTAAACTCGAGAAATTATCTGAACAGAAAGTGTTAACAAATAAAATAAGTAACCGTTCATGTGTGCTACATCTTTAAAGAGCAGGAAAGCCGCTTTCAAGTTATGCTCAGAGGAACATTTTAGTAATTCTCTGAATTTTTAGCTAAGCTATTTCTTTCTTCCACATTATTTTTGAAACTTTATAAAAGTTTTCCAAACTCTGCATGCTAATTAGATTCTAATCCAATTCACCAGATGTGGGCAGTCATCAGTACTCTTTACAAGACTTGTGATTAAAAAAAATCAAAAAAATCAAAGTTGCTTCAGTTCCTCATTGCAAGGAAGCACTCTTCAGCATTTTGCTCTTAACAATATATCAACCAGGGCCAGAAGTGAGTAGCACAGGTTACATTTCTACTTCACATTGAGTTTCTCCTCTCAACAGTTTTTGTATTATTTTCTGTTTATTTATGTTTGTGCTTAAATGCAACATCAGAAGCAAGAACTAATTTCAGCTACAACAGCAGTATTTTAATTTTTAGCAATTTATTTGACAATGTTCCTTTTTAGACAGGATTTTACAGAGTGAGAGGCAAGTGGAAATAGAGTTTTTAAAGTGATTTGGTTAAGACTCACAGTGCACTTAGGAAATATCCATACAGCAGGGACAATAACTAGCAACTATGACATTACATTTTAACACTGACACCCAATTTACCGGCACCAAACTTACTCATTAGCATCCTTCTGGAATTCTTCTCCTTTTAAGTAGTTTCATTCTTTTGATTTTAAAATAGCTATGATTTCCTAATACATGATATACCTGAAACCCCCTCTGACAAGCTCTACCAACACAATCAGATTTTTCCCATTTGCACTTTCACATCGTTTGAATGCATGCATTGTCAGCCTCCTCTGCCTCCACCTCTCCTTTCCTACATTATGTGCAGCACTCGTTTGTTTCAGATTATAAAAAGCACTAGTGGATTCTGAAGCCACTAAAAAGAAGTTGCTGGCATGTGGGATCTGTGGGAAATTTGATCTAGTAGGTGAAATAAGATGTAACTTCAGAACTGATAAATAGAAGTTTCAGATATTACCGTAAAATCAGTTGCATTTTTTCTTTTAAAGTTATGCAGAAGAACTGTGGCCATTGCCCTTGCAGAAAACTGCAAGAAACCTGGTTTGTTTTTTTTTTTTTAGCATTGAGACAGATGGCCCTGGCTTCAAATATAGCAGACCTTCCTACACAAAACAGAGGTGCTGGCACATGATACGTGGGTGAAGGATATTCTGGATACTTGCCTGGGAATGTGTGTACCCAAGAGGCGAAATCGCAGGATAAGAAAGAAAGGAGAAGATAAAAAAGAAAAAGCTAAGAAGGAAGAGGGAAAAGGAAGCACCAAAGCAGCAGGCTCAGAAGGCACGGTGAAACGTCAGTGACAGAAGGCAACACAAAAAGCATCACTTTCTGAGCAGATGGGGAGTGCTTATATACCTTTACATAGGGGTTCAGATTACTGCACTGATCACTATTTCTGAATATTACTTTAATTCAGATGCAGGAGGTAGCAGAGCCCTTCAGTCTCTTTCCACCTCCCGCATGAGTGGGAAAGGACACTTTGAGTCCTGCCAGCAAGCAAGGTCACGCCAAACCCTCAGTGGGTTTCACCCCACAACTGGACCACTTCAGGATCCCTAACTGGAGGCTCTCCCAACCAAGCAGCAGCTCCTGGCAGTCCTGTTCTTGCTCCCAGTCTTCCGCCTGTCACAGCCGTGGGCTCTTGGTCTTTGTCTCCCTCCTCAATAACTCCTCCTGCTTTCAGCCTGTGCTTAATCCTCCAGGAAACCTCATTCTCCAGAGAAGAAGAGTGCTTCTGTACGTAATCTCCAGACAGCAGCTGTGACCCCAGCACCCAGAAAAGCGATCATTGTGCAGAACTGTGGTAGCAGGGGTGAACTTCCCCTCTCCCCCCCGCCACTCATTTAAGGGCTGCTGGAAGCGCGCTGTCACTTCATGTGCACACACTACCAGCAGTGGTTTTCTCTGGCAGCTGTGGGGTACTTGTCCCTTCACCCTCAGAATCTATTTTGTTATTTTTTTATTTTGCCTTTTAAGGGATTGAACCTCCCACCTGCCAACAGAAGGAGCACTTGTTTTTTGCATTCGGTCCTCGAGGCTATGGCAGTATTACTGAAAAGTGACTTTGCCCATTTTTAATATCCAAAAATACAGAACAGCTGTGCTTTCTCGGAGTCCTTTTGTATAAGAGTTGCTCTGAGACAATACTAAATTCAAGGCTGCCAAAGCTCAGACCTGAATGGCCTGAACATTTGCCTTTTTTTCTTTTTTTATACTAGCTCTCAAGACACACTATACTACCAGCATGTCAGTAACGCAACAGGTGACATTTTAAGGCAGAAAAATTTGAACAATGTAATTCTTCATGGCAGGCTTATCAGCTTTTTAGTGCACTCCGCTTTTATTATTCTGACACAAGGCAAACTTACGTAACAGCACAGTGCGTACTAATTTATGGGATAACAACATGGACGCTGAGTTTGGAACACTGGACTTTTGTTTCAGACTGTGGATATTTCCCATACTCCTAAGAAAGGCATACGCTGCGTAAACACTTTTAAAAGCATCCAAGTGGAATTCAATATATTGAAAGAAGCTAAAGTACTCTGGAGTGATTAACAAACACACTTCAGCAGAATGGCAGAAAAGGATAATTAAGAGCTAAACCCACAGAGATACTGAGACAACACAAATCTCTCAAATTTCTTCTGCAATTGATCAGAAAAGTCTACTTGCCCACTAATGGTGTACAGACAAGTGTAAAAGTGGTTCCAGATCACTGCCAAGTAACTACAAACCTTCCCATCTTCTACTGCAAATCCTCACTTTTGTAGGATTTAAGGGCTCCTGTACAGAGACAGTGAGGATATATGTGGCCACAAAGCTGAACAATATCCCTTCTCTGACTCTTGCCTAATGTTTCTTCTTCATAGGCACTGAAGAAGAGCACTGGAAGCCATCCACCCAGAATGCTGGTTTCTGACAGAATAGAAGTCAGAAGAAAAATGGTATTAGAAAGACAGAGCTGTCTGAAACTGCAAAAATACCAGGGGAAAAATTATGTGACTTCTTAGTTTCCAAAATTAGCCTGTTTGACTTGTCCTTTGTCCCAGAGGACAAATACAAAACTCCTCAAGGACAAAGAAATGCCTTTCTCTTCTAGCTCAATAGAATTTATCTGGACTCTGCCTATGCAATCCAAGCCATCATCTTCCCACTGAGACAATGCAACTCTGGTGAAAGGTAAATGCTCACCATTCATCTTAGCAAAAGGGATCACAGCAAAATTATTTTCGTTCCTCTAGCCCTTCCCAAAGTCTCCTATTCATTCCTTGAAACATTATTGAGGTCAACATCCTCTACCAGAAAAGTAAACAACTAAAAATCACTCTCAGTGCCTTCTCAAAGGCTGAAAGAGATTTTCAGGAGGGATTTTACACTGAACTACCTACCATTTGAACCCCTTTAAAACACACTTTCCCTTCCCTCATTGTCTAGAAATCTACTTAACAGATGTACATGCACACACACATTCCTGCTAGCTATGGCACACGTCTTCACTAGTGACTAGTGAACTTGATGATGAAAGACACTTTGCTCCCACAGGCTGGAGAAAAGCTCTCAGCTCTAACTCCACAGAGGTGAGCTATTCTCACTCATGCCTGTTCCCTTCTCTCTTTAAAAACAAACACTTGTACACTAACACTTGCCACATTAGTGCCCACACACAGATCTCCCTGAGTATTTCCCTGTATACCACAACCCAGCCCTTCTACAGATGAGGTACTCCCCACCAATCAACATGCTGAGGAACCCATCCCATAGTGACAAAAGACTGCAGGCAGCAATGTGCCATGAAAATTCACGTATTATCATGTACAATCAGTGAGTATCAGTGGTACTTCAGGCAGTTGGCATCAGCTGTGCCTTCCTCATCAAGTGTCTCGCAGTGAGTAAGCAGCTCTGGGGCAGATCTGTAATCTCTGCAGATGCTGTTTGCCTGTCTTCATCATGTCTACACAAATGAACATATGGCCTTCTAACACAAGGCCAGCTTACACAGTCATTAATTAGATATAATTTCAGCCTGTTTGATGTATCTAATACAAAAATCTGTCCTCTGGCAGGAAAGACCTTGTGGTATAGAAACTTTGTCTCTTTGTGAATTGACTCATCTGATGAGGAAAAGCAACAATTTTGCCTGTGACTAGGGAAATATCTGTTTATTACAAGTACAGGTATAGTGGTGTAAACCCACCTGAACTTGCCAGTGGGTTTCTTCTCGCTCTCCCTAGTTCTCACTACAAGTAGAAGATGGGCACTCCCCTCTTTGCCCCCAGCATGTGATACCCAAGATATTCTCCATAAGCACCATAACAGCTTAGCAAGGCATTACAATGCCAGTAACTCCGTCCTGCTGCCGGGCTCAGAGAGCTAGTCACAAAACTCCTGGGAGAGTACATGGAAACAATATGCCTCATGGCTCTATGTACATAAGCAGACTGTGAATTGTTGCACTTCATTCATTTTTAAGTGAATAATCAAAAAAGAGGATTAATTAAGGCAGAAGACTCAGAAAAGTTGGTATAAAAAAATATATTTTTGGTAAAATTTTTGTTCAGATCTTGCCGCATTGCTTCCTTCATTTTCTCACACAGCAGCACAAAACACCACCAGGCACGTATACAGCCCCAGACAGGGGGGCTGTTACTCAAAAGTAACCAGAGCACATGATGGACCAAAGAAGAATTTTGAGCTGCACTCTTATGCACAACACCGTGCAGGAGTTTGCAATGCAGCACTGTTTGCAGAAAAACATAAATTCAAGAAGTTTGTAAGAACTTCCCAATAATATATGAGATGCAAACTGCCAATTTATGAGGAGAAAGACATGACCTACAGGCACAGCCTGGAGTTAGTCAGGGAGAGAACCTTCTGTGAGAAATGTGAGGAATCTTCAGCAAAGCAAAGCAGGTACTTCACAGAAAGAACTGACGATTTAACAACAACAACAACAACAACAGAAAAAGCATTTGAGGGATAGCATGAATGATTTGTCTTTGATGGTACTGAACTACTCCTGAATTACTATAAAATAATCTTTAAATTTCTCTTAGTAGTTCCTGATTATACACCAGTTACAGAACAAAGTACCCAATAATAGTGGCCCTTCAAAGTATGATAATGGCTAGAGGTGCTTTTCTGTGGAAACAGGCAGTCAGTAAGAACTTTCCTTTGGAAGCTAGCTGGTTCACTGGTTTGCACTTGAACCCTATAATGTTTGCATATGCTTATTTTTGGCTGAGTAAATAAATGTAATTGAAAGTGCATTGATCCCCACTTTCATGTGAACCTTGGTGGCTTTCCTGATTTTTTTTCCTAGAGATATAAGTCTCTCACAGAACTGAACAGTCATAAATTGTATATAAATATGATTATTATGATAGAAAATTAATTGTAACTTCTCTGCTGTGTTTCATTGCAATAGATTATGTTTTAAGATTGACTTCCAGCATATTCTCAATACTAGCAGGAAAGTAAAATTTTAAACATCCATATGAACAATGCTGTGCTTATGTAGTATATTCATCCTTTCTCTGTTCCTGATTTCCAGTGGATTAGAACTAACTGAGCAGTCACTATTTTAATGTAATTCTTAAATTACACACAATTCTTAAATTCTTCACAATTCTTCAGATTGTGAAGTTGGGAAGGACTGACAGTTATCTCTATTGACAAGCACTGGTATCTGTCTTCCTCATGCCTCTCTCCAGATGAGCCATCTTCAAGCAGGAGCAAGACAGTGCTCAATGGTGTCCATTCAATTTAGGCTCCCCATTTTATGTCCACAGACTGCATTGCTATTTCTATAAACTGAGGAATTCTGGGTTTGTTTGATGTCTTTGCCATCTGTATCCCTTTCTCTTAAGAAAGTTGAGAAGAGTGATGACAAAAAGCTGGTAATGAAGAATCACTGAACATAGCTGATATTCATGTGGAAGGCTGTGGAGAAAGATTTGGCACCTTGAGATCTCAGCCTGTCCTAACAGGCGGGAGACAAACCCCTGCACCAGCCCAAACCTGGTGATACAGTGCTATATCAGGCCAGGGTATCACAAGACAGGTAGGGGGACAAGACCAATGGCAGCATCAGAAGGTGACTTTCTTATTGGAATTTAACTGAAGATAGTATGTCCACATGAAGACCCACCAAGCTAGACTGACAGGAGACATGCTTAAATGGTACTGAAGAGTGAAGCAGAAAATGAAAAGGTTTGGAGTACAAGAGACTTCAGTTTCCTTCTCAACATCTCCATGGACTACATTTTGCAGCTCAAACCATGTAAACTTGCCATGAGGGAAATAAAGCCCTCAGGAGACTGGGTTTGAGAAAAGTGGACATCTAAATCAGCAGGAAGTTATTATCCATTTGGGTATAAAGCACAACATTCACATCTAATACTTGTGAAAGGGCAGTAGCCCCAAACTGGCATAGTCTAAGCAAAGAGAAGAAAGGCTTGCTGGACAAAAGGAAAGTAAAAGCAGACAAATTTCCCATCTCTAACCTTAGTGAGTCCAGCAGAAGTTACTCTCAATCAGTGATGTGTTACAGCTTCAAACAAGTCAGAACTGTCAGCAGAAAGTACTGCATGATTCAGTGATCTGCTTCTAAAAGGTACCTGAAGAGTGAAACTTAACTGCATGTAAAAGCCTCCAAGATAGTCTTACCATCTCCACAGGGCACTGATCTCGATTTTTGTCCTGTATTTTCTTTTGTTTCCTCTGGTGCCCAAACAAATGCTC
Source organism: Anthoscopus minutus (assembly GCA_013399455.1). NCBI lineage: Eukaryota > Metazoa > Chordata > Aves > Passeriformes > Paridae > Anthoscopus > Anthoscopus minutus. The sequence goes on along the minus strand of VWYI01004843.1, from coordinate 149,084 downwards.
TATTAGAACAGATTATAATGTGCATCATATCCCTTCCTGTGGTGAAAAGACTATGAAACAAGCCCACATTTCTTTCCACTGCCAAAATCACTTAGACATTCTGGCAACACAGGACACATTCTTTATGTTATCTGGCAGCTACTGTCTGACAGCTGTTCAGCAGCCTATCTGAAAAAAACCTGATGGCCTCACTCCAGTTCCTGACAGAATTATTCCAGATCACAAAGCTTCCAGATTATTATGGCCCACAAGCCTTCATCCAGTGAGTCCTCCATCATCTCACTGTCTTCTACCTTTCCTACAAGGCTATGACATTTCTTCTGGAGAAAGACAGCTCACCTGGTATCTTGAAAGAATTGGCCAGATGAGGAACCTACTTAATTTATGGCTTAGTCCTTTCACAGATGAATCATCAGCATAATAAGGAGTATTACTTATTAGTAGCATGCATTTTGTGTTTCAGCTCCCAGACATTGGAATGTGTTATGCCAATGCCTTATGAGTCCAAACTCTGTCCACTGGTAGAAATATTCCTTCACACAGACACTGACCTGCTCTTGGATCATTGCAATACTTCACTCCCTCACAGCTTTTGCACAATTACTGTTCTCCTTGAAACTCATGTGAATCAAACCATTTCACACAGTACTGAATCTTCATCACTCCTGTGACTGGGGATCAGCTGTATCCCTCCCTCGAGTGCTGTACACCAAGAGCTCATGTTCCATTATCCATCACAAACTATATGGGTCTCAAACCACCTTTATTCCTCTCTTGGATTGTGACCTACATTTGGGTTCTAGATGCAATCCTTTTTCAACTATATCAATACTTTATCTTCATCACCTACAGCTGGTTAAATTAATTAAAAAAACAGATTCTCTTTCTCCTCTGTCTATGCACTGCTTCCTCCACTTCAACATTGACTTGAAGCCCATTGGATTTTTCTGAAGACATTTATGTCATGTATAATTCATTCGCAAAGCATTTCTTTACTGTTTAAATGGTGTGACCAATATTTACTTACGTATTTTTTTTCCTTATTGGTTAATAAGAATGTAACAGTCACCCTTAATTAGACTGGTTGGGCTATGCAGCTTGGGTACTTCATGAACAGCTAATATTAAAGGAATTACTTTAGCACTTCTAAGGGTGGTGGGAGAGACAAAAAAAATCCAGGGATTTCTTTTTGAGTCAGAGCTAACAGCCACAAAGACTTTCATCTCAGCTCTGCAGTGTGACAGTTTTAAATAGGTTCTGCAGCTTTACACAGCATAGAAGATACATCATCACTATTTGTCTAAGATTTCAGAAAAAAAAATTCTTCACATCTATCTGAAAATGAAACAGTTTGTCTTTCATGAACACTATGTAGTGCTTCCTGAGGTCTGTACTCGTCCTTGCCACCAACCACCTTAGAAAATAAGCATTAAGGACACCAATATGAAGAATGTGACCAGAAATTAAATTGTCTTACCTATCTTCTTCCAGCCTAGACCACACATCTCAGTGATACAGAATTTTTTTGATGTTTATAGCTCAGAATTTCTATGGACCTGCAACAGGATAGCACTGACACATCCATGGTAAAAACTAAGATAACCTGAATTAATGAATTACTTCTGAATATCAGGAAAGGAAATGCAGAACCTTTTCTGGAAACCATAATGATTTTCTGCTGAAATATTTAAACACAGTTAATGCTAAGGAATTTTCCATTTTTGATCCATTGTGTTAGGAAGTAATACATAATACATGCCTTTTTGATAATCTTGAATCTCTCCAGCAACAGGCAATCAATAGTCTTTCCAACAACCACAAAGTAACCAAATATAGTACAGAGGATTAAAACTGCATATCCTTGGTACTTCAAATGTTTAGTTAAGTCATGTGAAAATGTAACATTTGAACATGTTTTGAAGCACATACTTACTTGGAAAAAGTCCTGGAGTTTTGCTGGGAGAAGATGTGCTAGAAAGGGCTGCTATTTGTTTTTCCCAGCATACAGGGACTGGAGTGGTATGAGACAGGTTTCTTCTACATTGGTCCTGGCAAAGGGTCTATATTAGGGAAAGTAAAGCTATACAGTACTTTAAACTTACCATTTCCCTTCACCAGCACATTTTTATGTGCATGATGTAAATTGAGTCTGGGCATACTTGTTCAGAGGTAGTTACAGGACAGTCCTCACAAAGAGGCTGAGGAGCACCGTCCACACCCACCCTGTAGATCCATGGCTGCAGGATAATATCCTGAACAAGCAGCAGCCAGCTGCACTGGACTCCTGACTTGCTCACCAGCTATCTGCTGCTAGAAACTTCTCATTTCTACCAAGACCATCCCCTCTCTATTTTTCTGCAGCTATCAACAATCATGCAGAAAATACAACTGTATAATAGAACAGCAAATTCATCCAATACCATAGATATTGCACATCCAAAGATCAATATCACAGAATAATTTAGGTTGTAGGGATTCCTGGTAGTTTCCAGCTCAATGCTCAGGCCAAAGCAGGGTCAGTTACAGCAGATTGTTCATGGCTTTGTCCAGTTCTGCATTGAGTAACTCTAAGGATGTTCTCAGCCTCCCTGGACAATGTCTTCCAATACATAACCACTCTCACAGGGAAAAGAAAGTATTTCCTTGGATCTCACTGGCAATTCTTGAGTTCCGGCTTGAGGACATGTTTCTTCATCAAAATGTTATATATCTGCAAGATGAATCTGGCATCTTCTTCAAAGTCTTCCAATTAGGGCATGAAAGATTATCCACAACAACAACAAAAAACAAACCAGCAACAAACTTGTTTTCTTTCCCCTATTTAAACCATTTTAGTCAAATCTGAAACTGATACACTCTCTAAAGCATTTTGCAATCACACATTTTTTATGGAGGAGTGGAAAACACTTTGGGAAAAAAACACTTTAAGAAGATGTACAGAAAGTCTGTTGAAGATCTTATTCTGCATATTCACCAATTTCAAAAGAAAACTGACTGCTCTGTATTAAAAAGAAAAGAAAGGAAAAATTTCCTTTGTTAGTGCCAAAATCTTCAAGTCTTAAAAAACAAACAAAAAAGAAGAATCAGGGAAATCACATCCTGTCATTCTAAAAGCTGCTGCAAAAATCTAACACAGTATTTTTTCTCCCAGGAAGAAGAAAGTTAGTTTCCCATCAGGCGATCACGACTGAAACAATTCATCCGCACTGTGATTAAATAAAACTTTTAAAATGTACTCAAAAGCTACATTCATTGCTGTAAGGAAGAATGACCTCCCTCATAATGAACTCTGAGACTAGCAGCCAGCTTACAGAGGTTTTATAATGGCCAGTTTTGGCTTCAGAGTAACTGGTAGCTTTATTTCGCATAGCAGATTTGGGGGCCTGCTGAGGCATTGAAGTACTGGACTCAAAAGTCTGCACTGAGGCTGGAATATTTTTATATTAAATATACTATAAACCTGAAATTTAGCTTTTATTTTAATTTCTTATTTTGATAAGCACTGGACTACTTGAAGCAATTTCAAATGTTATGTTTTAAATAAATAAGAAAGCTCTTATTGATGTACTAAAGAACATGAGCTGGATCACAGTATGGGCAACACTCCTGAATGCAGTTTGCCTACTAACATCCTAATCCATTTAAGAGTCAAAAGACATCCTATCTGCACCAAAAAAACATAACTTATGAAGGAAAGCTGAGGAAAAGCTAGGGTTGTGAACAACAGGACCAGAGAGTTGAGCAGATCAGCAGCATGTGAGAGGGCCTGCCATGGGAGGTGCACCCTGCCACTGCACATCACACATTTAAACGTTAAAAATGGCCTTTCCTATAGATATCTACACAATTGGCAAAGTTGAGATAGTAGTTTGCTAGTGAAAGATGTTTCTGAACCACACCTTTTGGAATCAACACCAAACTAATGATCCTATTCCAGAGACCTCATTTTATGTTAATCACCGAGAAATTAACCAAAAGACCATTAAACAAACAAAAAAAAAAGAGTTTTGTTTGTATTCTAACACCCCATGTTTAATTTTGCAGGATTCCTGACAAGAACAATCTAATTAACCAAAGAATATGTCAAGCGAGAGTGGGGATTGCTGGAAGTATTCACAGTGACCTGTACAGTTTCCGTACATTTTTCTCCAGCACACACACATTATTGTCAGAGGTGCAGTGGTAGCACAGGAGGACATGCACAAATTAGAATCTCTCTGCCTTGTGTTGTTATTAACCACAAGCCAAGTCAGAAGGAAAGAGATGTGAGAAAAGCTGTACAAATTTGTTTCATCTGAAATGAAGGGTGAAACACCACAATTTCACTGCAGTCCCCATGAAACCAAATCTGCTTTGATGAGTCTGACTTGATGCCCCATATTCTTGCCTGCACTTCCTCTCCAGGCATATCCAGCAACAGGCATTGCCACAGCCCTTCAGGCATGACAGTCTCCCCTCCACTGCTCCTATCTGCATCTGTGTAACTACTCTTTGTAGCAAGGTAATGGAAATAAGCAAAACATTTGCCATTTTCTTTCATCTGTAATTTAAATCTGCCTTCTGGCTACAGAAGCAACTGCATGTTACACAAAACACATAAGCACTATACAAGCCCAAAGACTTAGGCATGATGAACTTGAGGGAAGAATGTGATTCTGCACTAGCATAATGTACAGTATGAAATTACAATGACTACAAATATTTTATGTAGATGATTTATTGGCAAACCTCCACAGGGCCTGTAATCCCTAGCACAATTTCCTGTGCTCTTATTAGAGGAAGATAACCTTTTGGCAATTATTTGTATAAGATGACAGTAAATGCTCATGATAAAGAGCTTAATTAGTGGAAGATAAAGTATCACATTAAAGGAAGTGACAGCAAAATAGATTCTGTATCATTCTATTTTTTTTAATAGTAGATAAAACTAAAAAGTCGCACAATTGAAAAGTGAAAAGTAAAGAAAATATTTAACAAAACAGAGGTTGGGGATTGCAAAAAAACTTTCCAGACAGCTGCAGATAGCTGGACAGCACATTTGACTTTCCCTTGGGTTGTTCGCGGGTTTGATATTGGAAATGGAAGCAACTGTGATATACACAGACTTCTAATGAAATGTTGCAATGGAGTCCTTTGTTACCGTGTGACTGGGACACTGCATGACCACGTGCTTTGCTTTACTCAGAACAGAAGCCTGTGGAATTTTAATCAAACACAATCACAGCACAGCATGACCAAAAGTAATCTATGACATCTTGTCTTAGACAAACGCTCTCCTAAAAAATTTAGCAGTTTCTAGCCTTGGTCAAAAGAATCCCCAAGTCCTAAAATGTGATAAAGAGAGGCACAGAAATATGAGGATTATGAAGCATGAAGGCAAGGATAGGCAACAACAGCTCCATGCCTGTAGGTGCTCTGAGTTGCCACAGCAACAGAGATAGGCTGGAGGAGGCAGGAAGCAGCAAGGAGATATCTAGGGCTGCATTGCACCCACCCCCATCCTGCAGCTCATACACACCACTAAGTGCTGACAGCTCCAAGACATCTAAATTGCAGAGGGAAGACCACCGGGAAATATGCTGACAGACCCCAAAAATATCCACCCAATATTAAGTGGACTTTACACATGCTTGAGTTTGGCAAGTACCAGCTCCTGGATTGATTTCTAGACACTTCTACCCACCAAAAGAAAAACACAGGCTTAAGAAACAGGGCACTGAACAGCACACCTCAGCCAGCAGTTAAGTGCTGGCCCCAGTTCTGCTTCAGGTTGAGCTTTTCCTACCAAACCATACCAGTTTGCACACAGGTACTGTCAGAAGCATACTCACCCTGGAGAAGGAGCTGCACCAGGGTGACATCCCAAGCTCTCCCTTAACAACAAAGACCAAAACGGGTGTTTTAAACATAAGCATCTACCAGGCAGCCAGAGACAGAACACAAAGTCACAGTTGCCACATTCTGGCCTGCCCCTTAATTACATGCCAGCAGCACACACTAACAAAACACTTAGAGCTCAACTCCTTTTCAGCTACTTGCAACTGCTGTTCCAGGGTAGAAAAGCAGAGTCAAGCCCATCCATGTTTGGAAGCAGAAGACCTAGGTTTAAACAAAAACAAAAATGCAACCACATTGTTCATTTGGCTATGGGGAAAAATTTAAGAAGAAAAGCTTTCTTCATAGCAAGAAGAAAAGTGAGGAACAGCAAAAGGCTAACTCATCCCAGAAGAGGAGATGACATGCATAAGAGCTCCCCACAGCTGATGACAACCTGCACAGCTGGCAAAGAGAGTGCAACTGGGAAACATGGGAAAGCAACAAACTTCAGGGAAGTGAAGTCATAACAATGCAGCTGAGCTCTGTTTTTCATTAGTTAGATCCTGAATTGGCAAGGTGCAAAAGTGCAAGAACAGAACTTGGACACTTAGGTCAGGCATGTGCCTACCACTTCAGCAGTGTAGTTTATGCAACATTTAATCACAAATAGAAGTACCACCACATTCACTACAACACTTGTCTGGTTGACCAGAAAAATCCACCAGGGTATGCCTAGGGATAGAAGATGCAGACAAAGGTCCCTTCCTGGGTCCCACTGAGAAGAGGCTCACCTGGCTGCCCCAGAGTGCCCATCACTCATCCCATGTCTAAGCAGGAGGGTGCTGCTCCCCCAGCTCTGCCATCGCAACCCGTGCGGGCCAGGAGCCCCGAGGAGCAGCTGAGCAGAGCATAACAAACATCCAGGCGTGGGGATGTGGTCCACATCTGCCTCTGCCCAAAGGGAATAAGCATTTCATGGAAGCGTTGTCTCCAGATGTAGAACTAGTTTCTAAAGCCAAAGAGAATCCGGAAATGTATCTCTCAGCTTGGCCTGGCCTCAGAGCCTAATGTGAGACACTCACGGCAAACCTGGGCTTGTGCCAGCAGCAGTTTGATTGTGGAGCTTTCCGCTTCCTTTATATAGCAACAGGCTTGAGGTCTACATTCATGAGCCTAAGCACACACAGATTTCAAAGGGAACAGAGAAACCAACCTAGTTAAGGAAGATGCTAGAAAGAACTTGAATCCCATCCCTCCTCCTGTATGGAGTCATCAGGTGTCTGAGAAAACAAACAAACAAACTGGGAATCTAAGGCAACAAGCAAGCCTTGAGACAGCACTTGTATTGAGCACATACACAGAAGTAATGCTGTCAAAGGGCCAAGCCCTGATGAAGCCCAGGTGAGTCCTGTAAAGCTACTAAAAGCTCATTTTGCAAACCTGTGAAAAACTTCAAGCTCTAGTAAGACTTTGATCTACAACAAATAAAATAAATCCTGCTCATCTCTGCATGTCAGTCAGAGCAGCCAGTCATGTAAAGCACAATATATGGACAGCTAATTTTCATTTAGATGCTTTCCTCCAACTAAATACATTTTTTGTTCATTGGAAACCATCCAGAAAACAAGTCATAAATGAGCACTGTTACTAGAAATCACAAGAACCAAGTTACTTCTGAAATACAGGATAAACATTTCAAGGCTGGTTATAAGCACACATGTATGTACCTGTACACTATATAGAGAAATCATTTTTTCAGGGACTAACCAAAAGTGGTAAATAATACTTATGCACCACTGAGATATACTGAGCACTTTCCAATCCCCCAGTTTTTCTCTCCTCCAGCCAAGAATCTGTTCAGAGCAATTCACTGACAGAGATCTCAGATGAAAAAGCTCTCTCCTCTTTGTAGTGTGTCCTTAAGCACTACCCTTGAATCACACTCTCTGAAAGGCTTTGCCAGCTCAGAGGCAAACCAGGCAGCACAGGAGAGCGACATCCTCAGTCTGCAATATGACATCAGCTGGGAAACATATGGCCCCAATGTGGAAAGCCAGCAGTGCAGAAATTATTTTCATCATCTCCTCTGCACCTGAAGAGTTTGCAAGTTGGGCTCCTGTGAATGCACCTCCACTGGAAGGAACTTTGAAACAAAGCTACAGGAGGTTGCAGAGATGCTTTCACAAGTCCCACTTGCCTGATTGGAAACACAAGGATATTTTTCTCAGCAACTGACATCTCAAGAGACTCACTGCTTTCTGAAGTACAAAACATGTGTTCAGGGAAATTCGAGGTATCTCATATGACCTTCATGTCTTTCGTAATTGTTAGAGGGAAAAAAAAATCCTTTAGCCCATGGCATATCAGATGTCCTTTTTCTGATTAAGATGGGATGTCTGTTTTGCTTTCTTTTAACAACTGAAAATCGTTATCTTTCCAAGCAATTGGAAAAAACCCAACTTTTTCTGTGTCCTTGTCTCTTGTGTCTTTAGTCTCTACAGTGGTAGAGCAATGGCAGGTTAGTCATGGAAGTATTAATTCCATTGCTATCTCCAACCCAAAACAGCTGACTGAGTTCAGCTCCCCTCCTCAGAAATTTAAATTTCTGAGCATTTTAAATTAACATGAATCATCATAATTTATACTGTGCTATTTGTCACAAGCGCTACCACATTTCTTTTTGAAACATTGCCCTGTAAACTGCAAGTGGCTGAATGAAGTGTTTTACATGCACAACTCCCAGTCTTAGATTAACATTTAATGGCCATACTCCTCCACTGCTCATAGACTGTGTGTGAGGGAATGCCTGTCATAACATGGTCCACACTTCAGGCAAAGCATAAATAAAATAGCTGTAAATTAAAAGGATGTTCTAACAGTGCCTTTTAGGATGGGTTGTTTATGAGTCTTCACTGAAGAAATAGGCCACGGTTTTAAATACTGAAAAAAACAGAGAGATCCGCTTAAGAAACATATTTGCCTTATTTCAAGGTCAGCATTTAAATATCTGCATCTGGTAAACATTTTATTTCCATGGTACAGCATACAAAACACTAAAGACAGATCCAGTTGCTATTTAATTCACTTCAGGGCTTTAAAATATGGCCCTGTTTTGACACAATAATATGTAGTCATGTTCATTAAGAAAATCATTAGCCATGCTAAGGGAGTATTTTTATGGCTCTAAAGCAATAGTTCAACCTCTACAAGGCAGGTAAAACATGTAATACACCGAGCTGTTTATCTTTACATAATATTATAGTAATCTATAATATAACATACAATTATTTTATTACTCTATAATATTTTTCAGTAGCTGCCATACAACTTCACCACTATTCACCCTTAGTTTAATCCTGTAGAGGACAAAACTCTTGAAACTCCTTGATATCTGAGTCAAACTTCTAACTTAAGCCACCATGATCTATTGCCTTCATCACTACAACATTCCACTCTTCTGGAGATGACAGCGAGTACAGCTGCAGTCTCGCAAGTCCTTTGATTACTCCAGTGGAGGCTGGGGCCACAGACAGTGGGTGAGCGATGCCTCCACCTCAGGTACTCTCAGCATCACTTCAGAAGACCAACCACCCCAGAAGCAGATGAGTGGCAGGAATGTGCACTAGCAGGGGCTGAGAAGTTAGGCTGCTGGAAGACCACTGAGTGTTATTCACACTTGCTCTCATCCCTGCTGTTCCTTACCAGGCCCCCGTCCAAGCCAGCTGATGCTGCACTAAGTGCCTGAGCTAGCACCAGCACAGGGTGCTGGGTCGAGGGCTGCACCTGCTCAGAGGCAAACAGGGGTGTGAGAGGCTTTGCACATGAGTGAAGTCTGCATGCACAGACCTGGGGGAGACCTTGGCATCCCTGTGCTGGGCATCTGCTGGTTAAAACCATAAGGAAGACATGTCACTGTTCAGCCATTTGTTCCTCAAGTTATGAGAGGAGGAGGTGAGCTATCTTCACTTTCCTTACATTAACTTAGTACTTTTATAATGCAGCAAGTCAATACAGGACACAGAACATTACCAAGTGCAAACGTGGCTCACACTGTTGAGTAATACTGCTATTTTAAACCCTCTGCTGCTAAGCAACACTGACAGTACGGGTAGAACATTTTGGAAATACCGAATGCTTCAATTCTTCCCCCCCACACACGTGTAAAAAAGCTGCTCCCGCACTGCACATCTATCAAGAAGCTATTCAAAGATGGGGGCCTCAGTTTCTGTCAGGTTAATTCCCCTCAGCATTGCAAGGACCCTGGTCATATTTGTCTAGAAGCAGCCCCTTAAGAGATGAACAAATGTGGCCTCTTGGTTTGTATTTAAGTACCCCAAAGACACCATTCCTGGAAAGCTCAGCCATCAGCTTGTACTGGATACTCACAGCTAACAAGGAAATGGAAAAAAAATTACCAGTTTCCTTAGTTTAAGAACAATGTCCAAGGCTGAGATCCTCTCCAAACATCATACTTACCTGAACTGTCTAAAACAGGGCAGTTTCTGTCCCCACCTGTAAGAGCTGAAAGGGTATTTGTGAAAAGCAGTACAACCCAAAGAATAATTGCTGACAGCTAACATGAAAAATTTTCAATACTTGCAGAGCAACAAGGGCAGAAGAGAGCATGGGGAAAGAAAACATTTAATGTCTGAGAAGGAAAACTTTGTGAAAGACTTCAGTGAAACTGCATTTACTACACTGAGGAAAACACATTTTAAACCCTTCTATTTACTTACACGTCAGTAGGAGAAGGGGTGAAACTGAGCTTGGAAGATTCTCACCGAGGGGCTGCCAGCATTTAGTCCCTCTAAACTGATCTCACTTTGGGGAGGAATTTTGCATTTTTCTGTACCAAGCAAGCACTGCAAAAGAGCCCACTAATTGGGTTTCCTCTTGGATGGATTGCTTCACAAGGCTTGACCATGTTTCCTCAGGCAGAAGTGTACCTCTGATATGACTGGTGGAGAAATGTTGCCCAATTCTGATAGAATATAACTTCCAACTTTTCATAAGATTACTCTTCTCATTGTTATTCTAATTTATTCCAGAGTGCTTCATTTTGCCACAGACATTAGCGAGGTTACAAATACTCATGTCTCTCCAGCTATTAATTCTATGGCATTTTTCACTTCATTGTATATTTACCCATCTATTAACCTACATGGATGATTTCATAGCTAATCATTTCTACTAACACCCTTTTAAACACTTGTGACTTCAACCCTGAAGATGTAGGTGGTTGGAAAGACTTGCTTGTCTTCCTCCTCCCTCCTGTGATCTAAAATTGAAATGATGTGACCAGGACAACATATCTCATATCCTATACTTCTTTGACAGACAGCACAGGTCTAGACCCAATTTCCACACAAAAAAGTGAATCACTGAAGAACAGCAAGGCAAAGCTTCTCTTAAATAAGCACATTACAGGCTCCTGGGGAGAAAGCAAGCAAAGACAGATGTAGAATACACATTTGAGTATCAAATAAGATGGTTTGAAGAAAAATAAATTGTTTATATTCCAGCTGACTGTTTTTTACTGGAACAGACCCTAATTCTCTCAGATAAGAACTGTAGTACTGCACAATTTTGCAGAAGCTGAAAGAGGTGGTCTTACAGAGAAAAGCATTTAGAGTAGAATCTCTTTGGACTATTCTCTGCTTATTCCCAAAACAAGATCCAGCACTTTCTGCAATCAATAGGACCTGGTAATGCTAATCCCATCATGTATGTCTCTCTGATCTACAAGACAACTGTCTCAATTATCAAATGCTGTAGAAGAAAACTTTATTCAAGCACAGCAGCCTTCAACCTGCAGTATTTAAAAGCCCACTGCAGCTATCAAAAGCCAACTCTTTTTCTTTCTCATTTCATCATGACAAACTGCAAAACAAGAGACTACAGCATGACTAATAAATCCCTCAATTCCCATCTGCCAACACAAGTCAGTGTTTCACCCGCTCGCCTCCAACCCTTCATGCTCTGGAGCATCTGTTGAGCCCTGCACCTGATCTGCTCAAAAAAGGATGGCAGAAGATGCCCCACAGGCAGATCTTCCTGGCAGGGCACTGGTCATTCTCCCTTGCTTATGCTGGTAGACAAAAGGGTATTTCTGATAGCTTTCTCTTCTCTTGTTCCATTGACAAGTTTCACTGGCTGTAAATCACAAAGACTGCAAAGAGTTCATCTTCATTTCCATGTCCAATATCAAGGTTTACCTTCAGGATGGCTACGTATGAGACAGGCACAGATCATTAGCTAGTATGTGATTTTGGGATTTGCATGCAATTTTTCTGTTTTCATTAGAAATCTCTTTTTTTACATTAAAATCCTCAATGTAAAAAAAAAAAGTAAAAAAAAGAGCAGCTTCTTTCTGAAGCATTTCCTGCCAAATTTAAGGATGAAAAATTGAGCAAATAATTTCGATATTCTTAAAACAATGTACCCTCAATGTTCAAACTACTGGAAGGGGAAGACAGAGTGGGAGTGATGCAGCTCATTCTCTGCCTATTTCAGTTGTCACTCAAGGGCCTGATTTGTGAGCCCAGTAAGTCAAAATGATCCTCAATCCCTCTGTTCCCTCTCCCTTTTCCTCAGTTTGTTAGCAGTGGGTCCCACCATATCCGAAATCAAACACTGCTACAGCTTTGCTGACAGGTAGAACCCAGAGCACAGATACAGCTCAATAACAGCAGGGTGAGAATTGACTGAAGGTACCAAGAAGGGGAATCCACAGCCATTTTTATGCAAGTTTGCTGGAGCTGGTGAAATGCAAAAATGCAACCTATCTGTCCACCCTGCAGCTCTGCTGTGTCAGGGCATTCCTGCTCTGCTGAGCAGCAGCCATACGCTGTCAGCTGTCACAATCAGCAAAGGTAGCACTGCATTGCCACCTACAAGGCTTAATAAGGGAGAAGGCTCCTGCTGCACCATGTGAAGAAAGCAAACTGCTGTCTGTGTGGTGTGGTGTCTCCTAGACTTAATCCCCCCCCAAAAAAAAAACAAAACCGACCAAACAACAAAAAAATCCCCACACAACAAACAAACAAACAAAACCCAAACAAAAAGCCCCGAACCAAACAGATGAGAGGGAATATTCCTTGACTAAAAGGACAAAGCAACAGTGAAATGAGGGCACATTTTAGGGAAAGGGGTATTTAGCTAAATATCACCTTTCCAGACAGGGAGCTCTATCAACATACACATGGCATTGTGAAGAACCAGAAAGTCTGTGCAAAAAAAAAATGCACAATGAGTCAACAGAATTGTCTGAGTAGCAATCCAGCTCATGTCAGAATACCTTATTTCACAGAATATTCCAAGTTAGAAGGGAACCACATGGATCATGGCGTTCAGCTCTTAGCCCAGCACAAGGCAGCCCCAAGAATCATACCATGAGATTGTGATGCCTGAGAGCATTGTCCAAGTGATTTGTGTGCTCTGTCAGGCTTGGTGCTGTGGCCACTGCACAGTAGGGGAGCCCATTCCAGTGCTCAGCTACTCCGAATGGAAAACATGTTTCTAATATCCAACTTAAGCCTCCCCTGACACAGCTTTGTGTCATTCCCTTGGGTCCTGTCACTGGTCTCCAGAGAGAAGAGATTGGTGCCTGCCCCTCTGCTTCCCCTTATGAGGAAGATGCAGGCTTCCCTGAATCTCCTCTTCTCCAGGCCGATTAGACCAAGTGACCTTACCCATCCCTCACACAACTTTTCCTCCAGACCCTTCACTATGCATAAAAAAGGTTTGCATGCATAAAAAACATGCATTGTTCATGTACATAAAAAATGGAGAAACAATTCAATAGACTTGAGTGCTTTTGGGAACATACTTAGTAACAATTCAGCAGCAAGTTAGCTACGAGCAGGCAAAAGTTTGCATTGTACCACCATAAATCCCACTACTGCATGCACAGAATACCACAGGTAGGAAAGGGATTGCTTTTTCCATTCATCACTTCTTGTTCACTATGATGGAAAGAACTTGGTGAGAAAACAGTGCTAATAATGCCAGGGTTGTGGATTTGATCGCTGTTGGACTATTCACTTAAGAGCTGGACTTGATGATCCTTGTGGGTCTCTGCCAACTCAGAATATTCTGTGATTCTGTGAAAAAAGTAGTGGTTGCCCAATGCTGGCATAGAAAAAGTCAATGGGAACACACTAGTCATACTGTCATGAAGCTACAAAGGGCAAGAGAAAGACAATGGCAGTCATTCATTTTCTAAAATGATGTGTTGCTGTAGGACTTTTGGGCAGTGCTTCCCTTAACAGAATGTAGCAAATATGATTGAATACCCATCCTCCGCCTCTTTCACTTAATTTTTCAAACAGAGCAAAAACAAATGGTAGGCAGCAACCTCCAAAAACACTTCCAAAAGCACCTCTCTATCGTTTTAGAGAACAATGCCTGGACTCTCAATTTCTGATGCATCATAACCAAATCACAGAAAAAGAAAAAATTCCTCCTATGAAACTGGGAACAATTAGTTTCTATAGCAGCAAAGACAGTGATGAGCAACTTGGGCAAACAGCTTGAGAATTATTAGAAGCACAACATGGATCAGATGATTTACATACAACATAAATAGTGCAGAAGGTGACAAGAACAAGCAATGGCCTTTGAAGTATGAGAATTATACAGCCAATCATTAGATCTAGACTTGTCTCTTTCCCTTTCATCCCTGCAGAAAGTCAGGAGAGAACTGTCAGCACAGATGGATAAACAGCACTGGAGGAGATAGGATGGCACCTCTGAGTCATAACACTGTAATCCCAAAGCACCCTTGCAACAGCCAACATCTGCATGAGAACAGCAGCAATTTTAACAATTTTCAAAGTCTTGTGTAACCCTTGTTTAATCTACACTCTGCTACACTGTCAGCTGTTACCTGAAACAGTCTGACAGACATTGTACTGATCTGCTTGTGGAAGCTGCACATCAAAATCAACATCCATTCAAAGCTCCTTCTCACCAGTGAAACAAGAGCTCTCCATCGTCAGCTTTGAGGGGACTGACACTTAAGTTCAACATGATGCAAACCCAGGAGGTGAACCTGAGTCAGGCTCCCAGTCATTCTTCCTTAGCACAGAATTTTACACCCACCCTCCCTCTCCCAGTTTGCTCATAAATGCCTGAAGTTATTAGAGGATCCCACTTTAATATTGTTGTATCTTTGCTCTTTAAAACCTTGAACTAGAATTTCAGTTCCAAAACTAACTGAAACAAACACATTGTCTGTCAACCAGCTGCAACAGTTTCTAAAACAAGACATTTGCTAAAAATACCCAGAATTCCACAACACTTAAAGCGCAAAAAGTTACATATCAGCTAAACACTTCTACAATAGGATAGATTAAACAACCTGTAAAGCTTTTCTACATGAATTCACTTCGTTTTGTTTATCATAAATGCTGAAAATTGCTAACAGACGCATTTTGAGAGCAATATTGCTAAACCCATTATGATACTGCAACCTTGAAGGCACCTTGAAGACTGAGTAGCATTGCAGCTATGCCACGGCTAATCCACTTAAGAAAATCAAGACGAGATTCCTCACTTGACATTTCTGAGAACAAGGTGACAAAGTTTTAACAAACCCGTCATTGAAGGTACTCTGTGTAAGACAACTCAAAGTTTTCATGGAGATTACATCCAGCCTACAGTACAGATTGTATCCACATAGTCTGATGCAAACACCTAACTGAAAAAATTGGCTGGAGCAACTGGGAGGACAAAATTATTTTCTTTTATGTGGAGTAACAAAACATTCTGCTGTCCCTTTCGTTTCCCAACCCCCCAGTACACAGTAAGAAACCTCCCTTTAATGAGCACTGGGCCCAAGACAAGATTTGAAAGAAGCTAGACCTGGTATCTTCCTCTTTGGGGAATTATCTTTTGCAACCGTTAACTAGTCTTGAAATAATAGCATGGGAAAATAAGCACCATGAGAGTCCATCCATCCCCTAGGAAATAAACATGTCCATATGTATACACAGAAAAAATATCTATAGCATGATGTTTGTGGGAACACAGGAAGAGGAATTTCATGTTGCTTAAAAACATAAGTAATGATGCCCAGCTGTGTCAGAGCAATAACCTGGTATTCTGACTCGGTGACAAAAGCAGATGTAAGAAAGTGAATCTGGTCATTTTTTTGCATCTATTTCCCCTTGTACTCCCTGAGGTTTTGGAAACAGTATATCAAAGCTGTTAGTGGGTATTTGGAACATATAGTGCTGAAATTTCCCCTGAAATCCTGAATCCTTTCCTACCTGTAAATTACAGCCTTTGAAAATTAACTCTCACCATAACAGCTCTTACAGAGCTTGGATAGCCACGTACAAGTTTCAGTGACATAAAAAAAAAACCCCAAAAGAAAACACAGGCAGGTATCTGCAATTCATTCATATCTATAATGATTTTTTCTTTTGTTATTTCTGTCTTTCAAAGGGAGAAGAGTCCTTTAAGTTAATTCAGCTCCTGTTTGCTCATTTGGAAGTGTTTGAGGTTCAATTCTATTAAAAATTACTGAAGCCAAGCCAATGTGCACTAGGGATCTTGGCAGAAGAATGCAGGCGCATCTCTTTCCCTTTCAAAATGGCATGAAGGCCCTTTCCAGGAAGGAATATTTTTACATTTCATTCCTATACTTCAACCCTCCATTTTTGCACTTGTTCCTCCTGAGTTCACACTCTTAGGCCCCGTTTCATTGCTTCCATAGTTTCATGGCACTGCAAGGAACCAAGAGGCCACCACCAGGGCATCATGCAGCCAAGCTTAGCTACCTGAGTTTGCCATAGCTCTGAAGCAGCTGCCACCACTGTGCTCAGGTACATCCAATTCTTCTTCTCTAGGACATATTTGTGTACAGTAAAGCTGAGTTCCATGCAAAAATTCCATATATTGATGTTGCCATTCTTGTGTTCCCTGGAGAAGGCTGCCCACACAGCTTGCACGCTGTTTAAAAGCTTATCCCTGTGCCAGTTTGGTTTGCTGTCTAGCCAGGAAACGCTTCTGCCTCCCCCTGCTCAAAGGACATCAATGTTATTGAAGTGCAATAAGAGCAGCCATTATTCCAGCTGAAAGGAAAAAAATGTCACCCTTTGAGGATACAAACTGCAGGAAAGCTTTGGGGTGAGAAGAAAAGACTTGGGGGGAAAAGAACTTCCAAGTGCCTAAAGGGTATAGTTACTCTTTGATCCATGGAGAAAAATCTTGCTAAGGACTGGATCCTGTTTAAAGGGCTGCATAAGTAAGCTGAAACCTTTTTAAAGCTCAATATGGAAGCACTGCAGTGTTATTACAGCGCCAGCAGACCACAGTAAGCAAGCAGCATGTGATACTGACTTCACAGAAACCTCTTCTAGTGGCAAATGTTAGCTGAGTCTTGATGGACCTGGCAAGCCCAAGGAGGCAGGGTCTTACACATTTAAATCTCAAACACTTGAACGCAAGCTGATAAAGCGCGGCCTGCCTTAGCCTGACATAGTAGCACCTGATCAAGGATACACTCACACCCACTGGCAATGCCCTCCTTCAAAGACTGCCTAAAAAGACTCAGGCTAAAAGCTAAGGACAGAAGCAGCCAGAAGAAGTTTAAGCATCACTTGAATTTGTATGGGAAAGCTCCCTGGTTGTTCTTAGGCCAACAATGCCCTTGTGGTTGAAATGGGTTGGATTAAATTGAAGCACATCACTCAAGAGGCCAGTCCCTTGAGGCGCTCTTGGCAGCGAGCGCTGCCAGAGCGCGGCAGCATGGCAGAGCTGCCTCCTGCCACCCCACACGGGTACACTGAGAGACTCTCCTCAGCTACAGGGCTAAAGTTAGCTGGTAGCATGGAAACCTGTTCTCACTACCCACATCCCCAGATGTCAGATTAATTTATATACATTTAACCATACTCAAAGTCTATGCCTTGCCAGGAAAACAAGTGCACTAATTTGTGTCTGTGAGAAATTGAACTGACAAATCCAGAAGCAACATAAAATTGATAAACAGGTTAGATAGTGGAAATAATCATGTATTTAGCCTTGGCTGCAATTTGTCAATACAAGGCTTTTAGAAAGCAGAAAGCATTTGCACAGAGACCTAGAAAATGAAGCACTGCCAAAGAGATCAGCTGCTAGAAGCAACACTGCCATCTCATGATTTTATTTCAAGTCTCATGATATTCAGTGCTTTTAACAGGGCTTCAGCTTTTCAACTGTTAAACATGAGCTATAAGTTGAATAAAACAAAATACAAACCCAAATTTTCTAGCCTGGATTTTATTTCTGATTAAAAATGTATGTAACCTTTAACTATTGACCAAGAGGCAAAATTGATCAACTCAAAGCACAACATTCAAAACCAAACCATGTACTTTTGGGTCATGACTTTCCAATAGCCTGACTTTCTGCACCAGACTGCCATCCTCATGAGCTAGATAAGCATAGCAGCTCAGTTCACAGACAGATTTAAGAACCTCTGACCCCCTGCTCTAGCAGCTTGAGAGTCAACATTTGGGTGTCCACAGGGAAAAAAAACAAAGATAGGAGCCTACACCTTCCTTGGACTTCAGCTGCCAGGAGGGACCAGAACATCCCAGAGCTTGGAAACTTTTCTAGCTCCTAGAAAAAACTAAACACATCTGATGGACAAACTACGCCCCTCTACACCCACTGACAATTCACTGGCAAAAGGTTACAAACAGGTCCTAGTGTGATGTTCACAAGCATGTGAAGAGTTAAACCTGAAGCAAGAAGGCCTTTTGCTGCTCAAAGCAATGCCTTGCTTGTCAGCTGAGGATGGAGACACAACCTAGATACCAGCTCTCCTCAGTGATGTTTCTTGCCCTAGCTCCATGTTCTCCCACAATGCTTCCCTTGGTGTGCAAACCCACTGACACGCTTTCTCTGGCCTAGCAGGAGCAGGGAAGAGCCCTGTACCCACATCAATTCAAAGCATCTTCTCATTGATACATGCTCCTCAAGGCCTCTCTTGATTTTATTAATTTTATTTCATCCATAAAATTAAAGCTGGAAGGCTTTATGAAATTCCATGACAGCTGGAAGGCTTCTAAGTAGCTTGAATGACCTGTGGGATCGAATTATTCAGAAATGGCAGGAATAATGAGTGCAGACACTCCTGATCCAAAGCAAGTAAGGCTCACTGAGGAGCACACAGGGTGCAGCACCCTGACAGCCCCAGCTGGCTTGCAGCTGCAACCCAGCACCAAAGCTGGCAGGAGCTGCTTCGAGGCTCAAACAAGTTTCTCCCAGGCCACATCTGCTCTTGCAGGCAACAAACCCATAATGGTCAGCAGAGGAACACTCAGCTTTGAGAGCTGTACTCTTGGTTGTAGATGTTGATTCAAAGGGGTGCAGTAGCTGATGCACTAGAAGGGCTTTTCTCAACTTCCTGCTTCATAACTTCACTTAGCAAGGAGGATTATTATGTTTGCAACGGAGCAAACTAGAACAGCTGGGCTTGTGACTTTTTTCCTTTGCAGAGGAACACCAGTAGAGGCCACCACAAACCCAACTGAGCAGGCTTTCAGTCATACAGGCAGGTGTGTGGGTTCACCCACATCATGGGGAAAAGGGACTGGAGACATGATCAGGGTTTCAGTTATGTCTTGACCAATGTTTGAACAAGGCATCAAAGCAAGCTTCTTCATTGGCAGCCTTCAGAATCTTTTCATGTATTGTTTTAACTCCTCTCTTCAATCTGAAGTTCATTATTATACTCAGAAGAGCACAAGTGAAAAAACAGTAAATAATATGACCATATTTCCCAGGCATCATGTAAAGTGCTGTGGCATTCAACAAACAGAAATCCCACTGAAGCTTTACTAAGAGGCTGGGGTTAAGCTGTCATCCCTACATCCTCTTGCAGTTCACAATAAAGCCTCATCTACTGATGTCAAATCCCATTTCTGATAGGAGAAACTAATAGAGGCCAGCTGGTTTTCCTCTGTTTTCTCCCCAGTTAAATCACCACCTCAAACTCCTATATATAAAAAAGCCCCATCCTCATACCCACTGCCTCCTTAGAACAACTACTGGCTGATGAAAATATGCAGAAAACATGCAAGAGGCCACATCTGTACCCCCAAACAAGATTCTTTCAATTTAAGAGTTATAATTTGTCACTGGACTACAAATGCAGCTCAAGCCAAGACTTTTTTCAGAGCTTATACACACCAACTTAAATTCCACTCTGAATTGGATTAAGCTTTTGCTTAATCCAAAAGAAGCTTTCATCAAAAAGCCATTTTTTATTTCCTGAGCAGGAAGATTTTCAAGCAACAACATCTAGAACTTCTGTAGGCAGTCTGCACTATCCACCTCATTAATATACTTTTTAAAGAAACCATAAAACCACAAATACTCAAGCCAGGCTCTCTGGCACTGTTTCTGGATCTTGGATGGGAATACTTACCAGAACCAGCAGGCCTTTTCAAGCCCAAGAAGCAGAAATACCTCTCTTTGCCCTTTGCACTCCATAAAAATGGCAACAGCTTCAAGCAAGGCCAGATTAAAATCCCCCATTCTGGTTCAAGCAGAAGCATTTCATTGCAGGTGTTGTGGAGACTAACCCAGGCACGAAGAGCTGCTCAGGTCTGGGCTGGGTGCACAGTCACAGACTCCAGCTATTGCAAGGTAAGCACACCTTTCCAATTCACCTACAGGCAGTGCTTGGACTGGATAGGCAAGGATAAACAAGCAACTTTAAGAAACTACTGCTCCCAGCTGTTTCTAAGTCATTCTTCTCTGTCAAGTTATGTGTTACTGAGTATTATGGGTCACTAAATTGACCATCATAGATTAAAGCCATGTAAATCAAAGTAAGAGTGATCAACAGGAAGAAAGTGTACACATGCTTTTTCCCAACTGCTTATTCTACATACTGGTTACTGAATACACCTGTGAGCTCACAGATACCCTCACTTTTTAGTCACTACATTGATAGTCTAAGAAAGAAGCATGACAAAAGATTTGATGTCTGAAAGGTTTCTGTGAAGAGGATCAGAGCATAACATCCTCCCTACTCACCTAGGACAGACAGGCAGTTGGCTTAAAATGATGATAAAAATAAATTTAGACTGGTTGTTACAAAACTGTAAGAAGACAGTCATTGAGGGGAGAGAAATAGTGGAAAAAACAAAGACAAATGCCCACCCCAGGTGTAAGGACCAGAACAGGTCACCTAGAGTTGCCCACACTGTCTGTCCCTGGAGGTTTTCCAGAAGGAGCGACACAAATGTGTGCTGGAATTGCACAGAGACTGCAAGCAGCTGGGGAAGAGCCAAGGGAATAATAGATATCAGTGTATTTTCTCATGGTGACATGATTACCAGATTTAATTCACCTTTTTTTGTTTTATAAGTGCTTTCACCAAGCCATGTATCTATTAGAGAGCTGACAGGAGCAGTTAAATGCTCCTTTGATGCACTTAAAGGAAATGCATTCACCAGAAGTGAATGGCAATCTAAGACATTTTCAAAGGTCTAAAGAGAGAAGGAGAAGCTCTTAGCCTCAACAATTCACCCTTGTCCCATCTCATGACTTGAACTACCACCTTGACAACACCTCCCATTCCAAGGCATTTGACAGGGTTTTATGAAGAGCAACATTCCAATTTCCTTTTTGATCCAAATAGTCAGACGGAATAAAGCCTTTCTCCACCAATTTCAGCTACCCAGCTATCTTTTACTGGATGGTACATGACAGAAAAGGGTAATTCCTTTGGTATTTTGTTCTTCAGCCATAAAGAACAGTATTTTGAAAGCATAACATTTCACATCAGGTCAGTAAAGTAAGGACTATCATGCTGGGGTTTTTATTGACTCAGGAATAGTACAACTAAGCTCTTTTATTCCTGCTTTATGCTCAAATATACTAATCCTATAAAATGAAATTTTCTAGAAGTTACAGCTTTTCTTTCTTTAACTATAAAGTTAAAGAAATGGTACTGTAATGCTCTGGATAATGCATAACAGCTTTTATCTACAGATTTTTGGCATCTCTGTCCTTAAAGTTATCACAGAGAGCAATAGAAAATATAAAAGTAAGACCAATAATTTCTAAAAATCTTTTATAGTTCATTAGTGACCAGATCTTTCCAGCATCTCCTAAGACTTATGCAATTCTTTCCACACATTAGTATTGGCTGCACTCCACAAATGTAACTATTCAACATACATATTCGCTCTTTTTGGTCATCAGTTTCTTGAAAGCACTTTCCATTCAGGAAAATTTATGAACTTATAATACAATAAACTTAACCATGTAACAGCAGCAAATTTCAATGACAGTTGTCTAAAACACAACAGATATATTTTAAACACACCTTCACAAGAAGTTAAAACCCAGTCTCGATGGTTCAAAACACTCAGTGGCACTCTTCTGTACGTAAGAAAACACTTCAATGAGTGTCTATGGAAATACTTCAAAAATACACAAATCTTTTAATCCAGTGACAAGGAATAGCATTTTCAAATATTCTGTGTGCCTATGAAATCAGTTACATCACACAATCATGCACAGAAGTAGTTGAAGAGTTGGGCAATTCTATGGTGGCACAGAGGACTGAGGTGCACCATGGCTCCCTGGTTTCTGCCCCTGTGAGGTAGCTAATGTGCCTAATGAGAGACTGGTGGCACTGACAACTTTGATGTAGACCCTTTATGTGACTAAGCAGTGAGAACAGGCTCCCAGCTACAATCAGTACGTAGCAAGCATCCTGCTTATTTTTGGTTTCTTTTTCTGTTTAATTAAAACACAAGAGTCACTGATTACTCCAAGTGGCAAAAAATTTTAAAAACACTTGGCTTAAACATGGTAGTTTTTCAGACTGGGGAAAATCCCTAACACTGGCTGCAGTACTTATTCTGGCTTCTTAAAATACTGACCTGATCCTTCAACAGAGGTGGTCACAGGTAAAGCAATTCCTCTGACTAGCTAATGTACAGACATATGATTATATGATAAAATGGCATCAATCCTTTAAAATAAATGTCTGCTATTTCAAGGTGAAAGTGGTAAATCATCTTGTATTGACTGATTCCATTTCTATCATTCATTTATGGTTGCCTAGTTTCAGCATTATGCAGTGATCATGTGAATGAATACTCATAAAATGGCCTGACTCGTTACATAATGCTTAAACAACAGGCACTCTGACTAAATCTTCCACTAATGAAGTAATTTAAGGTGTTGGCCATCAACAAAAAATAGTAACAGGCTCTAAGTCTGTATGGTAAGTGGGGAGGAGACACCAAATATGTATTAAATGAGAGCTGAAACTTGACCTCATTGCAGAGTCTTCACCTCACAGCAGGTAAGGTGAAAAAAGTTATGTATGTTAAGTTATATATGATTACAAGGTCACACAAAGCTAATAAAAGCTATAGGAACATATTCCCACTGATATTTAGTATCTATTTAGTAGGTATTTAAAATTTGTCTTGCATCTTTTTCACCTAGAGGGTGGTGACAAATCAGAGAATTAAGTTTCCCTGTGAAGCTTGGCAGCAGTTTCAAAGACTAGTTGTCTGACAGGACCTTCTCAAGTAACTGATAATAAACCTACAAAGTCTTTTTCATGCCATGGATTTCTCTCCTACAGTTGTGTGTCTGTATTTCTCTGGAGGGAATGCAGGAGAAATGGGGGGAGAAATGGGGGAAGAAACAGGATCATACACACACCACAGAAATGTGCTATGAACTGTGCAAATTAAGCCAGAGTCATTTGGACAGGACCTTGGGAGGTGAATAAGTCCAATCTCTTGCTTACAAAAGGGACAGTTAGACTAGGTTGCCAGGCCTTGATCAGTTGAGTTTTGAAAATATCCAAGATCAAAGTTTCCATAAGCTGATTGACTTCCAGCACGTAACCACTCTCACTACAGCTTTTTCTCCTTATGTCCAATAAAAAAATTCTTTTATTGCAACAAGTGGCAACTATCCTCTGTCCTTGTGGTATGCACATATAAAAAGTATTTACCTCCACTTTCCCACACACATCCATTATGATTTGGGGATTACACCAGCCCCTCAGCCCCAGCCTTCCTCCTTCCCTCTGACTCCTTTCTCTTATGCTCCAGTCCCCTAAATATTTGACCAGATTTCTGCTGGATTTCCCTCTGATCTCTCAATAAAGCAATTACAAAGAAGTGACAGATCAAGGAGCAAAAGTCATTATTAATCTGCTTTGAACATTTTAGTGGTTTGCACACTGACAGAACAGAGAAGCACCAGCCAATCCTTCTCTGAACAAGCAGTGATCATAACAAAGTACCCCAAAAGGTCTGCTCTTCTTTTCCTCCAACAGTGAGGTTTGTCAATGACTTCAGTCTCTTGATCTCTCTCTAAGGGCCACCACACTTAAAAGCCTTCTACTATAACAGAAAAAAATAAATATAATTGCACTGTAAAAACAACCAAGAGCCTTCAAGATAGCATTTGTATAAAAACCAAACTTGCTGGACACAAAGAGTTGATTTCTTTCTATTATGAGGTGTAACAGACACCTAGCAAGTTCAACAGGAACTGACATAAAATATTCCAGCAAATCTAACATATGTATTCCATGGTAAGACAGAAGGATTACAATACTGGATAAATACTCTGACCATGTAAAAGAGATTTTTTTATATTTATATTAATGTATATATGTGCCAGTGAACATATGTGCATTTTCAAAAGCTTAGGAGAAAACCCAAAGACTGTGTTCTGACTGATTTTACAGAAGTAGTAATCTCCTGCAAATAAATACAATTTAATTGTTCAAGCCCCGACTTAGCTCCATAAAACCATCTGAGAAACAGCATTCTGCCTCCCTCCCAATAAACAAAACATGACCTTTACATTGGTGTAGAATTTATTAGACTCAAAAAAACAGAAAAAAAATTAAAAAGAAGAAAGACATTTCCCAGGAAGTGCTTCTCTTCACATGAACCACGTCCCTATCTGCAAAAACCCTGAGGCTTCAAATTGACCTGCACAAAATGAAAATCATGTAGTAGTTATTTATAGTTTAAGAGTAAAATGCTTTTGAGTGATTTACTTAGAAAGTGCATTTTAATGATTTTAATTTAGCAGTGTGCTAACTTAGCTAAATTAAGCTGGCAAAGAGAGCACACAAGAGAGTATAATGCTAAAGATATCAGAGTCAATGCATTTATGCTGTTTTGAGGTAGAGGGAAAATGCCTGTACAACAGAAATAACTTTCACACGAGTAGAAAGTTTGTCAAGAGATTACAGAGCACTGTAATATGTGTCCACAGAGGAATTCAAATATGCAGCTTCCACCATCTACTGCCTGATCAGCTTGGCTCATGAGGGCATAAAGCAAATGCCTCTGTTTCCACTTCATGGGTTTCCACTTCAACAATGCATCATCCCAATGGCACAGCCAATAAACAGTTAGGTGGCTTCCTCTTTACTGGAACTGGATGAGGTATTTTTCAAAGTCATTTTACATAGCAGGATAAAATTGAGAGGGTTTTAAGATAAGACTACAGATAACTGCAGCAAGCTCTTCTCCGCATCCCAAGCAGAAAGGAGCAATAACATACAATAATTCAGGTTAGGTGACAAACAGCAAGTTGTCACAACCCACACTTCCCAGAATCTCTCTGTCTTAACACTTAGCAGCTGTTTTGACTGGTCCTGGAAACATCACTTTCTTGAGCACACAATCCCCAGAACTGCCAAAGCAACAAAGTGAAAACAGCTTGCACCAGCTGGTTCTAGCAACAATGCAGACAGAAATTGCCCGGGGGGAAATGGGACAAAAAACATTCTCAACCATTCTGAAGAAGGAAACAAAGTCCAACAACTTGCTGTAAGAGACACTGCATCATAAAAAAACCAGAAAGTTTACACCTTCATAGCACAGGTAACTGTGAGCGTTCAAGTTCCTTTGCTCAAATTTTCAATTTGCTCACTTCCCTCTTATAATGATTTGTAATCATATTAATATGGATCGATCATTATTAATGAAAAACAACGTAGAGTGATCCTCTTGGAAACTGCAAAAGATAAAACAGGTACAGCCTTAACATCTCCACTACAGAGAAGATGCAAGAAGCAAAGACAAGTGACAAGGTCAAAAGCTGAGCAGAGATAAAGATGCAATTGTGGCCAAAAGGCACCCTCCATTTACTCCCCTTTCACTTATTACTTAGAAAGAAATACCAAGATCCAAGCCTGCAAGGGAAAATAAATACTTTCAATTTATTCATATAAGTCTTGAAAATGGAACTCTGCTGAATCTGAGCATCACTGAGATCTGTGCCAGATCAGTAATTACCTTTGCACACACTCCCATATGAAAAATCACCTTACTAATCAAAACACATCCACGTGAAATTCTGTGAGAAAAAAAAAATCTAATTTTGCTTGTTCTGAATCAATTTCTGGTTCTCCCAGACAGTGAAAATTCTTTTTCCTAGCTTTATTTTAAGAGTATTGAAACAGATTACAAAAACATTCCTCAAGTGCAGGACAGAGAACTTGCTGGTACTCATGGGCATAAGTTCCATTTTATAATCTTTCTCAATTTCTGCAACTGCCAAAGGGTATGCAATTTAAACTTCTACTTCAGTTTATTGCTTAAATTACACAATCTGCATCTTCAGCTTATGTAATAATTATATGCCTGGTAAGCAGATGCAAAGACTAACACACAAGTTGTAGGATGTCAGACTTTGGACAAATGGCAGAAGAAGGGGAAGAAACATATCAGGATACAGAGTATTGCCATAAATCATTTTCACAAAGCAGTCACAAAGAAAGCATTTATCTGAAACTGAGTAATTTAGCGCTCTGTCTGTCTGCTTTACAGCTGCAAATTAAACTCCAGCACAGAAAAGAATGTACTAAACCTGTTCCAAAATGACCAGATGTGCACACTCAAATACTATTCACACCATTCTGGTGAACAGCTGGAGCCAAGTTTTGACAAGGGCAATGCAGCAGTTCAGTAGTGACAGACAATATCATGTGAATTATAAATAAGTGATATGCTTCAGCCAAAAACAAACAAAAAGCTAGGGACACTGCAGTGATCCTTTCAACAGCCAGGGAACACCAATGCTAAATTCAACAGGCAGAATCAGCACTGACCTCTTACAACACATGGAGAACTGAACAGCTGGGAGCAAAAAACCCTAACAATTACTATTTCAATGAAGAGGTAAGTGCATTCCTGACACATCTCCCAGTCATTCCCCCTTGCCACTCCTTTTGTCCCAAATTGGTGGTGTAGCCTCAGAGCACACTTTCTTTTTAGTGCAACTAAACTCAGATGTGCTCTATGAGCACACAAAGCACCCCAGCAGAGGTAATTTGACATGACCCTCCACCCTCCAGTAAAATGTTCAGCAACAACCTTATAAACAGTGGTTTCATTCTACAGAACTAACCCCAGTGAGCCACAGAACTGAGGACAGAGCCATCTCTGACTGCCCCATGCAGACCTGGACCTCCTGCAGAAGAGCCACAGCTCCCACCAGGCCCAGCAAGAGATGAAGGTTTCTCCTGCTGGGCTGCAAAAAGCCATGGTGTGTCTCCATTCTGACTAAAATTATCACAGAATCATAGAATGGTTTGTGTTTGAAGGGACATTAAAGATAAATTAGTTCCAACCCCACTACTGTGGACAGGGACACCTTCCACTAGACAAGGTTGCTTGGAGCTCCAGTCTGGCCTTAAACACTTCCAGGGATGGGGTATCCACAGCTTCTCTGGGCAACCTGTTCCAGTGCCTCACCAACCTCATGATAAAGAATATTTTCCAATATCTAGTCTAAATCTACTCTCAGTTTGAAGTCATTCTCCCTTGTCCTGTCACTACATGCTCTTGTAAAACATCTGTCTCCATCTTTCTTGTAGATTCACTTCAGGTACTGGAAGGCCACAATTAGGTCACCCCAAAGCCTACTTGTTACCAGGCTGAACAAATCCAATTCTGTCAGCCTTTCTTCACAGCAGAGCTACTCCATCCCTTTGATCAACCTGGTGGCCCTTCCAACTGAATAAACTATCTAGAATCTCAGAAGTTGTGCTACAGCCTATTCAACACCATCATTTCAGCTTGACTTGATTGTTTTACTTGTTCGTTAAGTCTGCTCTAAGGGAGAGAACTTGTAGAAACTAATTCAAATCAAAAAAAGCATCAGATCTAAAGGGCAGAGTGAAATGAGTCACAATAACTTGACTCCCTTGTGACAACTTCTACCTCCTTATTTTTTCACATGCACCATTTCCTTGGCACAGATACTACTCTGAACCCAGATCAGCTATTCAAGCACAGCTGGGGAGCTATGGTGGGTGGAGAGGGATGTGCCATAAAAGCAAATTAAAAACGAAATAAAATATTTTCTTTAGCTTTCCTCATTAGAAAAACTATCTCTGAAACTTTGAAAACCTATGCTGAGGTTTACACACATTTGTCACCTACATGATTACCGTGTGCAGCATACATCCAAGGAGCTTATGTTTTTGGTTAGGTTTCAAAGAAAGACAAATCAGATTAGCACCAGTCACTAGGCTAAGCATCCAGAATTAGAGACTACTGAAATGACTTTTTGTTTTTAAACTCTCATTTTCCTGCTCATTTTATTTATTTGTTAGCCCAGCTGCTTAGAGAGTGTAATTCAGATCTGGAAAAAGAAAAAACCAACCATAGCCACCACGTTCACCCATGGGGCCAGGAAGTGCTTTCCAGAGCTGGCCCTGCACATCCCCTGCCAGAAGCAGTACCCTGCCAGGCTGCACCAGACAGCCCAAGTACAAGTGCTCTAACCCCACCAACCTGTAGGGTTCCTCAGGATGCTGCTGAAGGCAGCCAATGAGCCCATGCCTGCCCTGGCACCTAGAGCCCACCCTCACTGCAGAGAGTGGGACAAGTAAGAGCTCCCCAGACCTCCCACTTCCCCACCTCTCCAGCTTCCCTTAGATGTGTACCTTCTCACAAAGACTTGGGTCAAAACAAGTGAGGATCGCTGGCAGCATGTGGGAGATCACATGCAGGTTTAAAATACAGCATACACATGGTCAAGAGTGATCAGATGCAACTATTTCTGCTTACTAGCTACACACGTGCTGGCAGACTTGGTATACAGTTGTTTTAGTTAACTGATAAATACTGAAGGTGTTGGGAGTGCATTAAAATGATGGGCTCTTAATTCAAACCAAGTATGACTTTAAACTGATTTATTATTTAGCTTCCATCCTTTAATAAATTAAAAATCTTAGATTATGCATCCTCTGAAAATAGACTTGCATATTGTGTGCATGACAAAACCACGTGCAAAGTTACCATAGAAGCTATCTATAGCTTAGTCAACATGTTTTAAGTGGTCACTGGAGATTCAACTGAAAAATAAACTTGCAAAGCAATAGCACCAGACCTGCAGGGCACCAGTCACTACTGAGGTCTCAGTACCCATGCACTTTCAGAAGAGAGGAGGTGACTTCAAACCAACTCTAACCTGATCCTATGAACTGAGCAACCCTCGATGGTGGGAACTTCCCAAGTGCCCTCCTGGAGGGCAAATTTCACGCCATTTTCATACAAAAGGAAACCAGGTCATGGACTCCAGGACTGCTCTGAGATTTGAGCCAAAGCATAGTGCACAAGGATAAACGAGATTTGCTCCAAAGCCTCATTCCTGGGTCAAAAATAAAATGCAAATGCAGAAAACACCTGCCATCTGTTATGGCCATTTACTTGACTATGGATTTCCCTTTGCTCTCTACACTGAAAATATTTAAGCTTATACATTCCTCTGGTACAATTTTCACTATGAAATAATTTTGCCTGCATTTCAAAAGAATTACAAGAATTCAGTTCAGCTTTACAGCTCTCAGTTTTCAGCTCTGTCTGGTGACTCCAGCTCCCATGAGTTCAGCCCAGCTGGGGAGCACAGAGAGCCACCTCCTCATCATTCCCCTTTCTCATTAAAGGGTTGGCTTATTTGCACACTTGTTCATGATTCCTTCCTCTTTGGAGTGCAGTACTGGATGCAGCTACTGCAAGGCAGTTGATTTTAGGAATATATCCTTATTTAAATCTGAAATGTTCTCTGTTGGTAGGCTGAAATGACACATTGCACTAAATGTACCAGACAAACATTTTTTCAGCAGAGTAAAAATAGTACCTTAACTGTGATTTGTAATCAGTCACACTGCTTGACCAAAGTAAAACAGGGTACCAGGGGCTCAGAAGGGGCTCTTCACCTACCATTTTGTCAATAAGCTTACCAGCAGTAGGATAGTACTTTTCTTCATGGGTAACTGTCTTTCAGATCATCAGATAAATACATTCACAGATCTCTTTCAAGAAAAATAATCCTTCGAGCTTGACACTTCCATTTATTTATCCTTCAGGAAATTAAGAAAAAGAAAAGCAGCACAAACAGTAATATTTAATAAAATACTGTTTTAACATGTACCTCAAAGTCCGTCAAACCCTGACTTAGCTACTATGCTCAGAAATGACCTATATTCCTCACCACAGCACATGTTGGACTGCATATTCAAAAAAAGAATCCCAGAATCACAGGATCAGGAGGTTTCACAGGAGGTTGAAAAAGACCTCTGAGATCACAGACTTCAACCTCCAAACACCACCTTGTTAACCAGACCAGCACTGAGTGCTACATCCAGTCTTTCCTGAAACACCTCTAGGGTTGGTGATTCCACCATTCCCTGGGCAATCCATTCCAATGCCTAACAAATCTCTCCATGCAGACATTCCTCTTGATGTCCAGCTTGAACCTGCACTGGCACAGCCTGAGGCTATGACCTCATCCTGTCACTGTTTGCCTGGGAGAAGAGGTCAACCCTCACCTGGCTACAGCCTGCTTTCAGGCAGTTGTAGAGAGCAGTAAGGTCTCCCCTGAACCTCCTCTTCTCCAGGCTAAACATCCCCAGCCCTCTCAATCACTCCTCACAAGACTCACTCTCTAAAGCCTTCATCATCTTCAAGTGCCCTTCCCTGAAACAAAATAGGAGTGTCAAACTTTCACATGCTCAGGCCTGGGTACAAAGTCCTGATAAATGGGCATTCAAACATTTTGATGAAAACTGAGCTGCATTCTGTACAAAATGTTGTGTTGCATCTACATTGTTCCCAATGTTAAAAAAAAATAAAAATAAAAATAATATATAGGTAATCAGATACTCAAGGGTATGACTAACTTAAAAAGTATGTCCAGCTCTCCAGCTCTTTTGAGAAATTTGACAGCTGTTCTGGCATACATCTTTTCTACCCTTTCATCCCTTCTTTCCTCCCCATTTTCACTCTAACAGATGCTTTTATTCTGTTTGGGTTTTTTTTTTTTTTGTTTCTCCTCCTCTCTTCAGTGGCAGTACTGGGGGGAGGGAGGGAGGAAGCGTAGGGTGCTAATGCACAAAGCAGTGCTTGTTAAAAACTGGACATATCCAGGCAATTCGCCAAATTTAATTCCAAAGACCCTGCTTGTGATTCGATGCTAAAGCGGAATATAGCATTGTTCTATCTGTCTGTAGGACACCGCGTCTTCTGTGGAAGAGGAGTTCAAAACAAAAGGACAAAAAACAGCTTGACACTCCCCCCAGCCTCCAAACACACACTTCATTCCAGAAAATACCATATTCATTGGCCTTCAGAGTTGTTAGAAATAAATCAAGCAGAAAAAAAAAGGGATTATCTCACAAACATGATGAAAAAACATTATTCAAGTTCACAGCAGACATGGTAAAAGCCAAAAAGAGTAAAATTCTGCTACTTTTATTAGATCTGCTACATTCAACCTTTGAATTTGGACCTTTTTGCAGTAAAAACTGTTGGTGAAGAAGAGATATCAGAATGTAGCCTGAAAATACCATGATGACCTGTGTCCTTGAGAAATGTAAAGCACTGACACAGCTTCCCAAATTCTTTTAAACCAGACCATCAATTCCATATTAAATTCATGAGGAATCCTTACATAAGGCTGGAGAAGAGGCTGCTCAGGTGATAAAGTGCTCATACATGTAAATCAGTGGCTCTAAAGCCAAGATTGAGATTAATTTATGAAATGAGGGAGGGTGAAACACAAAGAGAAATTAACCACACTTAAAATTGTAAGGAGTAATAGTCACACACACTTTCCCTCTTACAATTTGCCATGTAGCCCAATTTGTCCCAACAGATGTTAAACCATAACTCAATTTAACAGTGGAAAGAAGTATAAATTGTGAACTGGGCACAACATGAGTTTAAATTCCAGATGATTTATGCCACATTGCATTACTAGCATTACATATCCAAAATAAAATGCGTATACTGACATCTATGGCAGTAATAATATATTGAACTACATACAGAAGTTGTGTGAAGAGATAAATCAAGATTTAACTGACAGGGTCCCAAGAACAAATTTTAACTCACTTCCCGTTTAGACAATGTTTTTTTCTGTATTAACCTCATGTGCAAGAAGTGCTTCTTTTCCCACGACTTTCCACTTTTCCATGTGCAGCTTTTCCAATCTCTGAGGGTAATCCCCCTGCTCCCTCTCCTGTTTAACCCAGGTCACTCAGTGGAGCAGGGACCAGGGCCTCACAGCAGATGTAGCTCTTCCCTGCTCCAGCTGCAGGCTCTCTCCCTTGCTTTGAATGACCACGGGCAGAGTACACTAACCTGACTTGCAGAGCACAAGGAAAAACTCATCTTTAAAGATGGGTAAACAAAGAGGAAGGGACTGCATGTCTCAAGACCAGGAAGGAGGACAAGAGCTTCTCCATTCAAGAGTATCCAAGCATAGGAACTCCAGGAAATGCTGCTACTCTTTTCAAAACCCTAAACCCTGTCTGGCACCTCTTCTCAGTCACGTATCAGAGGCTGAGGTCCCTCCATTGTCTGGTTGACCATGGAATTCAGCTTTCCCATGTAAATACAGAAAGCAATAACAGGCTGGTTGATAGCTGGGACATGCTTCATATTTATGAAGCTCCAGAGGTGGCAGAACCCCAGAGAGCTTCAAGTCAAAATTCCCAAGTGGCAATGGACTTCTCCAGGGTTTTTTCCTGCTCTGTTCTTGGAGGTTCTTTTGTAATTTTGTTTGTCTATCTCCTCTAAAATGACAAAAAACTCTATATTTAGACAAGCACATATAAAAAGACAGAGAGGAAAGTGCCATGCCGGCAGGAAACTAAACTGCATGGAAAAATCTGCCATTGGTTTCCTAAGGGCAAGGCAAAGCCTTTTCCTCAGCTACAGCTCATTTGGCCTTCCAGTCTTCCACTTTATGGTTGCAACAGAAGAAACCAGAGGGAAGTGATTTATGAGCCTTTTGAGATACCATCTTCTGGAGAATGCAAACACACACACTAGCTGATAATGCTGAGAACAAGTATGAATCAAATTTGCAACTCTAAGTCATGTGTTTCCACAGAGAAACTTCTTCAGCATCACCCTCCATTTAGGCACTGAAGCATTTTGAAGACAATAATTGCCCATAAGGCACCTTGAATATGTAAACAAATGAATAAGAAGTGGGCTAAAAGAATTCCACTCACTTGCTCAAAACCATAAACCCAAGAAACAGGCACAGCTAAGACTTCAAATTCATTTAAATCACATGAGATTGGCGGCTACAGCACACTGCCTTAATGAACAGCTTAGCATTTTGCTAAGTCAATATGCTTGTTCTTATAAAAAAAAGCTCTTGGGAAGATTCTCAAGAACATTTTAATCACAGAGCACTTTCTGTAGTCAAAAACATAATGCTCTCTCAATAATATTAATGTGCAAAACTGACACTAAAAAGCAAGAGTGACTGAAAGGGCTTTACAGTAACCCTACAAATTATTCAACTGCCACCGTAAGACTTGTGTTCCTCAATGTTCAGTACACATAAAATATGCTAATCCCTCTCACTGCCCTTTAGGACACCCTGCTCTTGACAATTTCAGCAATGAGGAAATCTTGCATGTTGTCTTCTGTGTCTAGTAAAGTTATATACTCTTATTTAGCGTCCCATTTAATGAAGGCTAAACATCATGACAAATGAGCCACCTTGCAGCTCATGTGTTCCAAATTCTAACCAACCTTGCTGTTAAGAAACTAAGCTTTTTGGAAAGCCAAGAGTTAAGAGAGCTGCTGCACATGAAGTGTTCATTTAGAGAGGTTGTAAGTTCTGCATCCTCAAGCATTTTCTTAAATACCCCATTTTGTAACAAGGCACTTATTTCCCAATCTGTCACACAAAATAACTTAGTTGTTCTTCAGTAAGTCTACAGGACTCTTAAACTAACTTGTGTAACTTTGATAATAAGATGGTGCACTCTAAAATATTATTTGCTGTTGCCACAGCACAGGTAGCTCACAGATTAGCCAGCCCCTTCACACATTGCTGGGCCAATGTTGCACCAAGAGGAAAAATCCGGCAGACTGGGACATCATTAATATACAAACCCATGAAACAGTCCCTGCTTTCAAATAATTAACACCCTAGGCTTCTGTTCTACAGGGGCACACTCACACACCAAGTGTTCCCTCATATGTTTAATTGTTGTATGCATATAGGTGTACAAGCTGTGAGAGGTAAATGACTCGACAGCAGACACTGAGAATGCCACCGTTATAAAAGCATAAGGTGACATCTCAGCTATTTTTCTTTTATAGCCACATTGATGGCAAGTATGCAACAGAAGAATCTATTTCTGACCATTCAGACACTTAGAGAAAATATATCATCAATAAAACTGAAGGAAGATGCTTATTGTTGTCTTCTCAAAGGATACATTTCTGGCAATACAAAGCTATCACAAAGTTTTTTATTTTAAAGAAACTGAACAGTCACCACAAAGCAAAACTGCTGCATTTATAGTACAACTTCATTTTTAAAAGGCACAGTTTCTGCCACCTAGCTGCTGCATGTAGGTTTAAGTATGGTTCTGTCTAAAGGAGTTTCAGCATTTCAGTTTATTCACAATATAATGCAGTTTTGAAATAGTGTATGTCATTAATGGATACCATTAGATGCAAATACAAGGGGAGCTATCTATAGAAGAATTATTACCCAGGAAGGCTGCATTAAAATAATTGCTAGCACTTCATTACTGAAAAATTAACTCACATTTGAGGGTATTTCTGCATATTACAAAAGACTGAAAAATGTAGTTCAAAAAAGCCAGCTCTCCTACAGTCCTTGCAATCAATACAGCACTTCCCAACACATATGTGACTGCCAGAAGCCCTGGTTTTAATTAATGTATTTTGCAACTATGAAATAGCACAAAATTTTAAATTATACTACAATCTCCACCACAGACCAAGGTTTTTCTTTTTACAATTGGTTTCTAGATACAAAACAGCGGTAACAACAGAGTTGCAAAACCAAAAGTGTTGTGTGGTTCTAGGGAAAAACAAACAAACAAAAAACCCCACAGAGCTCAAAGTTTTTATGCACATTGCCCCATTACTAGCCTGAAACATCTGTTAGGGGCCAGTAACCATGCTTTCACAAATCATTTCCCTACATCAGCTTAATAATTGGTATCCAAACTGCATTGTACTTCATTTCCATTGTGGTGATCTTCAATCACATTTCCAAAATTATGCTCACAGCATAAATCATGTTTGGTAGATTTCATTATAATCAGAAGTTGTTTCCTGAATTATCACATACCAATGCATATTGCTGTAATTACTTACCTGAAAAATGAAGCTAAGGAAGTCTTTCATTTTGTCTTTAATGCAAGGTTTTAGCCAATTAAATATTATTCCAAGTCATGCTTTATACATTGTTCCACACAATTTTTCCCCTGCTTCTAAGTCTAACACAAAATATGACTTTTCCTGTCCATTAAAGCAAGCAAGCATTTGCAATAGTAATAAATCACTACTGCAAAGTCTCAAATCAGCTAAATTCTGCCTGCTGTGCACAGGTGTTTTCTGACACATCTTTTAACACAAGCATGCACATAGAGACCCCTGAGTGAGCAGACTCCTTGTATGTTCTGCTGCCAAGCACACCAAGTATTGCCTCTCAAGCTCACAAGGCTGCTTGTTGGTGCATCTGAGGAAACACATCTACCAGTGCATTTCTGAACTGGGAAAAATTTCTGTACTTATCAGGATGTGATGCTAACAGATTGTACCCTGAAACACAGCTCTCCTTTGAGAATCAGTTATTTAAATAAATGTGCATTTGGTTTCGTGTTCTAGCATATTTGGGTTTTATCAATATGCATTTTATACTTCCACTTGCATCCACTGCCTCTCTGCAGCTTGCCATATAATGGGGAAGGAGAGGCCAGCACTGAGCATTATGAGAAGACATCTAAGTCCAGGCTTTCCAGAGAGGAGTTACCACTTCAAAGCAATCTTCATTACCTTTAAAACTATTTGGCTTTGGAAGTTTCAGAGGAAAGTCATCCACTGCCACAGTATTTTGTAGGGAACCATGCCCTAAAAATAACTAGTGCTTTTATTTTTAAGCTCTTCACCCAAAACAAGGCAAAAGTAAGTTAACTTTCCTGTTCTTTGCAACAGAAAAGCAACAGCAGTCTACAGCTTCCTCATGAAGGAAAGCACTGGGGCAGGCTGTGATCTCCCATCTCTGGTGGACTGGTGATAGGACCCAAGGGAACAGCATGAAATTGTGTCAGGGAAGGTTTAGACAGGATATCAGGAAAAGGGGCACTGGAACAGGCTCCCCAGGGAAGTGGTCACAGCACCAAGGCTGAGAGAGTTCAAGGAGTGGTTGGACAAGGCTGTCATGCACATGGTGTGACTCCTGGGGCTGTCTTGTGCAGGGCCAGGAGCCTAACTTCAGTCATCCTTGAGAGTCCCTTCAAAGCAGATCCTCATATTTCTTTTCATGGAAGAGTGAATTTCTTCAGAACTTTAAAAAATAAAATTATCAGCTTTTGCTCTTATGTTCCTTCGCAGCAGCCACCAATAAGTATCCAGTAAATTGTGATTCTTGGCTTAAAATACAGCACAGACTCAGCCTGCTTTGGGTGATACATTTAATAAACTCCCATTAATCGTAAGAAGTTCAGCTGAACTTAAAAACTTCAAATCAAAGATACCTGCACTGTACGTTCACTGAGGCTTTTTTGCCGCAATGGACTTTTTAAAAGTTAAATTGGTCTCCATGGAGCCTTTTGTCAAAAAAGTCCTGTACCAAAGCAAATTGAAGCTTATCAGGATAGCCCAATTAACACATAGTCTGTGATGGAGAATATATAAACCATCTAGACAAGAGAGGGCAAAGCCTCTGTCATTCCTACCATCACATTAATTACATTTACTGGAGACTGAACAGGTGGCAGCAGAGAGATTTGACAAAACAATTCCTTAGTGTGAAGCAGCCTAACACCTAAGGAAGCTGAACAAGGCGAAAAGAAATCTATGCAATTATTTCACAGCACTGTAAATGAATTGCACTTCCAATTTTCATTTGTTTTATTGGAGTTTTGCAATTGTTGCAAAAATGCAGCACAAAATCTGAAAGGAAATTCTCTTTTCCCTTCTAAATTGGAGTTTGAGGACCGCACACAGATTTTCATTGACAGCTGCTTGTCCCAGACTGCCACAGCCACAGGGGTGAAAAGATGCTCTAACAGTGGCTATAGGCAGCTTCTCTTCCCTCACTGGGGTGCCTCCCTGACTGGTTTAGTAAAAGACAGATGTTGCACATGACCCAATTGGACACCCTTTTTTTTTTGTTATGGCTTTGGGGAAGGAAGAGAGTGTTGCACACAAAATTCAGCGTTGATGAAAAAGCACTAACATTTGGCTGAGCAAACCCCAATTTAGCCCCCTGGGCCTGTCTGACCCACTAACCACTGCTTCCTAACTGCTATGTTATGGCAAAGTTTGCCTGAAAAATGCAGAGCTTGCAGAGTAAAAGAATATGACCCTTACATCAGTTTTGCAACACTTCCTTAATGACATACTATGAAAATCCGCATTCCCACACTCTCAAATTTATTGGTTATAAACTACACATTTGTAACAAAGATGTAACAACAGATGGAGCCTCTTTAGTGACCGAACAGGGAATGCACTGAAGTAGCAGACAGAGATATGACATCACTCAAATATAGACAATAAATAGCAAGATCTTGTATGGCTAGGTGGAAGAGATGGGGGAAGAAACCCAGAGTATTTTCAGAATTTGAAATGTACTGTCGCTGTGGTGTGCTACAGTACTTCTCCTCCAGACAGCAAATAGGTACCACCTACCAAGAGAAGGGATCCCTGTTTTGTTTCCACAATTTCCTTTCAGATATGCTTCCTTAAAACATAGGTCTTTCATAGGCTCTGGGGGCTCAGGGTTTACCCAGGCTTTTTGCTTTCCTATAGATCTGCAACAGTAATCCCAGTACAAAAGAGAAGAGCATAAAGAGCAGGGGTGGGTAGAGGGGAACATATTAAGCCTTTTTTTCACAAAGCAATAGCAAGGGTACTACAGTTATGTAAGGGGAAACATGCTCAAACTGCCACTTGCAGTATCTTCACCAAGTTTATCAAGATCTGGTGCCCAGCTTAAGTCTCAGTTCTAAAGCATACATTCATCATTTATTAACAAAATAGAAAAAAAAAATTAAAAAAAAATTAAAAATAAATTTTCATTCATCACCATGGAAGAAGGAAAATTTGAAGCAAGTACCAGTCACTAAATGCTCAGAAAACAAACAGCAAACAAAAGCCTCCAAAATAATAGCAGGTCTTGTGATTTTTTTTTTCCCCAGCACTGAAGGACTACAACAGACAATGGCTGGATAGGAGCAGGAACGGAGAGCAAAGATGTTAAAGAACTAGGCATCTGCAGCTCTCTGAAGGACACTGGTCCTTGCACAGAAAGGAAGGAGACAGAGAAGAGATGCTCTCTAGAGAACATGAGACACCTTACAGCTAGTGGGGGTTAATGGTA
This sequence comes from Anthoscopus minutus, assembly GCA_013399455.1. NCBI lineage: Eukaryota > Metazoa > Chordata > Aves > Passeriformes > Paridae > Anthoscopus > Anthoscopus minutus. The sequence goes on along the minus strand of VWYI01004843.1, from coordinate 110,360 downwards.
TCTTGTTAAAATGTGATTCCTCAAAAAGGGAGAAGGGACTGCCATGTTTAGATATTATAAATAATTTTATTGCAGCACAGAAAATTATGTTTATTGACCTCTCATTTCTCATGTTTTCTAAAGATAAATTAGAACCTTAAAGGAAGAATCAGGGAAAAAGCACAGGGTCCCTTGCTTTCCTTTCCAATTGTTCCCAAGCTGAAGGGATGTCCAATATGAGCCTTCAAATTAAGGATCAATTCCATTTCACTGCAGAGACAATTCTTTCAGAGAAAAAAAAAAAAGGCAGCATAACACAACATGCATGTCAAACTTTTTTTCCCAAAAAACATTTCATTTTTTTGAGAGAAAGATCTTTCTAATACAAGTATCCCGCTTGTTTGGATCAAAAAGAATCCTAGTGGTTTTTGTTTTCCTGCCAACATCAACTTTTTAAACACTGTAAAAACAAACAAATGGTGGAAAAAGAAGAATATTCACTCCATCACCAGAGATCATAGCCATGGAGGACCTTACCACACCACTGTATGGCACAGCAGAACAAGGCAGGAGCATCAGGGCATCCAGGCACTATACCAGAGAAGAATTCAGGAAAACACTGTAGCAGCTCCCAATGGTTCCCATCTGAAAAATGTCTTGGAAAACAAGCAGCACAGCTATCACATGACAGACCTTGAAACCGGCACTCTGTAGTTGTGATGTGATGGAAAGAGAACCTGATGCAAAATGCTCCTTTTAAAGAAAGGTGAAGAGGAGTTTTCATTAAAAAAATGCAGTAAAGCCTATTACCCAGCCAACAAAGAGCACCTGAAGAGACATTAAAATGGTGTCATCTACATATAAAGAAAAAAACAGGCACATCATATAACTCATGGGGATGAAAACCACAAGCAATGGGTGAGTGTTCAAACTGATGAAGTTTCCATAGTTTGAGATTACAACTCTGTCGCACTCTTGCTTTTCTTGAATTTCCCACACAGATATAATAGGCAATGCCCTTAAAGCTCAGAGGACTTGGATTTAATGCAGTAAACTCCAAGCAGCTCCAATTATGTTAACTATTTTAGAAACCCATGAAAAGAACAGCATTCAGGTCAGTTATGCACATAAAGTTATCTTTTCACTCCCCATTTTCTACTGCCATAGTGCTGGCTTTCTGGAGATAGGACAGAACTAGATCCTGTCAGCCACCAAGCTCTGCACCCTGACAGAGTCCCACCAAGGCTTGTATTTTGTGTTAGCCAAGCCTTGGTCTCCTCCACAGACATGAGGGGTCTCATATAAACAGACACTACCCCAGTTACTGGGCTGATGGAATGGCAGGAAATGAATGATGTGGAAGCAAAGGGAAAGATTTAGCAAAGCCAAATACTGCTAGAGTTAATAATCATGCCCTAATTCAAACCAGGCTCCTCTAAAGCAGGTCAGGTTAATTTTAATTACTACGCAGTTTTTTTTTTCTTGGCATAAGCCAAAGAGGTTCACATCAGAACCTCAGGAACCACTTGGGAGGCTGCTGCACTTATCCTGTGAGTACCATGACCCAAATCAATTAGTATGCAGTGCTGCACATTTCCTTAAATCATCTCCAGTGCATACATTTCTGGTCTCACATCCAGGGTCACCATAGCTATGAGGCAAACAAAGGATGGTAGTGACGCTTGCTAGCAACTGCTGCCCTACCTCTTCCACACTGGGGCTAACACTGGGAACGTGTTTCCTTGAGCAAGCTCCTACCCTGCAAATGCAGGTAAGTGCACACACAGCTTCATGAGAAGAGACTGAAGAGTTGGCATTCCCAAGCAAAAATGGAAATGAAAAATGCCAGCATGTGATTGAGTTAATGGCCAACTTAAGATTATGTGAACAGAGGTTAAGTTTAGGTTACTACATGAACCCTGAGAGAAACAACACAGCCCTGGCAGAACACTACCAGATTTCCACACCCTGTAACTTGTGCCATAGCACATTCAGGGGCATCCTCATTACCCTCTGATTTGAAGCTACCTACTCCACAGGGCTTGATGTAATGAAAGACTCTGTTAGCAGCCTCCACAAACACAAGGAGGGCCCTTTTATGCAATGTTACTGTTACAGCTGAAGAGAGTATTTTCCTTTGTACTTCATTAATAAAACAAACAAACAAATAAAAGAACAAACAACAAAAAGACACTAGGCGAAAAAAGAAAGCTTGTCTTCTTTCACACTAAGCCCAGAAAGGCCATATGAGCACCCTCCTCAAAAAGACTTGCAGAAAGGATCACAGATGTCCAAGCCATGGCCTACACTTTGTCCTGCAGCCACAAAATCTCCTGATCATTGCAGTCTCCCACAGAAGGGACACTGACAGTGAGTACACAGCTAAGAAGTTCTGGAATCCTGATATCCTCCTCTCAAGCTTCATGTTTTGTATCATTAACTTCAGTGCTTAAGAGAAACACAGCTGCCTTGGCAGGTCATGCTCAAGGAAGAAAGGCAGTTTCTGAGACAGTAAGTACAAAAGCTCCTTGAAGTCATGATGACCTAGGGGAAGGATTTAAAATGAATTGCCAGTATCTCCTAGGAGAAGTGCTGGCATGGTACATCCCAAGTGCTGTGGAAGGCCTGGGGTGCAGGCTGTCACCAGGGTGCTCTTCCCAGCTGTCCCCTTCAGGACAAAGCAGGGCACACAACATCTGCCAAGCCTGATGGCTTTAAGTGTCACAGTTCCATCAGAGTCTCCCACATGGGCACAGGTTACTGCCACAAGTCCACTCATGACATGGAAGTCACCTGAGTACACAAAATGTCTCTGGCTATACTGAATGTCTCTGGAACCAGATGCAAAGCTCAGGATAAATTAAATTTTGGGATACTGCTGTGATGTCAGTGGTTCAGCCTGACACAGGAAAATAGTATTAAAACAGCAAACAAAGCCAAGCTTAACAAGGCCAAGTGTAAGGTCCTGCACCTGAGTCAGGGCGATCTCAGCCACGCTTACAGGCCAGGCGATGAGCAGATTGAAAGCAGCTCTGCCAAGAATGACCTGAGGTGTTGGTGGATGAAAAACTGACTTTGAACCAGCACTTGCAGCCCAGAAAGTCAGCCCAGCGTACTCTGGGCTGAATGAAAAGCAGCATGACCAGCAGGTTGAGGGAGGCGATTCTGCCCCTCTACTCTGCCAGCATGACACCTCACCTGGAGCACTGCATCCAGCTCTGGGCTCCAGCATCCTGGAGACTGACCTTTTGGAGCAGGTCCAGAGGAGGTTACAAAGATTATCAGAGGACTTGGAGCACCTCTCCTTTGAAGACAGGTTGAGAGAGCTGGGGTCAGCTTGGAGAAGAGGAGGTCTGGGGAGACCATGTAGCACCTTCTAGTACCTGAAGGGAGCCTACAGAAAAGATGTAGAGGAACCCTGTACCAAGGAGCGTAGTGACAGGACAAGGGGTAATGCTTTAAACTGAGAAGAGGGCAAATTTAGATTAGATACTAGGATTACATTTTTACTGTGTGGATGGTGAGACACTGTAACCAGGTTTCCCAAAGATGTTGTGGATGATCCATCCCTGGAAGTGTTCAATGCCAGGTTGGATGGAGCTCTGGTCTAGTGGAAGGTGTCCCTGCCCATGGCGGAGGAGTTGGAACTGGATAATTGTTAAAGCACTGTCCAATCCAAACCATCCTACAATTCCATGATTTTTCTCCTACGTTTAAACTTGGATAGGGAGAATAAATCTCTCTCCACAGAGATCTAAGAACCCCATGCAAATGCAAAGCACAAGTGTCGGAGAAATGAAGCATATGTAACAAAAAGCTTGACATATTTTCTGAGTAAGGCAAGAGAAAACACTTTATTTACAAGGTACAGGAGCCAACATAAGGGATGTTTCACACATGCAGAAGACAGACTACTGACCATGTGGGAAGTGGGCACAGCAGTCACACTCACAAACACATATGGAATGAAAAAGGCATGCTTCCCTCCTACAAATCTTACCAGTCTCCTCCCTAAAAACCAAGGGGTTTAAGGATCAAGTATTTTTAAAAGGATTACAGTAGATGAGAACTTAAGCAAGCATGATGGCATCTTCTGAACTGATAAACCTGCCTTATATGATGGGAAAGAGCAAGGAGTGCTTTGAGAACTCACATTTAGGCTGGAGAACTGCTTTTCTCCTTCTGTGTCTTCTTATCAAGTCCACTGTCCTGGTTTAGGAAGGGCACTCCCCAATAGAGTACTCCCACTAAAAAGAAAATAACAAACCACTCCTCCTCCCCCACTCTGGTGGGAGACAAAAGGCAGAAATTATGGGTTAAGGTAAGAACAAGTTACTGGATAAGAAAATGAACAATATCAGTAACAACACTAATATATAAAGTGTATAAAAAGAGGGTGATTTACAGGCAAAAATGTTCACCAAGCCAGGGACAGAGAAAAACAATGGCAGACACTCTCCACATGCCATGCTTCCCCCATGCCACCCAAGCCATGCCCACACTCTTCCCAGAAGCAGGAGTTCCTTACTTCCACCCCTGGCAGTGATGTGGGTGATATAGAACAGCAGCCCAGATGCACCCACAGGGCTCCAGGCTCTGCCTCCTCATGGCTACAACAAAATACTTCTGTCCTGGCCAAAACCAGGACATCTTTGTCAGTCTCTTCTCAGGAGTCCTGCACAGGGAGCCCAGTTAGCAGGCCAGAGGAACAACTAATGAACAAAGACACTACACTTCCAACAAACTAGTAGGGTTTCTTCAGGTTTTTTTCAACAAACTCAGGTACTGTTTCCATTCTCATCCTTCAGTTAAACCCTGACAACTCTGTGGCAAATAAGGAACCTTTCTAATTTTCTAACCACTTTGAACATAATTCTTTCTAAGAGGGTAGGTAATCTTCAGAAAGTAGATAGCCATTCTACAACCATCATACTGACCAACTTCAGGTATCTCTACAAGCAAAAAATATCAGTGCTATCTAAGATCAACTAATCAAACATGAAACAAAGTGTTTTTATGAACTAAATGTGTTTCTGTAAGGGGGAGAAGTAACTAGTGCTGACTGTAACTACCCTGGCATTTTCCCGAACCTTTTTCTTTGCATGTTCTTATAGGTACAGAAGACTCAGTGTGCAGTAATTAGCACAGTTATATGTCAGGTTTTAACAGCAGCTGCGACATTTCCATTAGCCTTGGCAACAACACTTAATATTCCACATGTGCCATGCCTTTCTGTTACTGTGGAAATGGAAATCTAAGACTCCAATCCCCCTTCAGTAAAGCACTTAATTTTGCTTTAAGAAAGTGTCTCCTGATTTCTTTTTATTTTAAAGCTGTTTCTTTTAAAGGCTCTCTGGTTTTCTGTCTCTAAGAGAGGTAAATTATTTACTTGGAAGTACAAGTCACAGTCACAGCTGCGCTCCTCTACCATGTGTGGATCATGTGTGCAAAACCAGCAAGCACTTCTGGACATCACTTCGGGGAGAAGCTCTTCAGTGGAGGATCAAATGTCAACAGGAATAAGGGGGAAGGGAGCTATCTACCCACACACCCCTGCCCACAAAACCTAGTGGAAAACAGCCTAGAGGGAGGGAAGGACCAGGTTTGACCATGATATCCAGCACTTCCTCTCTGTGAGGATAATGGAAAGAGCCTAAACCATTCTGAACAAACTGGAAAGCTGATGGTAATGGGAAAACATTCAGCAGATTTTATGATGACAACCATAGGAAACATAAAAAAATCCAGAAATAAAGTTTTACAGGAAAATAAAATAATTTTAATGAAATCTGCAGACTGTTTAAGGATGAAATCAATTGAGTGTTAACTCACACTGCTACCTCATTTGTGTTTTGTTTCAGTTCCACCTACTCCTTGAATACCTACCTTCAGTCTGCCACACCTACTCTAAATCAGCATTTTCAAGAGTTTTTTTTACTCCTTCCTTGTTCTTTTTTTTTTGCTTTCCTGAGGTTTCCACTGAGGAATAAGAGGAATTTAGTATGTGGTAGATTACAACAATTTCTCAGGCATGGTGTTGCAAGCATATCAGACGCAGATATAATGAAAAATGTCAAAGAATTTCAGGAGAAGGGAAAAGATTAAATATCTATTATACGCTTCTCATAGATAAAGTCTGAGGAGAAAAACAGGTATTTTCAAACTGTTTAAAAATAATTTAAAGGGAGAAACAGAATTTGCAGGCTAAACCCAGCAAAAATTACTTAACTGGCTATTTTTCATTCCACATCATTATTTCTTTAAGTCTCCAGACATAATCTGAATTGGGGGATTTTCAGCAGACAATTACCAAGCATGAGAAATCTCCATTTCAATTTCAGCACAGAATGGGGGAAATGTCTATGAAGTGAAGGTATACATTGCATGAGGGAAATAATTACTATTACGGACTACATAAGTCACACATAGCAAAGCCCCCTCTGCATTGCATTCCTCGCATTTGCTTATGCAAAACTTTGGCTCAATGTAATTGTTATCAGCTTTAGTACCTAATAACTTCACTGGCTGGAGGGCAGGCAGTAACAGACAATGTACTGGGTTCTGTCACATTCCCTTGATATGGCATGACAAATATCTCAGAGATTTCAAGGCTTTTGTATCTGCGCCTGTCACAGAGCGTGAGCAGATGTTACATGAAGTGTTCTCGTTTTTACACCTTGCAAGTCGTGGGTTCTTGACAGATGTGCTGGAGCAGATCCCTGTGCTTGCACCAAAAGAACTCCAAATACTCCCACTAGACATCTCTATTTCCTCGTGACTTTTTTTTTTTAATGCAACAGCTCAAGAAAAGCATTTCATTTCCCACAAGGGAAGTTCCATGTGGCAAACTTATTTTCAGCTGTGTGCTTAACAAATACAAAAACTCATTTTATACTTTTGTTTGGGAAAGTGCATGACATTTATGTCAACACGGTTTTGGTAACAAAAGCCTAAGTTTAGGCACAAGTAGCAATCACTTAAAACCTTCCAAAAGTTATTCCTTAAAAAAAAATAAAACAAAGAAAAAAGAAAACTACAAATATAAGATACAGAAAACATGGAGAACAAGAAAATTAAAACTACTTTAGTAGAGAAATTTACAAAAAAGTATTGAAGATCCAGCCAGTGCTCTGCACTAGTTCAGACTTGCACAGTGTTTGTTGGCATTGTGTATGCCAAGGAATCCATTCCAGAAAATCCTTAAAGAAATTTGCAGAACTGTGAACTTAATAAATTTTAAAAAGAAGCCTAAGTTGATGAAAGCACTGTCTTACGCCATGAAATATTTGTGTCCATTCAGAAAACATGTATAAACCCACAGAATAAAAAAAAAAAAGCCTGAAATCTCTCTTGAAGGGATAGCTAAGAGCCAAGAGCAGCCACATGCCCAAGTGGGCTACCAACAGGTGTCAGCAGCTGACTGCAGGCGAACAATGCTCACCTGCACCCAGCAGCTTCACTGATACACACTCAGCATTAGGACTGGGAAGCCTCAATGAATTTGTTAGCATGCAAAAGCTGGAAAAAACATAGACTAAAGGGTAAACCCAGACATTGCAGAGTCCCCATTAGCCGTGCCTTGCTGGCAGCATGAGGGAGTCAGAATGCTCCCCTGTTAGCCATTAGCAGGCTCCACTGCTCCAGCTCAGCAAAACAACCAATAAGCCCAAGTATATGCTTCCAACATTGAGAAAACCAGTGCACTACTCAAAACATAATCCTCCTCTGGCTGAACTCCCATCATTTACTGGGGGTTTGGAGCTCCTGACCAGCTGCATTGTTAACACAAGGCATCCTTTCTGTCTGTTTATCCACAAACTAGCACCTGGGAAGGCAAGCCAGCTGCTTCCTTACTCCTTCCCGCACAAGTCATTGCAATCCAACTCTGATTTATGTATGGTTTACATCAGGGCAATTCTTGTATTTCCACTGACAGTGAGGGAGCATATTCAAAGACAAGAATATACTTGCAATATGCAACGATTGCTTGATGCACTTTAATATACATTAAAAAACCCGCAAACAAAATTATGAAGGCTGTATCTTACATTGGATACTTCATATCAGTTCAAGAAGTCCAGTCTTGCTCATGACCCAGGTCCCAGCTTTCTTTGAACCACAGTCCTTTTCAACACCTCCCACCAGATGCAAAAAAGAAAAAAAAATCCCAAACATTAAAGTACAAACACATTTCTGAAAGCCCTTTTCTGTACATCTAACTTTAGGCTAAAATTTCCAAGTGTGACATGCACACAGCCATCAAAGCATAAAAGAAACATGCCCAAAAGTGGTGCAGAGAAAGGCACTGAGGTTTGTACCTATTGATAGCTCTGCAGCTGGCACATCCTTCTGTTAATGAAACATGAGCTCCATTCACATTTTGAAATTTGTCAAAGAGCTCCAAAAGAAGGAAGAACAAAAGATGTTGAATTCTCATAGTTCTTTGTGCTCCTTGTAAATGTTTCCCAAGCCACAACTCCCCATGCAAGCTTTTGAGCCTAAAACCCAAGAGACAAATAATTATAGGAGAGGAAGACTGCCAAAGCACCAAGACAGAGCAGCAATAGAAAGCAACAAACAGCTAAGAATTAAGTGGTACATAGGATGCTACCTATTTGTTGCACTGAATGGTGACATCTCCACTGATGGCCGCTGTCTTAAAGGGGAGAGGTGACAGGATTCTGACTGGCAGAGCCATCCCTGCACCAAAGCTGTCTCAGGTTCACACCTGCCTGCAGAAAAAAGGCTGAGATGGGATCAGGAGACGTGGATTCCTCTCTGGATACTGTCAAGCCAAGCTTGCTTCCTTTGTGCCACAGGCTACATTGCATATGACCTAGAAGAAGCCAGCTTATGAGATGGATGTGATGGGCTCTGCTTTGAGCTTTGACCGATGTGGGTCTTCACCCAGCAATCCTCCCCACACAGGACTCTGCACATGTACAGAGAGAGGCTTGCAGGCTCACCTGGGACCCATCACTTTAATACAACCATCTTTCATGTCCCACATCGAAACTAAACTATCTTTCCTTACATTTACTCACACCAATGCAAACCCAGAGGCAGTTGTACACAAATTGATTTTAAGGAACCAGCCAGAAGAACAGAAAGAATCTTGATTTCTCTGAAACCAATGCAGCCACAATCGTGCTTAAGCGAACCCTGGAAAATGACTGCCCAAATGTCTCACATGCCTCCCCAGACTGGAACCCCAGTGCCAGTGTGGGTTTCCACGTGCTCCATCCATCCTTCACTACATTAACAGTGTGAGACCATGAAGAGGTTGAATTCTTTACAGGTGGGCTCAAGGAAGGCAGCTCCTGTGGCTCTGTGCAAGCTCTCGGCACCTCTGTGAGAATGCTGCCTGGGCAGGCACTCATGGAGACCAGGTGTGTGCCTGTCTGAGGAAAGGCAAAGGGCACACACAGCTGGGGTGCCCCTAGGGGAGTTCAAACAGAAGAGAAATCCATCAGTGGGAAAAGCAGCCATTGTGGGGAGTGAGGCAATTCAACAACACACAGCAGTTCCCTCAGCAAATGCTCTACTTCAGTAAAATTTCACTGGATACAATGTTCTCCCACTTCTGAAAAGAAAACAACACATTTCTATCCAAAAACTATCAGGGGAAATAGAATAAGAGGCATTATTTTGCACCTGGCTTCAACAACTGTGTATGTATCTCAGAGAAAAGAGAAATCCTCACAAATGACGTGCACCACTCAGACAATGTGATCCTGCTGTATGAGAGAAAAAAGAGATACCAGAAAGAGGCCTTCACTGAGTTTGGCTTCAAATTTTCTTTCACCTTATCCTGAAATGGACACTGGACTTATTTTTTCAGAGTAAGGACTTTAGATACTATTAAATATCATTCAGAGAAGTTGTGAATGCCCAATCCCTGGAGCTGTTCAAAGTCAGGCTAGGCAGGGCTTTGAGCAAGTGAAAAGATGTTCCTGCACATAGCAGAGGGGTTAGATTATTGATCTTTAAAGGTCAAACCAAAATACTCTATGATTAGAAGACACCTGGAGACATTAACTGGTTTTAAAAATTTTATAAACACTCTGAAAAAGACAAGCAATCAAGCACTGGCAGTTCAGACCTCCCAGGGAGGCAATCTATCATCCAGTATGTTTTTCTGAAATGTAACAATTCAAGATTTATCAGACATAGAATTAACACACAAAACAGAAGATACCCTGTATTACAGAACCACACACTTAAAAAGAGAGGATGAGAAAGAACTTGTAAATATAGTGAAAACACAAATTGTTTAAGATACTAGGAATATATGAAATGCACAACATTTTCTCCTCCACCTCCTTCTCAGACAAGAAGGATTACAGTGACAAGGCAAATGAAGTACCTTTTAACAGCACAAACAGGGGCTGTGGAGATGAAGGAAGGGCAGCAGTATAAAATTTTGTATTTCACAGGTTTTATGAGAAGATAAATTGAATATTAATTTGTTTTCTTTTACTAAGAATAAGGTTAAATACGTTCAAGAGGTGTACAATTTAAGAAAATATGGACTACACCACTTGGAAATTGAAATCCAGCCACCCTTAACGACCAAAGCTAATCAGATTTTACTACTAATGTTAGACAAAAGATTTCAGTTCCTATCTGAATGAAGTGTATAGCTGAATAGAAAGAAAGAAGACTTGCCCTCTGTCACGATTTTCCCCCAGCTGTTTGTAAGAAGAAAGCCTGGTTTAGGGAATATTTGAACCTACTTCAGACACATTTCATGTAAAAGCAAGGACCATTTCTCTGAGTAGCAACAGCCCCTAAGCTGGAGCTCCTGAAGATAATGCCTACAAGAAAGGAATGGTCTGCTCTGGGATGCAGGGAGGAATTACATGTACATAGAAGCAAGTACTGCTGCAGCTGGATGTGCTGGAGAAGATGCGAAGGACAGGAGATAGCCCCAGTGTGATAACTCTGGGAATTCCCAGGCCTTTAGGCTCCACAGGGCAACAGTTCCTGCACTGGGGCTTCAGAGAAGCCACATAAAGGCACCAGTTCATCCTCTGTTTACAGACAGTGCTCTCCTCAATATCTCTTTTCAAAAAAAACTAATCAAGCCAAATATAAAATATGTACCCACACTGCTCCAACCACTTTTTTTTTTTAATAAAAAGCAACAGTTTATAGAGTACAAAGAAGAAAAAGTGTAAAATTAAGAAAACACGCAGTTCCTGAGAAATCCTGTCATATCATGCTTTACAAACCTCTAGGAACCAAAACTTTTCACTTTTTTTTTGTTCATTTTGTAAAATAACAGCCCTCCTCCTCACTTTCTCAGCAAATCACTATGTTTTAGAGAGTGGGTGTGCCATGATATGAGATGCCCATGGGTGGGACTTCTCACAGGAGATGCACAAAGCAATGCACTGATCATTACTGAGGACCCTCCATCCAGCCAGTTCAAACCCTATCTAGTGTTGAAAACAGGGTGCCCAAGTTTCAGAAGCGCTGAGGGAGCCAAAAGCCCAAAGAACAACAATGGCTGCAGAGGGATCTCAGCCTCCAAAAAGGGAAACAAAAGCCAGCCTTTTGGCTGGGTAAGCCAGCCCTACACAAAAGTTTTTTGTGAGCAAGAACAACTCAAACTTAATGAGAAGCAGTCTAACACATCCCTACCATCAGATCAGGAAGCTCAATAACAGCACTCGGGCTCCACACAAGGCCTGATGAGACAATCACATCAGCCTCAGTCTACCTAATGCCAAGGCAACAGTTATGCAATGACGGAAACAAAACGTTGTATTCACAAGGGACTGGATTGCTGGCTGACAAAGGCTTCTTTTTGAAGTACTTGATATGAAATTTTTGCTCCAAGTCCCCTTTCCTGACTGACCAAACTGCCATTAACTCAGGCACAGCTTGGTCACCCAACAATGCTTCTAAGCAAAGAACTCGGTAGACCTTGGAATTTTGTGTTGTTATTATCATCATTATGAGCAAAATGTTCAAGAAAAGTTTTCTTGTCTTCACTCCCCTTTTCCCAACTGCTACATTCAGGACAACACATTCTATATGGACATAAATTATATACTTCACACACTGTTGCAGACCATAATGTGCAAGACTAACTAGTGCTTTTCTAAGTCTTTAGAACTGAAATAAAGATGGGCTTCTCCTTAAGGTGAATCACTCTCTAAGATTCAAAGCATCGTTTTGATTTCAAACTGCTAGAAACTTAATTCACTGAAGGGAAACCATTTTCAAACACTCAGCAGCAAAGATATTTAAGAACAATTTTACATGGAAATCAATACTTTTAATAGGACAGTAAAAACCTTTCTTTCTATCCCTCTTTCCTCCACATTCCAAGATTTATTGGACATCAACCTATGCCAGTAAAAGTGTAAGTTAAGAGGAAGATAGTAAGATATAGACAAGAGGAGAGGCTGAACACTTTGCAGTCTCATTTAATATCAAAAGTTCACACAGGAAAAGAATAATCTAAAACATGAGTATCAGAACATGGACACAAAAAATAAGCTTTTTGATGCTGCTAATACAGCTGGTTGGTTTGTTTCAACCATCAGAGCTCCTGAGGCTACAGGAATTAGTACTTTACTGTGCACTAAAGGGGGTGTAGAAAACTTATAAAAAGCTTAGTAAAAAGACATTAATACTAGAGGAGTCTGATCTTCACTAAGCTAGGGAACAAACCACTTAATAAGCATTTAGAAATTAGGGAATTAGGTGATGCGAATTAATTTAACAAAGTAGCAACCGTAGGAATTCTGTCAGCTTCCTTTAGCTTTGGCTGAGTAATTAATTTTTTTTCATCTTAATTAAAACCAGAGACAGTGCCAGCACCAGTATGTGCATATTAACACTCGGGCATGCACTGATAGCCCTGCTTTAGCAGTTGCAACCTCTAGGCAATAATATACTAGTGGCAAACCAGACCAAAGATATAGCTCTATTTTTCTATCTTTTCTTTTTCCAAACCTCCTAATTTTCATTACTGCTAATTAATTTGGACGTATTGTTGGTTGAAAGAGAGTTCGCGGGAAGCAGCCCATACACTAAAAGTCCCATGTTGAAAGGATGGAAATGCTGAAGGTGAGTGCTGACTGCCGGCGGACCCATGTACACTACGAGACTTTCCGCCCCTGGGGCCCCCTTTCTGCTCCGGTTCACACACTCACGCAAGGGCTACTCCCCCCCCCATAAGTTTGAGAACAGAAATCGCCACTTTCCACTCACACCCACCTCCCCTCACCGCTGCAGAGGGAACAGCGCACCACGTTATCCCAACAGACCGCGGGATTCCCTAATGCTCGCACCTAAACGCATCACGCCTGGCGCACGGGAGTACTCGGCGCTGCCCATCTCCAGAGGCATCTCCACTCTCCTCCCTGTGTCCCGAGGCTATCCTCCTTCTCCTGACCAAACTTCATACCCCGCCAAAAGCTGACCAGCTCCTCTGGTGACGCGGGTCTGGCGAAGAGGGGCTGCGCGCCCCCCGCTCCGCCGTACCCCGAGAGGAAGCCGGGCGAGACCGAGCCAGTCCCCCGCGCCGGGCGGCGGCACCGAGACCCGCAGAGAGACCCGGGGCCACTCCGGCCCCACGGCTGACCCCCGAGTGCGCCTCTTCCTCAGCTTCTGAGGGATGGGACCGCGGGATGGAGGAGCTCCGTGCTGGCTGCGTAAAACCGCCTCCGAAACTACAGATCCCGCATTCTGCATTCTTATTATCATCATCATCCACATGATTTCTTTTCAGAGGAAGGGAGCGCTCTGCAGCTGGCGAGCAAGGTCCCGTAGTCCCGCCGGACAGGGTGTCCCTGCGCCCGTCCCCGCTCCCGCTCCCTGCGCGGAGTTTCTGAAGCAGCGGCGCCGAGCGAGGCGGGCGGAGGGGCGGCCGCTCCCCCTCCCCGGGCTGCCGGGGCGCTCAACAGGCGGCTGCCGCTGCCGCCCGCCGGGGCTGCCCCGCACCTGCCCGACTCCCATCCTCCCCGCAGCCGCGGCTCCCCTGCGGCCCCGGGGCGCGGG
>VWYI01004843.1:65778-96212 GCA_013399455.1 Anthoscopus minutus | reverse complement strand
CGGCTCGGGCTCGACGGCGGCCGGGGACGAGAGGCCGGGGACCAGAGGCCGGGGCTGGGGCCGGGGACGAGAGGCCGGGGCTGGGGCCGGGGACGAGAGGCCGGGGCTGGGGCCGGGCAGGACCCCTGAGCCTAGGGCCCGGGCAGCCTTGGCAACCTGAGCTGCGGGCACCCTTGACCTTCAGAGGCACCTGCCCCTTATGTTCCTCTGTGACAAGGGCAAGGGCACTGTGTGCTCAAACATCATTTCATTACTGTCCATACCCGTGCTCAACAATGTGGTTCTTGTCTTCACAGCCCCTTCTGAAGCGTCTCATGCCGCTTTCCAGCGTCACACAGCACTGCAGGAGCTGCCACTCGAGCGACGTTCCAGCCGCACCGCCGTGCATGACGGCGCTCGCAGGCACTTTGTCATTCTTTAAGCACTGTGAGGAATGTGTCTTGGCTTTGGGAAAATTCTGTGAACCGGACCTGCTAGTTACAAACTGGGTAGTTCAGGGGCACATGGGTGGCTTCTCCCTTAGGAGATTTACCAGTAGCCCTTTCTCCGTACATGCCGGGGGTAAAAATGACAGCGTCACACAGGAGTGATCCTTCACAGACACTGAAGATAGGTATGGAAGAGAGTGGCAAAGTCAGCTTTTTCAGTTTAGTTACTTTCCTGAATTGGAGATTCATCATTAGAGCAATTTGATTGCTTCAGTTGCAAAGGCCAGTTCTTTAGACAGAGTAAGTGCATCTACAGTGACTAATATCAATAAGATTGTGCTGATTTACATTAACTGGGTACTTGGCATGCATTTTCTTTGTCACAATAAGAGTACACTAATTTTCTTTTATTTATGTGCAGTGTAAGGATGTATTTCATTTCCTTCTATGATCATTAACACATTTATTTATTCAATTATGTAACTATATTTTTCACCTCAAACTGAGATTGATTACTTAACATATTAATAACATTCAAAGGCAAAAGAGTGACAGAAGTGTCAACACTAATTTTCAGGAAAATTAGTTTGTACTTCAGAAATTCAGGCCCCCGCTCTCAAAATAGTGTAAGCACTCATAAAGTTGCAATGTTAATGTGTAGTTTCTTTTCCATTTACATAAAATTCACAGTCACCTGGGATAAAGTGATCTGAGGCTTTTGCATTGATTAATGAACATGTATGTTTTTAGAGTAAGGTGTCTGGGCTCAACACTATGCAAGCACCGTGAAATCAGGGAGTAAATGCCTTTCCTCTAACAGGCCATAAGTGGGTTGATGGAGTAAGCCATTTTATAAAGAGAGAAAAAAAATTATCATAGCTAAGCTGATCACTAGCAAGCTGCTTCCAGACCTCACTGGGAATTAAAGTGGATGAGCTATGCACCTCTGAAAAATTAGATTAATTACAGAAGTAGCCCTTGACCCTTAACTAGAGCGGCACTAAATAGCACCGAAATATGGTAGAAACAAGATGCAAATGGTAAGAGCATCCCACTGTGTGTGGCATTATGTGCTGGTGAAGGTATATTTTCTTTTCTAAAATAAAAATCAGTTGAAATTTACATTCTTTGAAGTTCCTACAGCATACTGCTTGATTTATAATAGAATCAGCTGAAAAACGTCCCTTAATTCTGACTGTACTTGCACTTATGGGTAAGTTTGCATCACCGAAATCCATGGGATGAGTTCCTCAAGGGAAGTTGGTCGGTGCTGTCCAGGCTGGGTTTACACACTTACACTGAAGTATGAGGCAGATATTCCCAAGGGAGTGTAGAAGTTGTCCATATCAACACATTTGCAGTGAGAGGAAAGACTCACTTTCTGCCATTCTCAGAAATGTTGGTCATTTTTCTCTCCAAAGAGTAAAGCAAAGAACAGCTGTCCAAATATTGGTTATGGCTCAGCAGTCAGTGGGGATTTCCACTCACAGAGGTACCAAGTCTCTGATAAGTGAAGAAAGAAGTTGACAGAAGTTTTGGTTCCTTAAACAAAACTACATTGTAATATTAAATTGAGGTTAAGAAGACAGGAATACTTGAAATTTCTGCTAGGAATAGAAACAAATGAATTTCATTTCAGAACCAAGATGTCTGGAAAAACAGGTATTTCCCTGTTTGGGCAAGGCTTATGACTGGATTCTGGTCCATGCTCTTGCTCTTGTATCTAGTACACAATGTAGAGGAGAAAGGCTGAAATGTGCAGCATTTCAGCAAATCTCTGTATTTGAATGGCTCCTTGGGTGCTATAGCTGGTAGCTGTAAGGAAGGGCTAAAGGCCTGATGTAGATGATACTGGAAGCCAGACTGATCCAAACAAACTTTTCATCAAGGGACTATAAAATGTCTATAAAATTGCAGATTTGATCTACAAAGGAGAAAGTGTAGGTTAAAATCCTGCATTGATTAATGTCATTTGTCTACACTGGGTGCTTAAAACCTTTTCTATAGTTTAGGTGACAACCTGCAAACATTTTTCTGTGTGCAGTTACCCTAATACTAACATCATGGTACCGGGTGTTTCAAGAGACACCTTCACTCACTTTAGCAATGTGCCTGGATTACCTCCTAACCTATTCTGGAGCAATATGTCCCTCTCCGAAATCTTTTAAGGAGGCCATTTGATGTTCTGAAGAAAATTTAACTTCAGGCTCAATATTAGTCAAAAAGCGAATGGTGGGGGGTGTGTCTCACTACTTGTAACCGAGGGCATAGCATCAGTATAAAATATAATATTTTACTGTATTTGACCATTTCCAGGAATTAGTGGTGAAACTGATTTCTAGTTTAAGGGAAGGCTCATTGCATATAATTCATTTTTTGTTGTTTTAGTTTACCAGATTCCATCTGTTTCTCCACTTCTCCACTGCAGAACATCCTAGCTCTAAAACTAATCCCATTTTTTTGGATGGAATGGTGTGATAGCTGCCTTTACCTGTTTGTTTTCCACTCCAACACTTTCCTCAGGCTGTCTAACTAGACAGATTACCCTAGGTGGGAAACCTTCCCAATTAAAAACAGAATCAAAGGCAGTGTGTTTCCACTTAAATGTTTTAGTTTTGAATAAACATTCTGGTGCATTAAAGACAGTGGTTTAATAAAAATATGTACTAATGTGTTTCAGTGGGTTCTCAGCTCCCTCATTAGCTATATGTGAGGGCCTCTGCCACGGCTCCCTCTGCTAACAGTGAAGCTAATGGTTAAGATGAGGAACTTCATCTGACTGCTACATAGGCAGTGGGTACCAGTCATGGCCACTTTCTAGAGGATTAGGGTGGGTGTATGGGGTGCTACTCTGCTTTTGCAAAAATCCTGCAGATTTCCAAAACCCTATAAAATCAGGGACCACAAAAAGCCTCCTTTTGAATCTTAGCATTAATGAATTTTAGCTTTAAGGAAAAGCAGAAGTGATAAAAACTGGTTTTAGTTGCAGTGAGTGTTCTTTGAGGCCTTTCTCAAGGGGGGTTCAGCCATCCTCTCTGTATTGAGCTTCTGTGATTCCACATACAGTTGAGTCATACTGTGTTTTTTCTCTCCCATGTGATCTTCTCTTCACAGAGCGCAAGAGAAGTAAGGTGACAGTTGGATCCCTTTGTACACTTCGCACACTTTATATCTGTGTGTAAAGAAGAGGTGATCTGTGTGGTCATCTGTCAGCATCTCAGAGTACATCAAGGGGAATGACTCATGCTCTCCTATGTCTTTTGTACCCATTATGTGAGGTTGATCCACTTTAGACTCCAACAGCTGCTACCAAAACCACTTTGTAGTGCTCACCGCAGAGAGCTGTTTGCAAAGTTCATCCAGCAAAATGCTGAACAAAATGGTTCAGATCTTTGGCACTGTTTAGTCTGGGGGAAAAGAGAGAAAGGAAAAGATAAAAAATGAGAAGTAATTTGATACAGTTTAGCCAACATGTAGATACTCCCCCTGGAATTTAACATTCAGGTATGATAGTATAAGAAATAAATAGTCTTAAAAATGAAAACTGCTTCTTATTACCAAGTAGGTCATATTTCCAAAAACAGTTTCTCAATATGTAAATATAAACAGTGATTGCTTTGAAAAATATATAATTATATATTCAACAAAATGCATATTTTTTCCCAATGCAGCATAGTCAATTTTATCTGAAAATTAGTGATTACCATTTTGGTGTTAATTATGGAGAACATCTTCAGTGTTAACAGATAGACTCATCTCTGTTTCATATATCCCTTGTGGAACTCACTAGTGGAATTAACAACGTTGCTTTGTGATTTTAGAGGCATAAAAAATTAGAAGATATCATTGGAAATGAAGGATTAATATACTGATATAGGACCTCAGCTTTTACTTAGGCCCATATGAGGGAACTTACCCTAAGCACAGACTTTTTCTTTTACATGCATGGATATTCTATGAGTGTGCCTGAGAGATCCACATCTGGGGGGAACCAGAGGGAAGATCATGGTATAAGTTGTTTTTATTCTGGATACACGCACTTGCTTCTGTGCCTTTCTCTGTCTGCATTCCACAGATATGACCCACAACTGGTAGGGAACCATGTAGGAAATAATATGTGGTCTGAGAGAGCATGAGTGGTTTCAGTAAAGCATTACATAGAGCAGAAAGCTTGCAAGTGAAAGAGTACAACAATCTGAAAATAGATGGGTGTTATACAGAAAAAAACACAAGATGATACAACCTTTCCTTTTATGTGCAGCCCATCTCATTTCATACTCCTGAATGGATCTGTGAAAAGTAGAAATGCTGGCAAAGTTTTCTCCAAGTAAGAGAGAGAAAAGTCTTACATCCTGCTATGTGAATCATGATACAATAATCCTATGAAGGCATTCTTCCACATACCTCATTCTAAAACATTTGGGCTCAAAAATTCACTTGAGATTGATCAGAGATGATGAGTTCAGTCTAGAAGGCTTGGATGTAAACACTTACTGAAGTGCTTTGCTAAGTTGCTATTGTGAGGTATGATCATATGGGCTGGAGGGGCCAGCCTAGGGTCTTTAGGAGGAGCTGACTCAAATGTATGGATTATCCAACATTTTCATGAGTGCCACTGGGGAGATTTAAATGTGGAATAATTTGCGAATGAAGAAACCAGAGAGGGGCAAAATGCATACCCAAGGAACATTAGTATTCAACTTCAGAGCAACCTCTGTGTGAGCATATATGCAGTCATTGCAATATTCTGAAAATAATTGCATACATATGTATGTTAGCCCCACCCTCCAGCGGCATCAATAGGTTCAACCTCAGTTTTCTGTTGCACTGCAAATTAAGGGAAAAGACTTTATTTTGAGAGTGTTGAACACATGGCTGCCATCCAACAACTTCAGCATGGCAACCTCCCAAGAAAGCGCTCCAAGGCAGCCTAATCAGGACAGAATTCCTGGCAAAGTGCATTTTGAGACAAGGCTCTCTCTCTTTTTCCAAAGTAGAAGACTCCTTTGATGGCAGGCACAGAGAGTATTTAAGAACATTCTCAGTTGTCTTTTTGCAAACTGAAAAATCAAACTCAAAAAATGGGAGGAAAATTGCAGGAGTCATTTTAACACTTTTCCTGCTCTAGTTGGGCAATGGAGACTGAAAAACAGCCAGATGATTTCACTTTTGTTTTCATTTTTTTTACTTCTGTCAATAGCTGCAACCTTGTAATTGATTACAGAAGGTTTTAATGCTGCTCTGTAAACATGAATAGTGCCTTAAACTGTATCACAAAGCTGAGTTAAATTCTCTCCTAAAGGGCCACTCAGCTTTAGTTTTTTACCAACAAACATTCCAAAATGCTGGTTTGGGTTTTGTGTTGGGATTTTACTCCCCGCACACAGTATGTTTTATTGCTTCTTTATTGCTCTCCCTGCTTTGCACAGTCCAGTTCTGGCAATACCCAGGTTTGTGGCAAAAATATGATGTGTTGGAGGAAAGATGGGAAAGACTCCATTAGCCAGCAATAGTGTAACATCCTTGATGTGCCCACAGTGCCAACAGGCTGCAGAGGATGGGTATCCGGGGCTGTGTGAGCTACAGGAGCTGGCACAGCCCTACAGGTTTTTCACTGGCTCTAACAGTGAAACAGAAGTGGCTCTAAGACACAACATCCTCCATCAGCACTGTGACATGTGGTTTTGGGAGGAAGGTGTGGCTTCAGATTTGCTGACATCATGGAAATGGTTCACCTCCTTCTGACTTCACAGGAAGCCAAACACATTAGACCTGCCAGAAATTTGACACTCTGGAGTAAAAAGGCTCAAGCCACTCTGGTCAGAGGAATTGAGAGGCCTCCCAGAAAGCCAAACCTGATAAATGCAACTGAGGAACTTGAAAAATAAAAAATGACATTTTGATATTAAATGTTGAGTTTGGAAGATTAATGTAACTTCTCATTCCCTAGACTAATAAACCTGGTGATTTTTTCCTTAAAAAATCCAAATACCTACTCTAAACAAGAACATTTTCCTCCTACTTTCAGCACAGACAACTATTTTGCCATCAAGTACACGATTAAAACATAAAGGCAGAACACACTAGTCACCCATACGTATCCATTCTTCAATTAAGAGAGATAAAAAAGTAAATGAAAGTGTCAAGTGTCGTACACAGGTAATAATTTTATCCTTTATTTATAGCATACATAAGATAGATAGGACTGCCTGTATTTTTTAAATAAAGAATACTTTTTAAAGACTCTTGTTATTTGATTATTGTTCTCCTGGATATCATATTCAGCACATAGAAAAATAATATTCCAAGTGAGGAATGTAATAAAACTTTTTATTAAAGCTATATTAAACATGTTATATAGTCATAGGTGAATCTGGATTCTTACTGTTTGTACTTCTTTTTCTTTTTAAATAAAGTTTTAGCTGAACATGAGTGTTTTGTAACTTCCAGATAGCCTAGAACATTAATTCTACCATCCAATATTACAAGGAAATATCTCATTTGTGTTTAAAAGATGAAAGGGCCACAGGCAAACCAAACATCACAAGAACCTGGCAGACAAAATGACCCAAGGCTGTTAAAGAAGCTACAGAAGCTGCAGCTTGTAAAATTATTCCCAAAAGACAGCATTAGGTCTAACACCCACTGGGCTGTTAGAAGTGACACTGTTTGAAGTTCACCTTGAAAAGGCCTTGAAACAGTGGGTAGGGGCTCATGCATATGAAGTACCAACAAGGTGATGGTGTGATGAGCTCGGAGGTGACTGCCCAGAGCCCTGGTGGTAGATGATGTGCAGGACGAACTGGAGGCAACAGCTACCAAGGGTTATCAGAGCATTTCCTGCAGCTCTGGAGGAGAACAGAGATTGAGGCAGAGGTAAATAAGCCTGGCAGGCTGGCAATTAAGGGAACAAACCAAGTAGGAGCCAGAGAAAGGTACAGAGAGGGAGGCAAAGCTCCGCAAGCAAGCCCACTGAGGGAAATAGGGAGAGGAAGTGATGAGCAAAACAGGAGTTAATATATTTCAGAAATGGGAAAAAAGGTCCAAATACAGCAATTTTCTAAGGCACCAGGTGCTGCACTATCTGCAGTTACATCTAGACACATCTCTGAGGCAACTGGGTAGTTTGGCTCATGTCCTTTCTTTCCTATGACTCCCACAGGTTTTGAACCCTACTCTTACATACAGACTTTCAGGCCAAAAAATTCCAGTGGTTAAGTTAGAAATCTGTAGTCATTAGAATAATGGGAGATCCCTAGAGAGAGCCAACACTGCTATGCAGAAGATTTATTAGCAGCAGGAACAGAGGCCTGTATCAGCACTTTACTGGTGGATAAATCAGTGGGTTTGCTAATGATGTTTCGGTTCTCTTGATTGAATTGGATTTGTAAGAGAAATGCAGCTGCACACTGAATTGCTTTATATGACAAGAGAATAATGAATAGCCAATCCTGAACACCCAGGGTTTCTGTATATATGGGATAATTTAGCTTCCGTTCTTGTTATTATTTTATATGCAAATGAAATTATCAATGCCTTTATATAATAACTTCCTGGATCACATTTATTCTTGAGCTTTTGCCTGTTTGTGTGCAAGAGAAATTTCTTTCCCTCATTTTCACTAGGTTTTAACACTAAATCCAGCTCCTGCTGGAGCCTGTGGGAATTTTATTGTGTTACAGATATGACCCATCTGTAACATCAAGGACATTGAAAGTGAACAGAAAGTATTGAAACTGCCTGTGGTTATGAGGGTGCTATCATTTATTTGAAGATAGGGCCCATTACCTTATGCCATTATCTGCGTGTTATATATACTGGGTTTTGCATATTTGATGTTTACTTAACATGCATATCAGGTTCTTTTAAGAACAGTGTTTCAGAGATGGTCTGGCTAAGTGCCCTCATCAGCCTCTTTCTAGGTTGTTCTCTGGGGTTCTAGCCAGTCACTCTTTATGTGTTTTAAGCTCTAAATAGGCTACTGCTCCCACTCTGAAGGATCACGCCAAACTGAACCAATGCCTGCTCGAAAAGTAAAAAATGGATGCCAGCTGGCCAAGAGGGCTGAAAAGACAGAAAAAAAGAGATAAAATAGATAAAATCATTCTTACACTGAGAAACTGCCTTAGCAATGTCCTCATCTGCTGGTTGGGAATAGATCACAGCTGCCTGGTTGGTCTTCCAAATGGCTGAGCTCCCAAGACACAGTTACTCCTTGCCCTTGGAGGTGCAGTTGACTGAGATGTACTGTTGAAACACATACATTTAACAGATGGATTGTGAAGGCCAGGCACTGTATCCAGCAATTGTTTCTCGCACTAGGGGAAAGTCTTACAAAAGTTTTCCCTGGTGTTCAACAGAATAGTGGTGGTTTGTTGCACTGCAATTTTAGAAAGGTTTTGGGTGATTGGCTGCAGTGGGGACAAACAAATTGGCAGTGACACAATTCCCACCACTTGTGCATCAGTGAGGAAATTTTCTTTTAGGTAGGAAAAGAGGAGAGAATAATCTACCCACTGACAGGTCAGGGGCAATGCTGTGGGAAGGGTCTTGGTGCTTTCTGCTTTCAGCATTAATGGTGCCAGAGGCACTGACCAGAAAATCTGGTCAACTCCATTAGTCTGTCTCATGTGCTCTGCTGGCAACTGAGTGTTCAGGCAACACTTTTTGCCCTCCCTGTGCAAGACAAACAGGAGCGTAGGAGCTGAGAGAGCATCATCAGGCTGCAGAACAGTGTGTGCTGGGGTGGAAGGACGCAGCCAGGAAGGACTTTGTGAAAAAGAACGCAAGGGAGCAAGAAGAGAGGTGTGCTGAAAAGAACTGAGGCAAGGAGAAGTCCAGGAAAGTGCTCAGCTAGATTCTTGGAGATATAAAGTGTTACGGATGTGGCCAGAAAAATGCATCACAGTACACAGTCATTTAATTCCAGGTAACTTCATGGGGGTGGCAGTGGTGGGAGAGGGAGTGTAGGCATTTTTTCTACATATAGCATATATTCAGATGGTATTTCAAGCCTTGAAAGTGCAGCTGCTAGGCCACTCAACATTTTAAAGGATGCTTGGCTAAGAAATATATTTTAAAAGCCTCAAATTTTAATCCTCGAAACCAGAAAATTAAAATAATGTTGGAAAATCAAGAAACACAACACAATTTCTGGACATATTTTGTTTACAATTATTGTAATAGTTTTGGGCACCCTACTAGAATGAAAAAAGCCTGTATTGTACTTGAGAATCTGCTGTATTTTTTTAGCATTTTAACAGTTTTACATAAATTCAGACTTCAAAAATCTGTCATGAAGGAAGTTCAACTAGCAGAACAAAATTGTTTAATTACTGGTTTTAAGTAAGGTATTTTAAAAATTCCAACAATATAAGCAGTTGGTATGTTTTATTCCAGTAGGACATTCTATCTTCTTGGATTGAGGTTGGCAATTCTGTCTTGCTGATGGGGACTATTCTCAGTGCAGGCTGTGCCTGGAATGACAGTTTCCAAATGTAACACAAATCACTAGTGCTGCTAATTATTATCAATGTATTTACCACAATAAATGGCTTTAGCTCTAACCATGCCAGAGAATCAGATTTCATTTTATTAGACTTGAAAATGCAAGTAACACAGCTAGACTAAAAGAGCTGTTGAAGGGAAGAGATGGTAAGGCAGCTCTTTTTCTGTTTTTAAACAAGATTTAACGGCTGTTTACAGAGAAAGTACAGGACATTTTTCTAAAGCAGGTCTGCATGGTAAAACACACTCAGGAAGGGCAAAACACTAACTTGTTAAAAGTTCTCTATAAAGCACTTTTGCACTCTGGAGATACATGTTTATGCTCTCATACTGGAGCTGTAGGTGACCTGGAAAGGGATCTGCTCAACAGAAAAAGCAAAGTAGGGAAAATTTTGTCATTTTCTCTGTTTTCTGTGGTGATAGAGAAGTGCAGTTCTGGAGTAAGGATTTTCTATAACACAACACAGCTGTTCTTTCTGATATGTCCCTGAAAGAATTCACCATCTGGCAATGATGATATCACAGCCTGTTGCCATGGGACCATCATGTCATCACACATATCCCACACTCAGCATCCTTTCAGAGCAACACAGCACAGTTGGCATATCCAAGTCCAGCAGCCAGCAGAAAGAGGTGACAATGACCACAGGGCCAGGATATAACAAAAACAGCTGCCATGAGCATGCTCAGCTATAGGGCTTCTCTGAGGAGGTGCCAAGGAAGGGCTTCCTGTGCACCCCCAACACCCAGGGCAGTGACACAAAAACAGGACCACAAAGCAGCTGTGGTATTGCTGACACAACTTTGTGCTCTGTTGCAGAGTAGTATCAATGAAAATGTCATGTTTTGCTCAACAAACACTTTCTTGTCTCTAGTGCAGTGTGGTCTGGCATTACTGGAAATCCTAAATTCATCAACACATGTAGAGAAAATTGATAAAATGTAGTGAATACTACTACCTTCCAATTATGCAGCTGATTATTCATTTGACTGCTCTTGGTTTACAGTCCATTTCAGATTTATATTCTGCAGTTGTTTAAGAATTATTCTGTTTGGAGAAACTGAAAAAACTTGTGTGTATGAAGTGCACTGTAGTGTAACTGGCTGAAGTTTTAGCTCAACCTCACCACTTTTCATAAAAGTGGAAGGGGAGCCTTCAGCAATTACTCAGCCACTTCATGGAATATGCTACACATACTTCAAGCATTTATTTCTGTTACAGCAGGAAGTCCTCGCCTTCTGCCCATAGGGAAGATATGACAGGATCTTAATTTTTTAAAAGCCCAAGATACATAGTCTGTAATCACATTTACATTTACAGTTTTTGCAACTATCTGACAAAGGACAACTTAAATTTGTGACATTCCTGGTATTTTGTTACACTTTGCAAGTGAGAAGAAGGCCCTGCAGTCTTAACAAGCAGACATGGAGGTGACAGGAAATGGAATTTCCTAATTAGCTTCTGAAATGTATGAAATGATGTTGCCAGAGGTAGCAGAAACCAGACTGAGATCTTTTCCTGTCCAATGCAAAGGATGGAAGTAACACAGCTACGTGAGTATCAAAATTGCTAAAAGACAATGCAGCGATTTTTTTCTTGCCGGCTGCTTGTATAAGCCTAGATCAAAAGGGTTTACTGAATCTCGGGCCAAATAACAAATAAATGGGATTACATTAAACAGCTTTGCACTAGGTGTCTTTCAGCTTGACTCCTTTTGACCTCAATGGCAGTAAACTTTGGTGGAGCTGAGTCGCCAAACAGGAGGGGTTGCTGTAACTAGAAAAGAAGAATGCATAAGATAGCTGAAAGCGGAACCTCAGGACGGGTATTTCAATCTTCATCTTCCATAGAAGTGTGTGGAAAGATTCTAAACATCCCTATAAACAGATCAGAAATCTGGTTATCTTCCTATGCCAACACTCAATGGCAGCTGTCTAGGGGACATAAATAAAACAGTATTTTTTTACCCCTTCCCAGCCATCAGTAAGGACCAGGTTCTGGATGTCTGAAGACAGTGGTGTAATTTAGTTTTAACAGCTCCTCATAGACTTTTGCCTCACTTCTTATTGAGTCAAGAAATTGTTGCTTTATTTAAAACAAACTCTAAAAGTTAAGGAGGACTACTTGTAATCCTATTTAGAAAAATCCCCACCAATCCTTTCCATTTTTCTCATTCCTTCCTCCCCACAAATGTATGACTTTGGAATGGCTAAAAACAACAGTTATGGGGATAGCAGTTAGGCGTATTTTGTTTTTGCAAAAGGCTTTGCAGGCAAAAGATCTCAGTGTAGTTTAGGGAACCAGCCGTGGTATTGGCATCTTTAGGTTGAAAACTATTTTCTTTTCAAAAACTATATATGTTTGCACTTACTCTGCTTGATTCCCTTCTTAGAAGAAAAAGATTCATGATTAAAGGGGAAAAAATTTCTACTGTGACTGTGTAATGAAATCCATGCACAGAGAATCTCAATTACTGAGACCAAGCTCAAGAGAAGAAAACTCAAGAGAAGCATTCTTTCTCCACTCTTGGCCAAGCAAGACTGCACTGTTCCTGGCCTGTAGATACTAATGGTTGAGGTTGATGCCTGTATGACCAATTCCAAAGACTGGACTGAGTCCAAGCAATTCCTCTGCTATGATAGCCAGGTCTCCAAGACAACACCCAAATGTCATGGTAGGTCACCTCCCCTCCCTGAGCTCCTCTGCACATGTCACTGTGTACCAGCTCAGCAATTCCAGCTATGTGAGAATATAGGAAGAGGTGTGAAGCCTTAAACACAGTGTGGCTATAACCATCCTTCAGAATCAGCTGAGACTCCCTTACAGGCTGCTATTCTACCTAGAAGAGAGCCCAGAAGAATTTATGTCCTTTGGACTATCCATGCAGGAACATAGGAGACAACAGGTTAGACAGAGCAGACAGCTGATTGACAAGCACACAAATCATGAAAAAACATTTTTGTCACAGCATGAATGCATTATTTATCAAAAAATACATTTTCCAGGAGCTTACACTTTTAAGAAACCAGAAGGAAAACAGAGTTGGGATGTTTCCTTTTGACAGACTGTATTTTACGTTTTGGGCAATAATCTTGGCCCCTCTTTAATTCTTTCAGCCAAAATGTTCAGTCTAGCATGCCAAAAATCACACTTAAGACCCATAACTCAAGCATCTGAATCTGTCTTGACTTTTTCAAATTCTACACCAAGAGCTAGATTGCTATTAGTGCAACAAGAGATGAAGACACCAATATTTAGAGCATATTTCATGTAATGAATGAGAAGCTTTTACTAAGAAAGACACAAGTGACCAAATCTGTATGTGTTATGTATGTGATGTATATTTTTCATAAAGGCTGTCACTGAAATTTAGATTGCTTTTTATTAACACTTTTTCCAAGTGTGAGATGCTTGCAGCCAGCCATTAATGAGACCCCTGTCAAGAAGGATGGATACTTAGCCGTAATGTTAATTGAGAAAATGATGCTTATCAAAAGGGTTGAATCTCTTCTTAGGTCGCCTGCACACACAGGCACTCTGAGCTGTCAGCTGCTGTATGGGGAAATAATTCTAAAAGAACAAGAGCCCTTAACAACGTCACCAAAGCATAAAAGTAAGCAATTTTTCTTTCCGTAGGAAACAGATCATTGCTTCATTTCTATCTATTACATTTATATCACACCAATTCTGAAAGGGTTTTTTTTTCTCATTTCTTTTAAGAATGCTTTTAGTAGAAAAGATCTATTACGTTTTTCTCCTATCTTCAAAGCATCTTCAACCAATCACAAACTCTTCTCCTGAGAATAACACTGATTTGCATGTAACAAATGGGGAAGCCAGTTTGTGAAATCAAGACTGATTGGATGACAATTTGTGACTTCAGGGTGTAATTCCTTCGACTGGAGCTGGGAAAAGCTTATGACAAACAGTACCACCAGCAAGTGAAGAATTCCCTTTGGGCAAGACTATACCAACAGCTGGCATAACTGACAGCAAAGGTGCAACCTTCTGGAAAAGGAAGAATCAAGTCTGCAGCACCACAGCTGCATTCTAGTCAAGAAACATTGTATCTTTGGGGGAAAAAGGGGTGTATGTTCCCCTGAGTGAGGACTGCAGCATAATACCTTTGTGCAAGAAAGGCGAATGTTACAGACCACAGAAGTGGCATTTTTGAGTTGCTGCTGCATTTCCTCCATGATCACATGTGAGAAAATGCACTTTTATGTGAGATATTTATTAGAAATGTAAAATGACATGGGAGATAGAGTAAAAGAACTGCAACACAGAATTTTGATGCTCTGCTGAATTTCCAGCAAATTGGGACATCTGGGCCAACGTCCCATTTTGCTGGCCCATCCCCTGAAATGAGATTATTTGGCAGCAACTTTTAAATCTGCAGTAATCCCCCCTTTCAGGAGTTTGCACATAGTTCCTAGGGAACAATTCATCCAGTTCTCTCTCCTTCTAACCTCACAGCATATAAAGCCTATTAAACCCTCTTAAAATACTTAAAAGAACCAAAGGCAAGGTAATTTCCTTTATATATTTCTTTTTATAAATTTATTTTACATTTTATGTGAAGTAGGACGGGAATTCAATGTTTATCTTATATGAGGTCTCTACAAATACTTTTGAGACCAGAATTTCTGCTTCTGCTAGCAGAACCAGGTGGATGAAGAATCAACCACAGCAAGAACTGGAACAAATGTTGGAAAGTAGGAACAGCCCAGTCCTACCCTACCCATTCTTCCTTTTTTTTTTTTCTGAAATGAACTGCACGGTGAAAACACCATCACCACACTGGAAACATTTCAAATAGGAACAGAGAGATTTATGCATGGTAATCTGTGACAGGGTTTTCCCCCAGTGGATATAGCAACCCTCCCATTCATTCTGCTCCACACCACACGTGTGGTATTGCCTGACATTGCTGTGAAAGTCCTGTCAACACTTCTTGTGCTTCTCCATATGTTAAAACCACTCCTGCTCTAAGTTCAATCTTTCTTAAACAATACAAAAAGAAAGCTTTACCATCTAAGAACTGAAGTGTTCTAAGTCTGGAAGTTTGTTTACATAAAAAATAAGAGTAAATTACAAGGTGTTAAGAAGAAAATTTATTTGGTCAGTGAAAGGAAACCCAAACAAAACACAGAATTTTTGATAAAACTCGCCAAAAACAAGAGTTAATACAAATGCAGAACTGTTAATAATCCTTTTCTCTCTCCTGTCTAACTGAAGTTTTTCAGATTAATCACACCAGAAATAAGTCTTAGAAACTGGAGATTTTTTAATTTCAGTGTTCAATTTAACTTAATGTCATCACATCTGAAGTGCAAGATGTGGAAATGACATGAAAATGCTGCTTTGAAAAAACAATAACTACTACTGAAAGCAAAGATATTCCAAACTGCACTGCAGACTTGCTTTGTTGAAGCTGCCTGCTGCAGAGGGCACAGCAACTGCAGGGTGTATTACAAACTACACATGCTACAGAGAAACTCTGGACACTCAGTCAAAATGAACTGAAGCTAAAATTTTGATTGTAACCTTCCTCTGTTGCCAGGAAGGCAAATGAGTATGTCACTATTAACCCAGCAGACGGTTCTTTTGCCCTGGCATGGAAATGCTGCAACAGAAACTACTGCCCTTCAGTACACAATGACATTTATCAGCAGAGCTTCACAGAGAGTCCTTTTAAGTGTTCAAAGTACCATTTTCTAAGAAACCACTGGTTTTGAGAGGCCAGTTCAGTCTCTCTTACACAAACCACCCACAGTGGGTCTCACTCCACCTGGTGTGGGGGAAGCACAACTGGCCCAAAGTAAAGAGTGACAGAAGCAGAGCCAAACAACTAGTGTAGATGGATGAGCACACACAGAGGTACATCTCTGCACAGATAGATGAGTACACATCTACTTATGTTTAAATTTTGTGCATGTCCTATGTGCTAGGCCATTGGAAAGCTGCAACTAAAATAGACATAGCCCACAGGGCTACCTGGCTTCCACAGTTGTGTATACATTGGTTAGATATAGTCTACCACTCTAATAAGCCTTCTTTAAAGCTTCAATCCTTCAAGCCCATTGCTGCTTTTTATTAGAATGGCAAAAATCACTGTAGGCACTGGCTCCAATACTGCTGTGTCCTGTTAAGTTTCTCTTCTGCTAAACAGATCTCTAGCAGACAGGACCACATCAGGCTTATGCCCGATCCTCCCACCCCTTCATTAAAACATTTTCCTATATAATGTTGCTTTAGAGTCAAACTCCTGCCAGACAAGTATCAGTCTGGAAGAAAAACTTCCTGCTTTATTACAAACCTTTGAAAAAGAATTTCAGTGTCTGAGCTATGGTAATTTGATAAGTTGTATCTTGGCCAGTGGGCTCCTGGTTCTCAAAAAAATCCAAGATTAGCAGACATAACACTTCAAGCTATTCTATGTGAAACAAGATCCTAATACTACTACGTTAAATAAGACTAGAAAATGGGATCACTCAAATTCCTAAACAGAAAAAGCAGACAGTTCCTAAAGTCTTTTTCTTCTCTGTGTCACTACAAGTTTTCTCAGTTCACTGGGTACAGATGTTATGTTTCTTGCAAGCATGGTCAAGGCCAGCAGGTATCAAGTAAGAGAATTTTAGACATGTTTGATATTACTGTCCCTCCTGTTACCACTTTGCCACTATTACCACTACTTGTATGTAGGATGGATGGACTGTGAGCACCACTGACAGATGCCGTAGAAGAAAAAAAGGCCAAAGAAATACATGCTGTCCTTGCCAGACTCTCCCCCAAAGTCAAAACCAAAATGTGCAGTTTGTTCTTTCAGCAGCCCAACCTGAGGCACCTGACCCTATAGCACTGTGCCATGTCAGAGCACAGTCCAGGTAGTCACAGCTTAAGGGGAATAATGGGCCAGAATTTGGGCTGCTTTTTGTCACAGTTCCTATCAAAGATAAGCTGCATGGCAGCCTCCATTGCCTGGATTTTGGCAGCTTCAGCACCATACAGTTTCTTCATTTCTACCATGCGCCTCTCCCCAGGTCTTTCTGTAGGCGGCTCCACAGAACGCTCCACGCTCCTGTGCAGGTCTTGATCAGCCTCCACGTATGGGTCCTCAGCTTCCAGCTGCTGCTGCCTCCCTAGACAAATAAACCATAAGAAATGTAAATTACTGGGCTATCAACCAATCATGTTTCATTTCAACTTAAAAAAATTTTATATATTCATATTTTTGCTGGGTCTAAAAGGAAAAAATCCACATGTTGTAGGATGCAGCTGCACTCATTTTGCATAAAGAGAAATTCCTACTAAATATCATGATAAAGCTAGGATGGAATAAATGGGGAGAAATGAACAAGATCCTGGAAATGAATTCTTAAAACTGTAGGTAACTTCTGTATTAGTACTACTAAGCAAAAATCAACATTGCTCTGTTTCTCCCCAAAATACACATACCCTGAAAAACTCAAACAACAAAAACGTAAAACACAATCCCCCTCCCAAGAAAACAGAAACAACCCAACCAAAAACCCCTAATCCACTCCACATACTAGAAAAAATCAAACAAAAAGGAGAGTTGTTTCCAAAATAATGACTTAGCAGCTGAGGAAGGAAATAATGCACAGGACAATGCAACTTAAGCTGAATGATAGCCAAGAGAAAATGTAATCTAGTTACTACTCTGTGAAAATGAACAAATGTGTCTGTCGTGTCTGTCATTAAGTGCATTCAATGAAACACAGCTGTAAGCTCATGTTTAGATAAACTGTCCAAACTCAGCCATTTCTCAAGACTTGCAAAGTCCAAAGCTCCAGCCTTACTCTATTGCTTTGAAAACAAACAGAACAGCACCAACATAAATGCACGCATCAGGTCTTTTAAAGAGGTTTTAAAACAATTCAAGAGGTGAAACATTTAGACCAATCTGTCAACAAAAATGTTCTGGATTGATGCCTGATGGGAAGCAAGAACTTGACCGTGCATGTCCAAATTTACTTCCACTTTCTGGGTACTGCTCTGATGAAACAAGCAATGCTGTGTGCAGTTAAAACATCAAAGTGCTACACAAAACTCCCCTCTTAAAGGGACATTTCTACAAGAGGGAGAGAATCACCTGGCAGCTGAACTCCTCAATAACAAATGACCATCCTCAAAAGCATGTAACAGGCACAGGTCACTACTAGTGAGAGCAGTAGGGTTTTTTTTAAATGTCAGAAAGGACAGAGTGTCCACAGGTCAGGATGCATCAGTCACATACAGGACATGCTTCTCAGCTTTTAGTGCTCTGTACCTCTTCCCTCTTACACCCTAAGGCAGGGATTTAGCTTCCACAACACACATGACGTCTGCAAATCCTAACCCAAAGTTAAATATCCTGACATTTCTGTGTCAAACATCTGCAGTTTATTTTTACACTGGAAAGTACTGTACTGAACAGCCAATTGACTGTCAGCCTTCCTAAAGGAATTATACCCTGTACGCCATTCACAAAAAACAGATATTTTAAACTATATGATCAGAAACTTCAGTTTTGGGATCTATTTGTCTGACAGACACAGAAAGCTTTTGTCCTGTCATTTGAAACACCATGCAGAGTTTTGTGCTGGTCGTTGAACGGCTTGAGGAGTTATTAGCAATCTATTCCAGAAAGATATTTCTGTGATTCTGCTTTAAAGGCACACCCCTGAATTAGGCTGCACTGCCAGAATTCACAGGGAAATATACATTAGAGTCCATATGTGTTTTTGGAAGAGTCAGATTTATTTGGTGTCAGGCCACTTTAACCAGAAGGTCTGAATTAGAGAAACTAACATTGCCTACAGAGAGCTCAGCACTTTGAGGACAAGATATAGCACCCAGGCTATACCTTGCACCCCCACTGAAACCAGCTTCCTGGGACACCACACTGCCCACAACTACATGACATGCTTTTAAGCACAAACTGGATGCAAATGACACTGAATAGTTTTAGAAAGAAAAAAACAAACAAGACTAATCTAGCAAACCAATGTCTCCCACTGTAGATTACACAGCAAATGAATTGGATGCATATTTGTTAACTCTCTTGGGACACTAGATAATTCCCTGAACTTCTGTATTGCCCACTGAAATTTTTTATTCTTTAGTTCCATAGCTGCATGCTAGAGACAGCTGCTTCCTCGCTTGTTTGCTGTAGAATTCTGTCTGATAGCTCACTGCACATGCTGATCCTTAAGAAAAAAAAATTCTCTGGAGATAGATAATGAATTCTTCTGTTTAGTAATTAAATGGAACTCTAACAAAAGCTTCATGATGGATGAGAGTGGATTACAGTTTAGTGTGCATCAGTCTCCATTTCTCAACATAGAGCAGTTCATAAATCTGCAGATCCTAATTGTAAAAATCAAAATAATAATACCAATTTAAATTCCATTCTCAGAATTACCTGATGTATGCCTGGAGTGTTTTACTTTACACTAATCAGATATACTGCCTTTAACTTTCTAACTTTACTTCTGCTATTCCATAGCTACTGGTTATAAAAAATCCCACAGCGATTGTATTACAGTTTTAGACACATAAATCAGGTCTAGAATACAGGCAGAGGCTCAGGACAGAAATGTGCCACAGGGACCCACAGTTTTTAGCACCAAAAGCTGAATTTGAGCACAGAACATGACAGCTGTTGCTTAATATCACTGCAGCTGTGTGGAACACTTTGCAATATCAAATCAGTTATCTGTGAAGAGATCCTACTGTAACAAACTCCAGTCATAGACAGAATCATAGAATGGCTTGGGCTAGAAGAGACCTTAAAGATCATCTTATTCCAATTCCCTGGCCACAGGAAGGGACAGTTGAAGACCAAGTTGCTCAGAGCCTCATCCAGCCTGGCCTTGAACACTGCCAGGAATGGGACAGCCACAGCTTCTCTGGGCAACTTGTTCCAGTGTTTCACCACCCTCACAGCAGGCAGCATTATTTGCTTTTGCAGACTATCAAGGAAAGAAGTCTTTAACCTAAATGGGCATGTAAACTACTGCCTTTCCAAAAACAGTACTTCCAGCCAAAAATAGACACAAAGAATAGATAACAGAGAAAGTATAGATAACAGAGAAAGTGTTGAAATGCATATTAAACTTTCTTTGGTGGGGCAAGTGCTGGGAAATAGAAGTGCTGTAATTTCCAGCAGTCTGGGTTCTATCCATTACCTCAGAGCTTACTTTAAAAACAATACAAAGCAGTACAATTTGAGCTAAATGTGCAACTACCTTTTCATCAAAAAGCTGACAACTAGAATCTGACAACAGAAATACAAACCAAATTGTAAACCCCAAACCTATGGAGACAACAAGAATTTCTCTAAAGCAAGCAAAACATACTCATCTATGAAGCAGATAGCATGGTTTATCAAAACACTAATTCTCAACCTGCAGTCATGAATTCCCCAGCTCACTCTCAGATCAGTTTCACAGTCCAAAATCACAAGTCACTGGCATGCCAAGATATAAATGTAAAACAAGTAATTTTTACACAATTCTAAGTAGCTCCTCCTTCCACTTCATAGAGACTAAAATAAATATGCTTTCTTTTACAGCATTCAGCTTCAACTACTGGCAAGCTTCCCTCAATCAAGGCACAGCATTTTGCAAACGTTCACAAGGCTGGCAGGCAGCTGCAGTGGTGGTTGGTTCTCGGCAC
The DNA here is from genome assembly GCA_013399455.1 of Anthoscopus minutus. NCBI lineage: Eukaryota > Metazoa > Chordata > Aves > Passeriformes > Paridae > Anthoscopus > Anthoscopus minutus. The sequence goes on along the minus strand of VWYI01004843.1, from coordinate 75,593 downwards.
AAAGGAAAAGCATTGCTGATGTTTTCTCAGTTGGTCAGTTCCATTTCTTTTCAAAGATGCTCTTTCTCTCTCAAAGATCTTTTCAAAATTAACTTATTCCTATCAAGTCCAGCTCTGCTGGGAAGTCATCATTACCTGGCCAAAACCAGTCGGGGCATCTTTTTCCAAATACAGTAAACAGAATTGTTTAACCATGAAAAAAAGAAGTCCAGATCTGTCATGCACCCAGTGTCCTGGGTAACCCAAAGGGTTATTGTATTCTGTATCTATCTGTGCCCAAAATGGGAAGTGTCTCTTTAAGATGCTGGATCTGGAAATGGAACCGTGGGGCCAGCAGGTGCCAAGTTTTTAAAGTCGGGGTTGTGCAGGCAGAGCTCTCTCCTCCTGCCCGTGGCTCTTGCTCTTTGCCTTTCATTCTTGCAGGCAGAGAGCTGAGGCGGTGCCAATGGAGGCTCCCCTCTGGTTTTCTTTTGGGGTGTTTTCTTATGAGGTAGGCAGGTGTTCAGCCATGTCCAGAGAACAGGACTCCATGACACATAACAGTGACTTGGGAAGACAAACTCCATCACTCCAAATGTCCCCTGCTTCCTCCTTCTTCCACTTTGCATACTGAGCATGATGTCAGACTGTCTGGAACATCCCTTTGTTAAGTTGGGGTCACCTGCCCTGGCTGTGTCTCCTCCCAATCTCCCACGCATCACCAAGGCCTTCACCAGCTTGGCAGCATGAAAAGCAGAAAAGGCTCTGTGTAAGCCCTGTTCAGCAATAATAAAAACATTTCTATATTATCAACTCTGTGTTAAGTGCAGATTTGAAATACTGCCCCATACCAGTCTCTGTGAAGGAAATAAACTCTACCCTGGCCAAAACCAGCACATCTACCTAACTCATGCTACATTCCTGGGCCATCATTACTAATTCCAGGCCTTATAAAAGAAAGTTTTGAATTACTGTTTCTCCCTTCACCACTCTTCCCACTTTTTATGGATCACATTTAATCTGGTGTGTACAAACTGAAAAGAAAGGTGAACAAATACAAACAACTACCTCCATGCTCAGGGACTGCCGAAAGCAGGAGACAGTAACTAGTGTATTAGTCATTCACTGCATTTGGGTCTTCATATGCACACAAATGACCTCTTACTTTCAGCAAGACTCTGACCCAAGACATAAGCTATTTTCCCCATAAGTCCTTAGAAACTCAAGATATCTTGTTTCTCTTAATTTATAAAAGGGAAAATGTCACACACTTTTTGTAAGTCTGATCCACTTCACATTTCTTTCTTTCTTCGTAATATCCTTTGGGAAGCTTAAGTAGTAATAGAAAAAGAAAATTCCTGTCTGGAATTTATCCTCTTCTTGTTAAAAGAAAAAAATAAAACAATGAAACAAACCAAGGAAAAGAAACAACTTCAAAACCAAAACCCAAAATTCCCTTATTTAGAAGGAAGTCTCCATCGAGAGACTTTGCAATATCAAAAAGACATAGAAGTAGGGAGGGTAACTATCTATGTCATATTTTTAATTAAAGATTCATACCCAGCATTGTGTGTTTTCTTGTACCATTTTTAGCTCTTGGTATTTATACATCCAACTCTCAGCTCACTCAGCCAGTGATCATATGCCATCTGACAACATTTTTTATACAGACTTTCTTCCCCACAGGTCTGTAGGTGCCCACACTCAGCAGCCTGCCATGTCTGCCCCACACAATGGCAGGCATGGCTAGAGACCAAGAGCTTGCTCCTCCCAAGTGTTAAATGCCATTACTGACTTTCTGTTGCTTGCTTAGTGAGCACATTATTTTTCAAGGAAATATTGCACTTTCTCCAGTCTTGATGTGTTTTTAATTTTCCATGATTTCAGACTGACCCGTGAGTTCATATACTTGTCTGCTTATTTCAAACGATGAATTATTTTCTGTTACTGCTGCGTGTGCACTTTGTGAGCTTTTTCATCTTAAATGCTACTTGAGCTGATTTTGAGCAGCCCATACTAACAGTTAAAATCACTACCCATTTCTACTGAAAGACTCCTAGTTCTCTCTTTAAATGCCACTTCCCACGAGCCTATCTGCTGTGTTAAGTGTTCTGCCCACACAGGCAGAACCCATGCAAATTCTCCATGCAAAATGCCAGCTTCTTCATCTTCCTAGAAAAGCTAAATACCTTCACCATAAACCTACATAAGAGGATTTTTTGAGGTGATAGAATCAGACCATTTTATTGTGCCCATACTTGCATGAACTGGGCATAACATGGGGAAAATCAAAATCTTTGCCTCAAGGGATTCCACCAAAACAGGGATTTAAATCAGGATTTGTACACAGGACATTCAAAGAGTTTAATTTCTGCACAGCTCTGCAGAACTCCGGATTTCCACAGGGCTGGAAACTCATGTACTACTCTTTATCAAGTACAAAGCTTTGCAGAACAAGTTGCCATCAGTGGGAGTCTACAAGATACAAGCAATTGTGAATTACCCTACATCTGTAAAGAAAAAATATTCTTGGATGCTAAAAACAGCATGGTCTTGCTTGCTGGAAAGTTACTATGGAACACTAACTTACTGAAATGGTGGAAGCATACTGAAAGAGAATAATTTTATAGCAGAATGAACAGCTTCGTTCTAGCTGTATACTGGTCTGGGGAAAATAGACTTCTTTTAAAACTTACTCTTAAGTTTAAAACTTTGTGCTTCAAAAGATGTGACAAAGGGATTCCTCATGACAGCGTGTAACTTTCTCCTTCCCAGTTTTAACAGGAATCTGATCTCCAAAGACAGCTAGGCCCCATCTTACTATGCAAGCAGTCTCATCTACACAGGAAAATCAAATGCTGTAGCTGACTGGAAAACACTAATTTGGAATAAAAAATACTTTTGGTGGGAGCAATTGCCTGCAATGTTCAGCTTTCAGTCACCAGTCATGATGATCATGACAGACAACTACCAAAAATCCTGAGGATATTAAAGCCCCAAATAGCTACACTGACAAAGTTCTCATCTGCTAGTTGAGTAGAGAAGGAGTTAAAAGGAATGGACTATTTCACCACATATATCTACAAGCAATGCAATATTCTCAAGAAAAAGAAAAACGTTCCCTTACAGTCTTTGAAGTAAGAGCAGATGTGATTCCTTGGCAAGCTTGTGGCAGTCTGAAACCGTGGTTCCATGGACATTTTTCCTTCCTCAGCTAAAAAACCAGCTTATGCAATTTCTGCTCTCTGTCTCCCTTAGCTGTGTGCTCCAGCTCTCAGTCCCCTCATGGATGATGCTACAATTGTCTAAGGGACAACACAAAGAATACTACAAAAAACAAACAACTCCCCCAAACAAACAAAACCTCATCACATTACATTTAGTTCTGTACAGTTCAGAGCCCTGGAAACACCAGAGCAGGAGCGAATGTCTAGGAAGAGTAATTGCTTAGCCTGGCTTTGGCAACAAGATGTGTTTACTGAAGCACAGTCCAACTGAAACCTATTGCTAAGAGCAGGAAATAATCTCAGGTAAGAGAGTGCATGCCCTCAGACACAGTTGCAACAGGCTGTCTAAACAGACAGCAAACAGATTTTGCACATACGATATACTCCAATACCTTCTCTTGCACTGTAATTCAATTTTTCTACAGTTTGAAAAGGACAGTGCTGTAGAAACAGGGCAAAACTACTTACTAAGACAGAAAGTGGAGAAAAACTACCTTTGAAATAAAAATGAAAGAAACCAAGGAAGTAAAATTAGAACTAAGGTGTTCCACCTTCAGGTTTGGTACTTAATGGTATGTGTCACTCTCAAGTTAATTAATCACATGCATCACTGTAAATAATCTGTAAAATGGATCTAACACTTTAAAGAATTAATTATCTCCCATTATTTTGTTATTTGGGTTAGGCAACTGGTAGAAAGTTATACAGCTAACTGGAGAATAAAGAAGCCAAATTCTTAGAAATAGGATTAAAACCAAGGATTGTTGTGTGGTCTCCAAAACAAACTGCCAATGATCCTACACAGAAACAATATAAGCCTTCATGCCCATGTTTACATTAGCACTAGGCTACACTGGTTACTGCCCAGCTAAACATCAAATCACCTTTCTTTTATTTTATTCTATTACCTTCCATAGTGAAACCCCTAAAAAGGAGTATTTTTAGCCCAACCAGAATATGCAGTGAAGCAATTAAACCCCACAAACATGAAACAATCAGTGAGCCAGTGAAACTTCAAGTGAAAGTTCCTGTTCTAGAAATTTGATCGCTCTAAATCTAATTCACAATCAGGGATTTGTTGATGAAGGCTAGAAAACACAGAGGTGAGCCCTGTGAAATCAGGGGTGTGTAGCACGCCAGAGGAACCAAGCTGTCTGAACACTGGTGCCATCTGACAAAATTAAACTGATAGAAAGTTGCTGACCGACCACTGCTAAGAAATTAGAACAGGATAGGGGACAGGCAGCTGCCTCTAGTAAGGATCAAGTCTACTTCAATAAGATTAAACACAGAGCAGCTGACTCTGCACTCCCATCCCCCAAAACAACACCAATCTGTCACTGATGGCAACAATGCTGACACCAGACAAAGGCAACACTGCTAGAGTAAACAGAAGGATTACTTAAATCTATATATAACTATGTATTCACATACATTTATGGCACAGGCTGAGGAGACTGAACGAGGAAATGTTAAAATTTAAAAGTGCTACTTTAGAAGCAAACCAGAACACTGAAGAAACATGAGTTTCACAATAATTTTTATGTGTGCTCTGAATAGAAATTAAACACGTGCACTTGGAAGAACATGTTTCACGATGCACTGAGGCACTAGACAGCTAAATAATACTGAGTTTGGTGCTTTCAGGGAAAAAAGAAAGGAAGTAGTCTGTGTCAGTCTTCTAGATCAAACTCACACATTTGAACTTCACACTGAAATTTCTTTCTTGACTCCAGACACACCACAGTGCTGAATTCAAGTTTGATTTATTGTTTGATATGAAAAAGCTATTTTATGAAAAACATTTTTTTGGAGAGCAACCTGCAGCCATGTTGCTGATTTTCTGGAAGGAAATATACTCAGGCTATGAACTGACCTTTCAGTTAATTGGCAGGTCCAAAATTCAGTATTACCACAGACATGCAGAATTAAATAACAAGGTCTAATCCAGAGAAAATTAATTTCAGCAAGTAAATACACATTTTCTTAATGGTGCTAGTAAACTACGTATCCTGCCTGACCAAGCACTTGGAAAGAGACATCTGGAAAAAGGCAGTTTTGGACATGTGAGTTTACCTTTGACCTTCTGAATTTCTCATTGTTGATTTCAGCACTTTAGTAAATTAAATCATATATATTTAAACACATGGGGGTAACTGCTATGCCCAGTATTAAAAACACAATAAGCATTACGGAAATATGCCAGAAGAAACCTGCAGATGTGCATCTATTGTACCTTCCTCAAAATGGGAATATTTGACTTCAGAAGTAGTTCCAGGGTTTGGTGCTGGAGCACAAGTCTGAGCACTCTCTTTTAAAAGAGAAAGCTGGCATCCCACTTGTCAGAAAGTTGCACTTTTTGGCACTTGGGAGCTCTCTGTCTCCTGTCACTTCAACGGGGTAATTCATACATAAAGCATTTCAGTGACTTGATGAAGACTTCACAAGGTGAGCCACCAGACTAAAAGCCCATCTAGTCTGACAGCCTGCTAATGACAGAGGTCAGTACCTAATGCCAAGGGAAGAATGTAAAAGCAGAGAATATAAATCCCTACACGTCACCAGCATCACCTAGTGAGAAATTGAGAGATCAGAAAAATACAGATGCTTCTCCAAAGCCAACCAGCTGCTCTGCAATCTACCACCTCAACACCTCCTCCATCAGCATGTTGCACATGATGCAACCTTCACAGTCTGGACACTTGTTCATTTACCAGTAGCCAAAAATCTCAAGGCAATGACAACTGATGAATTTTAGAGTGATTTTGCCAACGCTCTGTTCAGCAACTGCATCAGGAATTGTAGACCTTCTAGAAATCGTGGTATTCTGCAGGGCTTGTACAAAATGAGAACAGCAGCATTAGTTTCAGCATTAGTTTCAGCATCTGAACAACCACAGAAAAGTTGAGGCCCAGCAAGCTCTTTGGAGACCTACATTCCTTGGCAAAGTTTCTACAATTTATGTGAATACAGAGCTGACTTCTAGAGCAACAATCACTTCAGCAACTACAAATGAAATTAAACCCAGGAGATTCTTATCCAGCTAAATGTCAACAATAACACTCAATGGTGTAACACCCATGTTATTTATTCCAGTAATAATATCTATTTAATATTTAGCCTTCATATTTTTACGTTACCTCCATGATTTCAGTGTACCAGAGCGGTGATCTGACAAATTCAGACATGTTCCTTGAAAATATTGTGGAAATTCCAATAGTCACATAAACAGCTTTGGGTACTTTGGAGGCCAGCAACAATTGTAATAATTGTAACACTGATAAACAGCTGGATTGCTCTGTACTGGGTACTTCAGAGGGTTACAGCACAAGTGATATGTTGCCATATCAACCTTTTCTATTTCTCTGAGCTCAGGGAAGTGATATCACTGCCATACTAAAGGTCTAAAGAAAGAGAAAATGGACACAAGTTCCTAGAGCAGGACATGACCTAGATTCCTCAGAATGAACTTCACAGCAGATGACGTCACAAGGTGGCATAGGTGCTCAACCCTGTCACTGGAAAAGACAAGAACATTCCCTTGTATCCTTAGGGTTTGAGATCCATTCTCCTTTGGGTATAAATGACTAGCTTTTTTCTTACTGGAAGGCACATGTGGAACACTATTATTTGGAATATCTGTTTCTGAATTCCACCTACTTTGAAAGCTTTTGCGGATCTAGTCCCAAGTGGCACACTCACGGCTGTGACTGAAGTCTGTACAGGCCGCCCAAGTCTGAGATTGGTGGCCTAACAACCTCTGCCTGCCTCACTTAATTTTTAGCATCCAAGGAAATTAGGACTGAAAATACCCAGGCAGATGGAAGTCTGAACTGTCAGTTTCTGCCATCTAGCACCCACATTTCTGTAATGACAAAGGATGTGAATTCCATCTGGATGCTTCTGAAAAAACTGAGGCACAGTGAGAGGTGTTGAAAAGCAAATGGTGCCTCTGGAAGTCTTCGCATTAACAACACCCCATTAAAATTAGCTGGGATAAATTAAGTGTCTCTTAGCAAATCTGTCTTTATAGGGGGTTTGCTTTACAACAGAAAGACCTAAAGTGTTTAACACTCAAGGCATTTTGCTGCCATGCAATACTTCTGTTGCAGCTTCTGAGCAGATTTTGTATGTTATGAGTGTAGAAAGAAGATGTCAATGTTACATCCATTTCTACCTTGGTCTCTGGTATTTGCTGTCCACTATTACTCTAGTGCTGAATGCCCTGGAAATTTAAATAGTTTCTATAACAAAAGCTCCCCAGTAGACACCAGAACAGCTGTGTTAGAAAACACTTACTTCATAGCCCACAATGTCACTGTCCACTTTCAAAGTTGAAAGTATCACACTAAAGGCAGATGAATTCAAATTTATCAGCAGAGAACTGAGACACAGCTCTCCTTAAAGTAAGATCATTTAGATATCCAGAAATGCTGCATGTGGCACCCAGATGGAACCAGTAATTGAGGAATTTTAGGGAAAAGTCCATAAACTGTGAAGACAGACTACCCAAGCTGAGTGATTAGCACAGAGGTGCTTCTATGCCACTTTTCCCTAGAGATGTGTCTGTCAGCATGGTCTCACCTGCTCTTTTCCACAGCAGCTGCAGCTGCTTTCACAGCCTTCCCTGCAAGGACAAAGAATGAAGAGGAGACTAGAGCAGGCACTCAGAGCAGCTGCAGATGTTAATGGAAAAACCAAGCAGGCAAACCTGCCTTCAAAAAAATACCAGCACCAGTTCCAAATGTAAGTAGTGTCTCCATCTTCCCTCATCACATGAAGCAATCTTCCATAACAGCATTCTAAAATGAATTTTTGCTCTTACAGCAAGACTGGGGAAGGATTCCTTGTTCCACATGTGGCCTCAGCCCTGGAACTCACCTGTTGGCTCCTTGCCAAAAGTTTGCAGAGCCCAAGTATGTCACAGCAATGCCTTCAATCCCTGGAAACCTCATGGACACAAAACAGACGCTGACACTCTGATCTAAAACTGAATTACCACATGTATTTTCTCTGTAAAGAGAAACTTACAGTGGCTGATTTATCAGAGCAAGCTGACCAGTTCACATGGGATCCTTCTGCAACCCCAACTACCAAGAAACAGTTATCAAATGGATCTCAGATGGTGAGGGACAGAGCAGCTGAGAGGAACAATGACTTTTCTCTCCTGTTTTTATTCCCACATCCTCAAGACAAGTCCAGCCAAAAGGAATTTTACCTGTAGTACTGATTTACCAGGGCAGCAACAATACAAGATTACCAGACTTCTCTTACTGAGTCATGAATAGCTTAGGGATAGTAGCTTCCTGGGAGAAAGAGTAGCTCAAATTCTGTATTTGTTCAGTCAAGTTGTTGTCAACAAGATGCATTTTGGTCACAGGGATAATATCTAAGTTAACTGTTAAGCAGAAGGTCTATAAACAACACTTAGATCATATTGTTCATTATTCTAGCACTTGAGGCTTTTGCTTTCTTCCTGCTGAGGTCCTCAAAATCCCTTATAAAGATAAATAAACCAAACCTCTCAACAAGCCCCCTAGTGTATGTACTGTCTCACTGCAATAAAAGGAACACATCAGACAGAAAAGGATGACAACTTTAAACACAGGTTTCAGAAGTTTAATACATATGTTCATATTTAAGACAGCATTCTTCACTTCCACCAAATGCAAGAGAAAGTAGAGGTGTTCAACACCTTGGCATTCCTCTTAAAACAACATCTATACTACAGTCACAACCATATGAGCTGCTTTTCTCACACTCCCAGCTATAAACCTGGTATAACTCAAATACCAGTACTCCACAGCATGCTTAGAAAAAAGTAAGACCAGAACAGCCACTGGCAGATAGGAAACTGGTATTCCAGGTCCCAACTCCACCCAACTGCTCAGGCTGCACCCATGGGAGCCTGGTCCACAGAATCCCCAGATGCCACCTAGGAGCTGAAGCCTGTGGCATCCCTTAACAGAAAACAAACCTGGGCCTTGTTCTTCTGTACCTTCAGGGGTTGCCAGGACTGTCAAACAGGCTCAGCCTGAGGTACATACAAATAAGAAAGACTTTATAGATAATTTCGAGCTACCTGTATTAACACTTCCACAACTCTCCAGAGTACACAGCTAAGTTTCCTTGGCAGTACCTCAAGCTTTCCAATGTCTCTCTTCCATTACTTCCTGCAGGAGCAAGCCATAGGTTCACAGAGCAAAGATGTATTCTCCTAACCTCAAATTCTGTCTCTAGCATAGGATCCAAGGACATTTTCTTGACAATATTTTACAGATTGATATGCTTTGTATAAGGATAATCTTGTCTGTTATAAAACAGATGTAAAACTGTGCCCAACTCTTGCTCTCCAGACTATACAATTTTGCAAGTAGAGATTAGTTTTCAATATTAAAGCAGTGAAGATTGTGGCACTTTTCCTTGTTTCTCTAGTAAAGAAGCATTTTCTCAACTGTTGGCTTCCAGTACCGAGTAACACAGCCTCCATGCTGGACACTGTGTCCATTTGAGAAGACTCTGCTGCTACACAACAAACAGTTCCATCATCAGGATCAGAGATGTGGTACAAAAGGAGTAACATTCACATTTCTTCAGTTCACAAAAGAA
>VWYI01004843.1:0-65740 GCA_013399455.1 Anthoscopus minutus | reverse complement strand
CACAAAAGAACATGTTTCAAAACCAGCTCGCAAGCACCCACACATATTGCAGAGCACTCTTATTTCACAAGCACTTCTCAGAAGCTTCAGCAACTCAACTTCTACACACTGTGGCTAAAATTCATGCCAAACAAGGCTTTTTGGTATGTCAAAAAGTTTGTCAATCAAGGCTGTTAAAAGCAGGAAAGTTCAGCAGATATTTATAAGTTCACCATCCACCCTGCTTGGACAGTTTAGAGCAGGAAAGAAGAAAGAAAAGGATATGGTGGGACCAGGAGTCTGTAGTTTCAAGAATTTTAGCTACAGCCTTATGAAGAAAAAGGCAGATAAAAACCAGGGAAAAGTATTCACCAAAGATGAAGGAAACAAGGAAAACATGGTGGCAAAACCCCCGAATAAGTCTATTTTCCAAGAGGCACGCAGGCTTTAAACAAAACCACAGGCTTTATGGCTCTGGTAGGATTCACACAAGTTACAAAACATGGAAAATTCCATTACTTCCTCTTCACAGAAGAGGCAGTGGCAACTATCATCTTTCAGAGAAAAAGAAACCTAAGGGGAAAAGCCTACAGATTACAGTTTTGAAACAAACATCTTCATTCACCATTTCCGTTCATTTATAAAAAAATATTTTCCATCTAGCATAAAAAAATTTAAGTCGGGACATTATTTTTGGGAAAAGCTGGAGGCTATGTGTGGGCAATACAGAGGCTTTGATGGAAAAAACTAGTCAGAGCATTAACAAATGACAGACTATTATCCTTTGGTAATGAACTGACATGATGGTACTTTCTCTTTCTTTTCTTTGTTTTTAAATAAAGGATTCTGTCTGTGTCCTGTTAACTACTACAGAATGGATCTCAATGTACCTGCAATGACGCACTCACTCAATTACAGCAGTGATTTTCTCTTATATGCAAAAGGAAACAAAGAAAAATTGTATAAGGACAAACTACACATTTCCAAGACTAAATTTAACACTGTAATAAATATGTGCAATTAGACAACTTACAGAACTGTTAGGGTTGTGAATGTTCCTTTCTTGGTTTTTGCCCATTTAAATCTTGCAAAGGTAAAAAAGCAACTTACTGCATTCTGTCCTTTACACCTAGGATGCCTAGAGAATCTGCTACCATATCTAGGTTTGACAGGTATGGTAGCCCAGGAAAACAGCTTCAGGCTTTTCAACTGCCAGAGGGAAAACTTAAATGCAACCAATAAACATTCCCAAGATGCACAGTAAACTTGGATCACCAGCTACATGAAGAACTAGAATGACAGACTAGCCTGACAAGAAAACCCTCTAAAAAAGAGAATTACTATATAATTATGATTGCATATGAAGAAACAAAGAGGAGTTAAAACTATCTGTAAGGGTTTTAACCAAATGCATCATTTATCTAAAATCTGAGATAAGTTTGTAGTGTATTAGTATGTCTGAGTTCATACATACAAAACTTTGCTTATAATTACTTCTGGGCATTCCAGGAACATGTAATTGACTGCAACACATGATACAATTACAAAAACAAGTAAGAAATCGACTTCAAAGACAAAAAAAAAACCATTGTTTTTAAAGAGGTTGGTTTTGAACTGTATCAATGCAGAAGTGTTAAATCATGCAGCAAGTTTGCCAGTTTCAAAGCCCTTACTTTGCAAGTCAGCCAATCACTACAAATGCCCACAGAGAAAACAAAACAAAAAATCCAACAGAAGTTAGAAATCTGCTTGTTCCTCAAGTCTGTGGCAGCTACCAAGAAATGAAATAAATCTTAAGTCTTCTTTTTTGGCTATTCTTACACAACATCTTTATTATCTGTGGAGCTTTTCTCTTTGCAAATAGCATAGACTGTATGTCACCATATAGGCTCAAATGCCTTTCACAGAGCCACAGAATCATAGAATAATTAAGGTTGGAAAAGACCTCCAAGACTGAGTCATCTCATTCCCACCTATATCTCAGCCCTATTTAGTTAAAGTTTGCAAGATCTTATCCTCTGATGTCTGTGATAATTTACTTCCCCCGAGCTCTAGATCAGGCATTTTAAGTGAAGAGTCTGACATCAGCTATGATTCTTTTTAATCCATTTGATTATCCTTCTACATGCCGATGAGACATCTGTGGATCAGGAGTGGGCACCAGCTGTATCTCACATGAAAAATCAAGACTCACTACACGTGTCCAAAATAGATACATTAATGCTGTGAAGTATTTAATAACTGGACAGGAAGAAAAACACCAAACTAATGGAGGTCATACTTCACAAAGATTGGTATCCTATCCCCTGCTTTATGTGCCAAATTCTCATTCCTATTTGCCCCATTGATGCTCTGTTCCCTTGTGACTCACACTTCATTAAGTTGCCCATAAGCCTGTATCTAACTCTTGCAAACTCTTGCTTTTAAAAGAAGAGCAAGTTGTTCGTCTTCTCCAGAGCGAATAACAAGGAGCAGGGGTCAGAGGCTGTGAATTCCACCAAGAGCCCCGTATTGATGCCAGAGGAAGAAAATACGAGACACAGTCTTCCCCTTAATGTTCCCTAACGACTGGGTTTTACTTTAATTGATCGCAACGGTACTTATTGGTATTCCACTGTGGCACACCCAAACAATCTCATTAAAGGCAATGCAAAACTCTTGCCTCACCCTTACAAATGTCTCTTTCAGATGAGGAGGAGTAAATTTCAGGCATTACTGAAGTTTATGCTACACAAATTTCTCTATAAATCTGCTCTTAAGGTAGGCATGCTCAGGAGGTGCAGTTTGGGATTAAAAGGAAAAAGCACTAAAGAGAAAATACTCAAGTAACTGAGGGTTTCTTATGTGGATGCATTATCTCAATCTTCTCAAGCATCAATACAGAATGACAACTGCTAAACACAATATGAAAGATATAATATGATATAGCATCATTATGGATCACAGCATAATGAACCTCTAAATTTAATTTTCATAATGTTCATAAACAGCAATCAGGAAAATTAATAAAACTACCTTTTAAAGGAGAATAGTACTGCATTCAACACAGTCCCTATACCAGGTAATTTCCACACCATCAGGGAAACAATGCTTTTCCCCTCCTCCTGCTGCTTATGTTTCTTCTTGTGAGAAACTTTAACAGAATAAAAAAAAATATTTCTATTTTCCTTTTCTCTCAGCATGCAAGAAAAAATTATTTCCAAACAAGATCACACTGTGTTTTTAATTACTCACAAAATTAGCATTTAGAAAGTACCATTCACCCTAGATTTCAATGTCACTTTTAAATTGCATTTAAACCAATTACTTGTTTGCTTTTTAATGCTTTGAGGAATTATAGATGCTTAGTACTATCCTTACTTTATCAGGGAAGCTACTAAAGAAACTGAGGCACGCAGTAGTGGAAGACCAGAGACCTCTTGAATTTGCATGAAGATCTGTGCCAGTGAAGCACATGGAATTACACTCATCCAGAATTAGATTACTACACAGCACATAGCAGAGACCAAATCATTCCAAAAGGCTCCAAATGCTGCTATGGTGGAAGGAACAAAAGTAAAATCTGTATTCTGAGTCACAAACTTCTTCCCAATTCACCTGCTCATCATAAAGAATCAAATAATATTTTTAGCAAGACCAGCCAGTGAGGGGTCAGGAAGAGACTAAATAACTACACCAAGATCATACAGGATATTTGCATCAGAGAACATCTCCAAGCCCTGATTTCCCAGTTTCCAGGATACCACCTTTAATCATTCACATACCTTTAAATACCCCTAATCATAACAGTTAGAATAAATCAACAGAAAATGTTCTGCATTCCCAGAAGTAGCCCAGTGTCTTAAAGCATCATCTACCTCATCAAAGGAACATTTCAATAGAGAACACCAAGCTGATTCTGCAAAAGCACAATGTCGGGCACTACCACAGAACTCCTTAACTCACCCTCCTCTGCTAACAAGATCAACTGTGCATCACACTGATGGGAAGTATGAAGTTAAGCTGAGTTGTTTCAGCTCACCCTCTGATAACTGCTGATCAAAGAACTTAAAATACATTTTCTTTCCCTTCCAATCATTGCCTTTATTATAAGTTTTTAGAATGCTTTCTCTTCCAGAGAAGCAGAGAAAGCTCTATTAAACATTCATTATGGGTATTTTCTACTGGAGTCATGTGAGAAAAGCTATTTTTATCATTCTGCTTTCTTAAAACAGGTAACAAATTTTTCTGCAACATCTGTATATGAGTAAAGTGTCAATAAAGTACAGAATAATCCTTTACTCTTTCAAGGATTTCACAGAAACAAAGATGACCAATACCTCTGAGGATCAAGACCTGAGAAAAATCTTAAGACTTTAGCTTACATTCCCTATCAAAGGGCTTGGGTCCAGATCAAGATGCACAACAAAGAGAAATTTGTGATGGTATAGCACACAATAAAGAGGATGCAGGGGGAGAAGAAAATGGTCATGAAATTTTACTGGCAGGTTAGCCAAAGAATAACAAACAAAATGGCTGTTGCATGTTATAAAATACACTAAGGCTTACTCTAGGATTCAGTGCTGAATTCAAGCATTTCCTGTGAGCAAGGATTCAAGCATTTCCTGTGAGTTCCCCCCTCACACATACAGCACATTAAGTAGATTTAACCATAAACATTCTGGAGTTTTTTCCTCAGCACTGAAGATTAACATTGTCTTCTGGACAAAAGTGTTATTCTCCTTTTTGCAGTCATAATTTTCTCTCTTTCTCACCAAGAAACTTTGAAGCATTTTTTGAAACTAATTTCTAATGAGTGGTACTTACGTGCACCCATCAGTTCTGCCTATTTCAGTCAGTTGGCTCGCTCACTTGCAGTGCCTATTGCTGTGAATTCTTACGAAACTGTAAATGTTGAAGCCATTCAACACTCAATGTTATGGCTACCAAATACCACAAAAAACAGAACAAGCACGGACTTACGCAGCTCTTCTCGGTGCCTCTCTGTCTCTGCAAAAAACTGGCGAAGCTCCTCTGTGATCTCCATGTTACTCAAGTCATATTCTATATCCCCTTCAGACTCAGGGTCTTCCTCCATTTCAGAGTCCCCTTCAGCATCCTCTTCCATTTCAGAGTCCTCATCAGCATCCTCCCTCTCCTGGTAGGCACTTGTGTACTGCTGAGCTCCCCCATGACACGGAACTCTATCATGTTTATAGCTGGAAGAATAGTTTTGGGTATGTGGGAGGTCATTCTCATCCCAATCTGTGTAGTGGCTGCTTGGAGAGGCTGCAGCAGGATGCCACAGATGCCATGGCAGGTGATAAAAGGACTCCATGGCTTTCCTGTAGGCTTTCTGGTGCCTGTGCATCCAGCGCATGGCTAAGTCATAGTGCCTCCAGTACCTTGCATACACTTTCTGAGAGTACCACGGCTCGCTGTCTTCCTGTGGCCAAAACACATGGGCAGAGGGAAAGAACACAAAGAAATCAACCATGCACCACAGCACTAATGATGTCCCCCCAAAAAATGAAGGTATAAAGAGAGAGAGAAACAAAGAGTAATTGAGAGGAGCAACTAAATGAAAGCACAACACTGCCTTTTAATCTTTAGTTTCCTTTAGCTATGATAGAACACGGAGATTTGAAAAACATGTATGAGCACAGTGCATATGCACCACACCTCATTACTCCTACAAGAGACTGTTTTGGAATCAACACAACTACCACTAAGAACTAGAAATAGAGAAGTTGTAGTGTCCAGAAGGTATTTTCCAAGTGCTCATGCTACTACAGCGAGAATCACTTCTTTTTTGTTCATACGCCGTGTGGATAAAATCCACAATTCTTTAGACACTTACATAAGTTGTAAGAACTGAATCAAGGTGTAGATATTACAACCTATACCTGACTTCCAAATATTTAGACAGAAAATACAAAAGATTAAAATTCCTCTGGATTAAACAAATACATTCATTTTATCCAGTAACATATTTCCTCCAGTAATGTATTTCCTCCATCTGCCTGCCAAAGTTTCTCAGAAAAGGTTAAAGAGCAATTCAGACAAGTTTATATATCCACCATGGCCACAATCAAAAACAAGACTGCATTTAGCCAAATGCAAGCTGCCAGTAAATCTCCCTTTTGTATCCATCACCAACCACAACATGAAAAGAAGCAATAAAGTGCCACTGATAAAGTACAGAGAAAAACAGTTCTATAGAAAGAAATACAGTGTAACACACCTTCTCCTGTCTTCCAGCTAATCTTAGTTTTCCTTACAGAAGTTTCATGCTGTTCAGATTTCACCAGCAACTACAAAGCCTCACAGTTTCTCTAGCCTTAAGCTCCCTTCATACAAGCCATTTCATCTCCGCCCATCATCCTACTCTCAAAAAGTAGGATAATACAGGATCTTAAAAAACAAACCATAGAGTAAACTAGAGCCTACATGTTAACTAAATAGCAAATATATTCTCCCTTTCACTCACGTCTTAATTTCCACAGAAAATCTTTTATCTGAAGTAAAAAAGAATGCCTCTACCTTAAGTAGGAAAATTTTAATTAAGACATGCTCTGGCAAACACTCAAAACTATGGCAAAACTAGCTGATGTTTTCAGAATGAATGTGACATTTACAGTCCTTTATTAAGGCGGCTTCTTTTATGACAAAAATATTTAAGTCTGTTTTCTTGATCTGCACTGACACCATTTGGTACCCTTGAATGATTCTCTGGGGAAAAGAAAACCCAAGGCAAAACAGAAAACTTAAACCTAAAAAATACTTTTCTCATTTAACACTATCCAGAGAGGTTAATTTAGTTTACTTACATTTGTTTTCACTTTCTGGTCAGATAATAAAGGAAATGCTAGTGAGTTTAGAATAATTGCAATTCTCATGCTGCACTTCTTTCTGGAAAATTGAGCCCATTGTTCCATAACATGATCAATGCTATATCTTTTTAAGGTAATTGCTAAGTGCTCTCAGAAACAAAATATCTTCAGCTAATAGAGTACATAAAGAAAACCCTCCATGACAAACTTGCATTCCTTAAGGTATGCTGATCAAAAACTGCAGCCTATTTGTGAAGGGCTGTGTAGCTCAGCTATGTGATTTAAAAGGGCAGACAACTTATC
Source organism: Anthoscopus minutus (assembly GCA_013399455.1). Classification (NCBI taxonomy): domain Eukaryota; kingdom Metazoa; phylum Chordata; class Aves; order Passeriformes; family Paridae; genus Anthoscopus; species Anthoscopus minutus. Next base: position 58,646 of record VWYI01004843.1, on the reverse strand, counting down.
CTTCCTGAAAAGAAAGAATTCATGGAGATGAAACTTCACTGCTATTCTCCTCTTGGTCTAACACTGCACTGCTACAAGATCATGCATTTGGAGTTCCCAAAATCCATCATTCCCTAGATGAGTGGGTAGAAGGAAAGCATCTGCCTTCCATATGGAATTTCTTCATCCTTAATCATCCAGCTACCTAACTGCTAGGATGAACAGTGTTTTCTTTACTGTTTCCCTCTGCTTAAGAATGTCACACTGACTCCTCATCCTTCAGCAGACAGATGAGAATGTCCTATTATCAATTCTGATACATTAACAAGTTACTTTTAAAACATTTTACCTATTTTTTCCTTAAATATTAAAATACTTTAAAATCCAGTTCTGAAAGACCTGGATGCTTTCCATGAAAGCTTGACAAAAGCAGGTATCTCCTACATTCTATGTATCTGCAAAAAAGATAATATATTCTTTTAAAGCTCAAACATTATCTCCAGTTCTTATAAAATGTTTCTAAAAAGGAACTTGATGACTTTACTGAAAGCTCTGGTATCAAGCTGGTTGATTTGTCTGGCTGACTAGCTCCAGTTGTTAATTTAAGGAAAGCAAGACAAAAAGCCAGTTCATGCAGACAGAACTGTGATGCTGGTGCTTGTCCAACTACTTTTTGTGAGGGTTTTTTTGTTGAAAGTGACCCTTGAAAACCACTCTTACATTTGAATTTTAAAAATACATCTGTTAAAAAAGAAATCACAGAAATATTTTACATATGGGTGGAAAAGGGAAAGGAACACTTTTAGTCTCACTTAATTCTGTGTCTGTGCTTTTTCAGCTGTGGAATAATGGAAATAAGAGATTTCCTCAAGGAAACAAAAGCTATAAATCTAAGGCAAATGATCAGAGTCCTCTGTTATTCTCCTGTTATTTCTCTGGAGTCTTCCCAGGAGTAGACAAATCACTCATTGTTGTAATCTGAATTCTATTTTCGAAGTAATTTAGCAACTTTTAGATCTAATTTTTACATGTCTGCACTCACAGTTCAATAAAAGTGTTTATATGCATTTTATATATAAAATGTGACTAAGCTATCACAACGAAACCCGTGAAGACCTCTTACCATGTCTTGTGGAGCTTGTTCTGGTGATAATCAAGGTGAACTAGAAAAGAAGAGAGCAGCTTTTTAATTCACAAAAATATATGTATTAAGGTGGTCACAGGCACGGAATATACTTTTTATTATATTTGAGTACTATGACCTACAGCTGCTAAGATCCCTTTTCTGTTGGGGCAAGTTGAAGTCTCTTACTGATAGATTTTGATTAGCAGCAGTAAAAATCCCATTCCTTAAAATTCTCCACTATAGTAAGAAAGTTAAAAGGGAGCCTTCTACAAAACGCAGCCTGAAATGCTTGAACTGAACATGTCTCCCCCAATGCTCTTCTCTTTCTTCATACTTCCACAACCTTTATTCTCCAAATTGACATCAAACAAAAACCATAATCTCAAAGGAAAGAAATTGTTCTCAGTTTTTAGCTGTGTCTGCACAGGAACTTGTATAAAATAGGCAATTGCCATAAAATGATGAAACCCATCCTGATTCCACTCATGCAGTGAGATTTCTGTTTAACCTGTGGTGCACTTTTGGCCACATACAGTCCCTTCTTTCTCCTTGCTTCTTTCCCCCCCCCGCCATCCAGCATCTGACCTCTTGCCTCCCATGAAGAAAACACAGGTCAGTTCAAGTTACAACCACGTTTTTTAAATGTGAGGAAAAGGCATAGGGAAGAGAAGTAACTGGATAGAAAAAAAAAAGAAAAGGAATAAATGGTTGCGGGAGTAGAAAGGGAAAACAAGAGCTCTAAAACCACCAAGTAGGATTTATAATTGCCAACATTTCCAGGGTGGTTTACCAGTACTTATCACTGAGGAATATTCTTAGTCTCCTCTAATCTGAAAATTATTTTATTAATAATAGGTTAACTAATAGGTTAGCTGCTTCATTCACATATTTCTCTGGACATTCTCACCCTAAGCCTGAACTTTATTTTAGGTGCCAGTGAAAGGTAACTGAAATAAACTAAACTGCCTATTGGTACACTTCAGATATGGTCAAATGCTATTCCCAGGAACACTGGCATATAGCCAAGACAACACTTAAAACTTGTAGATTTATACCAGGATAAAGCCAGGGTTTTTCAAAATGCATACGGATACAGTAGATAGACCAGTTGTGCTCTGCCTGGTATTTAACAATACTCATTAAAAAGCAACTTCCTGTCACTTAAGACAAGCCATACTGCATGAAAGGAGAATGGAATGGTCAAACAAAATGCAAATCATGCAGCAACCACAAAAGCAAATTATTGTCCTTTCCAAAGCCCACACTAAGCTCAAAGCCATAAACCCCTGGTAACATCAATCTGTCTGCAAGAAGCTCTACATACAAGAACAGACCCATTGCAGTCGACAGAACTACTCATGCCAGCAAAGGCTGCAGATTCAGGCATTAGGCAACTAAAGCATGTGAGTCACTGGATTCTCTCCTGCCTGCTTGGAAGAAGGAAACCCAGCACTGAGATCACTGCAAAACACTGAAGTAACACTCAAAACCCATACATACATAAAATATTGCTATGCCATCCCTCTTTGTGCATTTCAAACATCTAATTTCCAACCACTGCCTTCTTCAAAACTTTCATCTCCACTCTCATGATGTACACTTTTCATCTCTTTCCCATATATATCTTTCCCAGATACATCTGGATACAGTCAAGGTTGCCATAACATTTTTTCTCATACTTAAAGAACCTAAGCCCATGATAACCAATTCTTTCATTTTCCACTTCAGAAAAGTAGGTGTGTTTAATTTTCATGTTCACTGTAATTCCTATATGACAGGAATTTCTTTTAAACAACTTCAGAATAAACAGAAATCAGGATTGATCTCAAGGTAAATAATTGTTAAAAGCTGTAATTGGTAAAGTCTGATACTTTATTATTAACACACAACATGCTTTCTGAAAGGGAAGGAGGGGAAAAACCCTGGCAAAACCATCCAACTATATTAACTTACCAAATACGAAAAACTTGTCTTGCCAAACACAGAAACTCTAATTATTATCATAAATTATTTATGAAACATCAGACAACAAATATAAAACAGAGCATAAAAATCCTGAAAGCGAGGACACTAAATTAAAAAATGAGTTTGTTTTATTTTCAGTCAAATTATTCCTCCAAGATAAGCTACATAAAATATGAAACATAACAAGCAGCAGAAAAAGAAAATATAATAGTTCAACTTCTATAATTTATACTTAAAAAAATGAAATATGGAACCAACTGAACATATGAAACTCACCAACAAATGTACAATTTAAAATGGGAAAGATATTTATTTGCTTATACTGATCATTAATGATGGAAATTTTTTTCTATTTCCTTTTTCCAGTTTTAAAGTATTTCTTCACTGATAATGAACCAGGGATATACTCTCTTTCATCACATGTCTGTCCCCCTTACCAGCTTGAGGCAGGTGAGCATAAGTGAAAAGAAATAAAACTGATCAAAGCAATGAGAACATCTAATTCACTTGGAGTCAACAGAAATTGAGACAATGTCTGTCATACCACAGACAAAACCTCAGTGCACTGGGGTTTATAACTTGGTAAGTAAATCCCACTCTGGATACAGTGTGGCCACACAAGGGAAACAGGGACAACTCCAAGCCCAGCGCAGGATCAGTGAGGGTTTCACTATTCCCAATATCCATCAACACAAGATTAACTAAACTGTTGCATGATATTATGGTAAAAACATCATATAAAGGAAAAGGAAGGTGGAATTTCAATAAATTCAGCAGGTTTCAGCAAAACACATTTACACAAAACTTTCATGAAAAAGCCAACTACATTTGAATTGGAAATGTCCCTAGCTGATCAGCCCCTCTGCCCACTGCTGCTTTTTTCCCTGCTGTGAAAAGTGTCTTCAGTCAGGCCAGAGCTGCCCTAACTCAATATCCAGTTTCTGGCAATGGTTAGTAGGAGATGTTCAGTAAAATATGACAAATATATTCATGAAAGAATTACTTTTCCAGGTACATTTCTCCTGATTTCAGCACGTGGTAGTTCAGACACGTTTTTTTCATCTCCAAACTGGTTTTGGCATTTACAGCCAAAACCCCCATGAGTAATAGGTGTTTCCAATAAATCCTCAGGCAGTAAGTTTCACAGTTAAAGGGATTAAACATAATTTTGTGCTGTATATTTTGAACTCACCTTAGTACATACTAGCTAAAAAAAAATGTGAACATAACAACATCAATGCCTTTCATTCTCCCAGTGCACAGTATGCACAGTATGAACAGTATTTCATTTTATATTTCTGATGCTTACTCTGATGCAGAATTACCACCAGAAGAGGGAAATTTCTGAAAACTGGTCTGACATTCTGTGCTTCAGATTAACACTGTGCATTGCTGTGACGCTAACTTTAATACTGAAGTGCCCTAGTTACAGTCACACAGAAACACAAGCCTGTAATTGCTGGGACACCTGGCAGCAAAAGTTATTTCTCTGCAAAAGAAGGGGTAAAAATTCCCAACACTTTACACCGCATTCCAGTTTGCAAATGGCTGTAAATACAAGATTTGTCCAGCACTTAGGATAGTTATGGCTGCTTCTCATCCCAACAAGAGTGCTATGAAGACCCACCTATCACTACGATGTTCACATCAATGTGCTTAAAACAACAGCAGCAACTCCTGTGAATGGAAGCAAAACAAATTAGCATAACGCAAAATAATGTTATCAAACTTTAGCATATGTATTAAAGATCTTTTGGCTGTATCAGAAGCCGAGGCAGTGTAATCCACCGTGGCTCCCCAAAAGAGGTCTTTATTCTCTGAGCTCTGGGACATAAACCCAAAAGCTATTCCAGTCAAAAATGAGAGGGGAGAAATAAAGTGCTAAAAGCTGCACAGTTATCAGTACCCCAGCCAGCTTATGTTTCATATATATATGGTCAATTTCGTCACAAACAAGGAACATGATGGAACTTCTCCAGTACAGCTTTTGAAGGCATAAGTAATTTCCTGGTCTCACAGATGTCGTGCAAGCAAGTGACTGAAAGCCTCGCAGAAGCGATGAGCAGCTCCTGCCTCTGCAAACAGGGCACACAATTTAAACATCCAAGGGCTGGCAGGAGCACAGGCCTTGTGCCCCGGCTGCCCCCGGCCCCAGCGCACGGCGCGCCGCTCAGGCGCGGGCTGATGAGCTGCAGAGGAACGGCAAAGCCCCGCGCCCGTACCGGTACCACAAGCACCGCCCGGTGCCACAACCACCGCCCTGGGCCGCGCCGGCCCGCATCTCCCTCCTGAGGCCTTCGCTTTCCCGCTCCCGCCGCCGTTTCGCCCCGGCTGCCACCGCCTTCAACCCGGTCCCTTCCCCGAGCAGGAGGCCCAGGACGCAGCCTGCGCGGGGGCACCGCCGTCCCCGCACCCACCCGCGCAGCCTGGGGCTCCGGCGGGCAAGGAGAGCCGTGCAAAGCCGCCTCCAGCGCTTCCTCGCTCCGCGCCGCCAGAGCCGAGCGCGGCCAGCGCGGTTCCTTCCCCCGACGCTTCCGCCCGGCGCTGCCCGGGCCCGTGGCGCCATCTCGTGGTGTTGTGGGGAGGCGCCGCCAGGCCCCGCTGCTCGCAGCCGCCCCATGGAGCTGCCGGCCCCTCACGGGCACGGCGCTGCGAGCTCGCACAATCGCACTGAGATCTGTTTGTTGTCGACCTGCGACATCATCGAGTTCAACCTATGACCGAGCACCGCATTGTCAACTAAACCACGGCACTGAGTGCCTCGTCCAGTCTTTCCTTAACCACCACCCTGGGCAGTTTATTCCAATGTCTAGTTACTCTTTCTGTGAAAAACTTCTTCCTAATGTCCAACTTAATTCTCCTCTGGCACAGCTTAACATTATCTCTTCTTGTTCTGTCACTTTTTACCCGGGAAAAGAGACCAAGAAGAGACTTCGCTACTGCCTCCTGTCAAGGAGTTGTAGGGAGTGGTAAGGTCTCCACCGAGCCTTCTTTTCTCCAGGTTAAAATCCCCAGCTCCCTCAGCCGCTCCTCACAGGCCTTGTGCTCCAGACACTTCACCAGCTTCATTGCCTTTATCTGGCAAGTTCTGGGTTCCTGCTGGCCCACCTGACCCGTGGCTGCTGTCTCCAGTCCCAGAGCAGACACAGCGCTCACCAAAGTTCAGTGTTACTCAAAACGTGCGTTTGCTGTGGTGGTGGTGGTGTAGCACTGCCAAACTTTACCCTCTGGCTATCACATTTTTTCATAATTACTATCTTAATTTTCTGTTCAGGTTCTGTACTAAGCCACTATTTTCACAGGACTGTGAATGAGCAGCCCCTTGGGGACCTGTCACAGCTGGCAGAGCAGGGATTGCATTTTCCCCTGTGTAGCATTTTATACTCTCTATATTAAATTTGCCAGCTATTACCTGGTGCCATAATGTTATTGTGTGTTTCTTCATGGTCAATAAACCCCTCATCTGTAGGATACTGAATAACCCAGTATCCTCAACAGACCATGCCACCCCATTCTCTGTGCCTTTCTCTGGACAGCAATGGATGGGCTGTAACACACAAGTATGGCTTGTGCTACAGATCCTGGCAACAACAGCTCCCCTAGGGCTTCTCTCTTCTAAGGCTTTTTCTCTTCTCTATGCTTTTCCATGCTTTTAATTATTTTAATTAATTTTTAAATTAATATTTCCAATACAAGAAATCCACCCATTATTTCTGGTTTTCAGCTTTCCTGGTGTGCTTACTGCTCTAGCTGCTTGTCTGCTGATAATTTCCCTTTTTTACCTGTTTTAATTAAAAAAGCCCATTGTGTAACAACCTTTCATATTAAGCCTCATTCATATAGCAGATTTCTACATTTATTTCCCATATTTCCACTAAATTTATTTTTAAAAATAATTTCTACTAATTTGCTTCGTATGGGCATTACATTTAATAGTTCACAAAACTTTCTTTAACAGTGGTAAAAATGGTAAATATTAAGAGCACTAAGTCACTGCTTCTAAAATGCTAGTGGCTTCTCCATCATCTATGTATTCTTTTCTTCCAGATGATGGATTCTTCCAGCTACCATGTCACTGTATAGTTTCTTATGAGAGTCAGGCATCTGTGGAGAGCTGAGAAGTCTAGATATTGCAGTGGATTTTAACTGTAGCCCCATTCAGCCCCTGCATCATCCTAAGTGTTTTGTGATTTCCCATGTGTGGCCAAAAAACTCATAGAGAGCCTCTGTCTCCAAGAAAGAAGTGTTTTATACAATTACCAGCCTGCTTTGTCTGATGGGCACCCAATGCACTCAGAGACTCTTCCAGCTTTTCTTGCTCTGACCTGTGTATTCCTAGAGGCAGATCTGTGTTGCTTCATGCTCACACATTGGTATTGGCTTTTATGCATGGTACACTGACAGCTGAAGGCTGTGGACAGAAGCATATTGAGATTATCTTGGAGAGCCAGTAGATTAAAAAAGGGATCAGGCAAATCATAAGTGTAGTATTTATTAGTCATCAAGGCACAGTTCTGGCTTAAGAAGTCCTGGTGCACTCAGAAAGAGCTGCTCTATGCTTGCCCTGCTCATTCCTGAGGACACTGACATGGACCACTCTCAGAAAAAGTGGTGATGGACTGTGCAGATCTTTAGCAGGAGTAAATGATGTTGATAGGTGATTACATTGCATATGTATTAAAGTTAAGGCATGCTTTATTGCTGAACTTCTGCAATTTGTATGGGAGAAAGACACTGGGGCAACCTGCTCAAAGGTACGGCACATATGTTGGTTTTGTTAAACTTACCAGTCTCAGGCTAAGACTTCAAGTAATGTCTTACTGTTGGTGCTACGTAGATTTTGAAAATGCAATTGGTATTGTAATATTTTGTAGTTTTGTAATATTTCCATTTAAAATACTATTTTTTTGAGTAGTCTTACTTCTAAAATGTAAATTCTCCTGGTTCACTGCTTCTTGCTTATTTCCCCTCTCTGTCTTACTTATGCGTATTTGCACTTGCACAGTTATTGTCTAGAAGCACAGAAAAAGTTATATTATGGGATCTACAGAAATATCACATGAAATAAACCTCTAATTATATGCAGTTTTAAAACCATGAAATCAGTACTTCTTGTCGGCTGAAAACTAATTTTTTCCTCTATGTTTCACCTGATCACTTTCACTGGATCACTTTTGAATCTTTCACTTTACAAGTAAATATCTCCTGCTGTATGAGCTGTTTTCTCATTGGAAGACCATGTAGACAATGTGTTTAAAATCTATTTTATCAGAGAGATGAAGCACCCTGGCAAAGGTTGCTTTTAAAGGAAACCACCTTATGTGGTCCCTCCCAACAGCAGAGAAGGTCTCACATTAATTTTTGATCAGTAAATACATTTTTTCTACACCCATGAAACATAAAAAAATATAAACTGAGTCTAGAATTAAGTGAATACCCCTGCAATTTCTTCCTCAAAACAAATTATTTGGTGATGAAAGCATAGCTCCTATTGATTCCAGTATGAGATTGCTCACAGGCTGAGGACCAAAAGCATCACAGAGGAGCCTTGGTTTTATTGATCAGTTTTGTCAATGGCGTCCCAAAATGCAGCACGTCCCGCTTAAACTACTTTCTTCCATGACTGTGTTCCTTGCAGCTTTCAGTGTTGCTCCAATAGGCTAAAAATAAGGATGCTCTTTGCTGGGAAATGTTTCCTGGCAAGAAAACAAAATGTTGGACAAGACTACCTATCAGAGTACAGAAATTTCTTCATAACAAACAGCATTTGCAGTTGCCAAGTCTTAGAGAACATTTGTCAGCTACTCAGATTCATTAATTAGCCAATTGGTTTCATTAACTTGTTCTTTAAGAAGCTAAAAAAGGTGTAGAAAGTTTAAATCTGCAGCACACTTACATAAGCTGAAGTGTTCTGGGCATTAGATGTGAAGGGGAGATAGTTTCCAACATACAGTGACAATGACTGGAAGTCGGAAAGTAGTCAGTAACCTATTTTTCTTTTTGTTTTCTTGTTTTCTTGCTGTTCAAGAATCATTCATCATCACACCCAGGTGTGTGGTTCTGCACAACTTGTGCAAATTTGTATTTAAACCATTATTTTGCAAAGATTGTGTTATTGAAGTGAGTTAAATATAATTCGAAGTAAGTCACACTTAGACTTGCAGATTGTCCAAGGTGTTGCAATTATTTACTTCATTTGTTCTTTACTAAGACAAAATCATGTTTTACATTATTTGGAGCAGATTTTCAATCATTATATAAATTCTTTGTATTAAAAGCAAATCCTTCTTAGCTCTAGCTCCTGTATAATGTGAATCTACAATTAATAAAATGTACAGGAAAAAAAATTTACAGTAGTAAAATTTACACCCCCCTTTTGGGGGAGTGGGGGAGGGTGAAGGTGCATGGCTGTGTTTGTGCGTGGGAAACTACATGTGAGACTTCTCTTACCTCTGGCTTTCTAAAGGACCAGAGGCAGAGTTGGGGAGAGGTAACATATTTTTAAGACAATTCTACTGCTAAATATGAAGTGGAGATAGACTTCTAGACCAAATGTCAATGCTTTTATCCAAAGTCAGATGTTGCTCATATCTCTCTTCTATAGCTCCTGTGCCCTCATTGTACATGGATGCATGTTAACAAATTAAATATCAGGAGCACCTCTAAAAAACTTCCCCCACAGGGACAGGGGTAATATTCCTTTTGCTGTCTTTCTGTGCTCACTTTCAGTCTGACAGTGATCTCTACACCTGAGCTAGTGACTCTTCAGATACCATTATAGCCACGGGCAAAGCACAGTAATGCATTTTGGGTGCTGTTCATCTGGTATATGTTGGTTATCTACTTTGAGTAGAAGTGAATCACACCCCAGAAGTGCTTTTGTCTTCTAGTGATTTTCAAGGAAGCCTGAGGCAATTCTCACATGGTGCTGTTATTGCAGGTGTATGTGTTTAGTCAGATAAATCCCATGGAGAAAAATACAAGTGCAAATACAAGTGCAAAAAGTTGCTAAAGGAAAATACTACCACGGATCACGAGATAAAAGCCCACCGACGTCAATAGATGGCAGCATTGTAAACGGTGAAGCAGAGCCTTCTGCCTGAAACAGCGGCACAAGGAAATCTGGACTGGTTGCTCTGGAGGAGTCAGAGATGTACCAAATAGCCCTGTCTGCCTCGTGTACCTCTGGCTTGCTAAAATATGCTATCTCCTGTCACCTTTCAGATGGCACGAAGTCTACCTTTTTCTTGAAAGTTAACTAAAGAATCTTGAAACATGCAGATTTCCAGAGTCTGAAAATCAAAAGAAAACTGAATATTCAGCAAAGTCTTAAATTTCTGTTCCTGGACACATAATACTGGAACGTGTGGCATAGCATATTATGATGATTTAGATGAGAATTTTATGTGGTAATTGTATTCGCTATGTACATATAATAGAACATTGTAATCTTATATTTTTATCTTTATTTAAATTTTATTCTTTTAATCTTTAGTAATTGGATTTATTTCAGGTGTCGTTGTTATTTCGACATTATTATACAACAACAGCATTTGGCAGTTTTTATTAGGAAATACAGATGGCATAATAATGTTTCTTTTATATGAAAAAAATGTAACTTTCACACTTGTCATTATTTTTTTTTAACTGAGAAGACATTAATAACGCCAGAAGTGCTTTACATTCAGGCAGTCAGCAGGTAACATGTGAAGAAGCCATGATAAGACTGGAGACTGTAAAAACATCAGAAGATGTGGCCAGGTTTTGATTCCTTTGCCCCCAGAGAGACTGCCTTGGATCGCGTAAGAGCTGTGTGGCCAAATGGCTGTGACCAAACCAACACACCATGGCAGTAAGGGATGGGACTGGATCTCCTGGTAAATCCTGTTGTTCGGTCAAACTTCCATCCCTTCAGCAATTCTCGTGGTTTAGGTGCTGTTGCAAACAAAGTGTCTAATATCAGCTTCTCCTGCCTGAATGTAGCCCCAAAAAAGAGTGCTGAATCAATCTACACTATGCCTATCTTCATGATTCCCCTTCTCCTTCAGTTTTTGTAAAATTACAAACTCTAAAAAGGTTTCCAAATGCATATAGGGTGCACACATACTGAAATACCACCTCCCCTAATTACCAGGATCTAGTCCACAAAACTCATACAGGTAAATTCACTGGATTAATATTTAGTCTACTCAGTTGTCTTTTATGGTAAGAATTTTCAAATTGTAACCAATAATGACTACATAAAATTCAGCATTTTAATACATCATTGATCAGGGAGGTTTTTTTTTTGTTTGTTCTTTTTTTTTTGTTTTCCTCTCTGCTTTGATAAACACGGCATATTAGAAGTACAGCTGCCTTAAAAAAATTTATAGATTTTTTATTGTTTTTTATTTGTGCATTGAATATCTCTATTGATTTTTGAAATGTCATGAACTGCCTGAGAGGTATGGGTAAGCAGATTCCACCAAAAGGAATAGGCATCGATGTGTGGAAAGTGTTTGTACAAGTCCTGTGGCTGGGGATCAGTTTTGTCTATTATTGTGCAAGTGTTAACTTCTGCATAACCTTAAAAATCAGCCTTTGATTGACCAGAGATTAGTCACAGAGAGCTGAATAACAACTTGAATCCAATTAAAATCTCTCAGTTACATACTTTGTCAGATCTTGTAAATGCTTGATTTCTTAGCATTGCCCTCCATCTTTCCTGTTTTCTTCCCTTCTTCCTTCACCTGTTGTGTCCACAGCTATTAACGATGGCTGCTCATTTGTGAGCCGTAGCTCACCGTGAGCTGTTATCACAGGCTGCCTCACTGACGGTGTTTCCATGACCCTTTGAATTTCCACAACGGTAAATGGCTGTGCTCACTACAGTGGGTGATAGTAATTCTACAGAAAACTGCACCGAGATCCTGAGGCAGACCACAGCATGCTGACCAATCTCCCTGCTACAGGAGCTCTTTCAGGAGGTGTTATCTGTATCCTCATTAGAGCTCTGAAACTTGAAGCTGACGGAGGAGCTGACTAACAGGGAGGAGAGGAGAAAAATACAGATGTAGTAGAAGACAGGTGCATGACTTTTAAGTTCTTAATTCACAAGGTGGGATCCAAAATGAAAGCTATGTCTGTGGTTTTCTGTTGAAACCAGGAAGGCAGTTGGGTGTCCCGGGGAGTTACCTGAAAAACCTTTGTACTGCTACCTGTATTCATTCTATCAGCTTTAACCTTCCAGCTGTGGTGCCTGTACTTCCTTTACAGTCACCAAAGTCCTGCATCTCCAGGAGGCAGAGATCATATCTAGCCTCTGAGCTGAGCTTTCTAGCTGCCCCCAATGACCTTCAACCAAACATAGATACAAGCTTAGGTACTTCTGCTGTGTATTTAAAGGTAGGTGAGAACAAAGTGAAGAAACTGCTGCATGGAGGGATCTTTATCTGCAGCTATTCTCTCAAAAAACAACACATCCCTCTTTTTTTTAGGTGGTGCTGAAATGAATGTGCCCCCTCTGATTATTGAATAGCTTGCTGAGTACATCACTTCCTTAGAAAATGAAACACCTGGGCTTAATTCATTTCTAAGTCTCAGAGGCTTAATACTTACCCCATGAGAACAAACAAACCACTTACCTCTCGCTGACCTTGAAAGCCTGACTCCTGTTTATAGGCCAGCATCAACATTTTGTTTTCCATTCCATCTTTTGTCTGTGTCCACAGACATTATTTGGCAAGCCATTCTAGTGGCTTAGCCAGGGATACTGCAGTGCTGCAGACACAAATATTTTGGCCAACATAGAGAAAAAAAAATATTTAGGGGAACAAATAGCATGTTTGTTGCAGTAGGAATGACTAATGGAAAAAAGTTAACTATTTTGAGCATCATCTGTTTGTTTCACTTAATTTTTCTAGTAATGAATTGGTCCTAGCTCCTCTATATAATTACCTCCATTATGTTATTTGTGTGAGAATGCTCTCCTGTGTTGTTGTTTGCATGGAAACATTGGCTATTGCTCTTTCAGGGTCTCCCCAGGACTGAGGGCATAAGAAGGGAAACAGCTTTTCTGATAAGAACTTGTGTGAGGGCTGAGGGAGTTGACTCATGTCAACCTTGCCTTCAGTATATTCTTAGCTCTTAACTATAGAATCTAACTATTGGTGATCTATGGGAAGCTGATTTCTGCTTCTAGACAGGAGAGGGGAAATATGAGTCTTGGAAATGTCAGAAGTACTTGTTTATGCATTGCATGGTAAATGTGCAGGAAGATCTCTGCTGTTGAGGTCTACTGTTCATGGGAATACTGCTGATTTGTGTATAGGAACACCAAAGCAGCTTGGACATACAGGATTTGCTCTACAGCAGATCTCCAGCATCCTATCTAGTTCTAGAGTTGGCTAAGCCAGGGCTCTGGAGTTGGGTTATGCATGGAAAACAAAACCTCAGAACCTTTGCACTTAAAGCAGTATAGAAACACCAGAAAAATGGATATATCCCTCAGATTCCTCCATCAAAAAATCCCAAATCAGAAAAAAGAGCTTTCCCAAGAGATCCTCGCTGCATGCAAGCCCAACAGTGTGGCCTACGTGTAAAATGTGGATCCTGTTGATTTGTGAAGCATAAATACCCACAAATCCTGAAGGCTTCCCTTAATCTTTCTCTTCTCAATCTGAATAAAAGTTACATGAGAACCTCAGATATGGCAAATACTGGTATAGAATAGTATCAGAAACTCTCAAAATATTTTGGCATATCTAAATTAAATGTCTTTGTACAGAAGCTGGTTTTATAACACTAGAAGCAAATGTATTTTCATTTGAGAATTCATAAATTGCTGCTTATGGGTCTCATTATCTGGGTTGAGACATTCTGAGGATCCTTGAAGGATGGAAAAATGTGAACTTTTAAAGAGGCTGGATATATGCCACATTGCTGGGATCCTATGTCCTTTAAAGTTTTCTGCCACTTGAGTAATTCTGGTATTGTTTCCTTGGTCTCTGATAAACGTTGTCTATGAAACCTTGGCATCTTTCTCAGGAACAGGTCTTAAATGTCCAGTAGGTTGAACTAGCCAGGAACACTGATGATCTCTTGGTGTCCCTCACACACTGCTCACTCTTTCTCAAAGTTTTGGCTGTGTGGAGATGCAAGTGGCAAGTGGTCTAGAAAATGGTAACACTTTGTTACCTTGCACAGGAAATCAGAACCAGAATGTCTCCATATATACACATACTCCAGTTTTCTCCTTTGGAACCGTCCTTGGGCTTGGAGTGCCCAGAATCCTCTTTCTGCAGAAATTATACCTCTTTTCCCTCTTCTCTTCTCAATCTGAATGTAACTATCTCTCTTCTGGCATGTAACTATCTTTCTGCCTCCCCTCCCAGACTTATCTGTTTCTATACTTAGACCAAAGTCTTCTGTGTCAATTAAAACTTTTATTGGCCTTCTCAGATTATCCATATCCCCAACTCAATAATTTCCTGCTTGGCTACTTTTCTCTTTAAGTTCAGGTTTAGGAAAGAATCTGAACAGTTTGTTAATGAATATTTTGACCCATGAAATGTTCATGTGAACAAAGGATGAAAAACTTGTAATGACTGGAAGAGTTCAGACATCCTGTGGTTTCCATGCTGACTCCTTTTATGCTCTTCCCTAACATTTTCCCTTCTGAAGATTCAGTGGGCTCTTCCCTCTTCAGACTGTGTTTGGAATGTATTTATTGCAACTGACATGCTTGGGATCTTCTTGCTGTGGTCTGAGACGAGTGTGAGAAGTTGCTTGGGAGACCTGATGCTCGTGCACAGTCCCACTACATGGCCAGTGATGTCTGCAATAGTGCACATAGCGACCCTGGTAGAGGAAGGACCTCGGTAATGCTCCTAAGATGCTGCATGTGTGGTTTTATGAGTGACAAAGTTAGCAATGACTAGCTGCCCAATGTCTCCGTAACAGGTTATGTGACACATGCTGGCAGAAAGATGGCATCCCTGCTCAGCTATTAGACCTGAATCACCATCCTTGAGAATTTCAGAACAAAATAAAAATTAAGAGCTAAAACAACCATTGATGAGGGAAGGAAAACTCTGTATGTGAAGTGAAATTGCAGTCTTCATGAATTAAACACAGAGAATTAATAATATCAAACTATTTTCAAATTGTACCTACAGAGATTCCACAAATCATTGCATAACAATTTACAGCCAGTCACACTGAAGTAATAAATAGGAACAAAGCTTTAACTTCCTGGTCCTTTTATCCACAAAGAACTGAGCATTTAAATGATTGCTGACATCATCCTTCTTACAATTTCTGCAGAGCAGTCAACAAAGGACTCATGACCTGACTACATCTGTCATACAGTATTGGATTGGGCCAGAACTAAGTATTGACCCTAAAGACTGTAAAGACTGTAAAAGGCATAGAAGTGCATGTATTGCCTTTGCAAACATTTGATGATAAATTGAGGTGGCATTAATTCCCAAATAATTAATTATGCATTGTTCATCCATTCTCTTAATTAAAAAGTTCTTCACAAGTTTTATCTTCTGTTTGGTATCCTATGATTTACTGCTGAAGCATCTTCCTGTTAAAAGAGAGCTTGCTATTTCCAGAGAGAGTCGAATAGAATGAATAATGAAGTACTTTTCATTAAATGACTGTGAAAATCAAAATCTCACTACCAGTATTTCATGGAGGGTTTATCTTAGAAGAAAGGACACGCTCATGGGATTGAACCAGTGTGACAAGAAATCTTCAGCAGCAGAGATGACAATCTGCCTCTACAAAATGAGAGACATACTGGTGTGATAAATAATACTTGCTTTGAAAAGCAAATGCAACACTTGCCCATTCAATTTCCCAGTACACACAATCTTACCAAACAAGCCACTTGCTTCACTTCTGTTATTTTTTATTATACTTATTGTAGATTATAACTAGAAACAGCATCAAGCTGCCATAGACTCTTTACAAACACCAACTACACAAAACCAACCATCATTATGAGTACTGCCCTGTTGTGGAAAAGGAGACAGAGATTATTATTTGTACTGTAAGTAGTTGGAAGGTGTTCAAATGCTGCTGTAATGGATGCAATATGACATAAGTAGATAGATCCAGAGGTAGTTTCAGAGATTTATTTCTGAGAACATAATTCTGGTCTACACATCAGCAGTCTGTGATACACTTTAAAAAAAGCAAAAAAAACTTCTGCACTTGCATTGTTATTTTACAGGTTTAGGGGACATTATAGAACTCCTTCAAGACTTTTTTACCCCTGTATTTAGAATATTATTCCTAGGAAGTAACAATTTATGAGAGCAAAAAGAGTGAAAATCTTCTTGGAATCTTTCTGGCTGGCTTAGCTTGTACAGAATTACCAAAGTTTATTTTATTACTATCGATTTAATGGTGTTAGATTTTCAGGAGATATTTTCATGAATAAATGCAACCATATTTCTAGGTTGCATCCTTTTTTACAACAGCTAAGGCCTGTTCTTATTTTGAAGAATATGGAGGCTAAGCTGTCACCACCTAAAATTATGTTGGTTTGCATTGAGTCTTTGCAGTACTGCATTAATCCTCAGGTAAGGTAACACCTTTCCTTCCAGCTGCAGTTACTCTGAGCTGATATAATTTACTCTTCCTGTTTCAGAAGTGGTATGGGTGAGACAGCCCTGAGGACTGGTCAGGAGAAAGCAAAGAGGAACAGAATGTCTACTTGCAAGTGTGAGTGTGAGAGGAGGAAGAGGTAGCATTGTGACAGCATATTTATAGAGCAACAGTAGGAGATGGCAATTGTTGGTGCTGTGTGCCATGAGATGGTCCTTAGAACAGTTTGTCCTGCCACACAGAGCTGCTTGCTTGGAAAGAAATAATTTTTGATGCATCAGTCTAGTTCCAGCCCTTCCTATCCTGTGATTTGTTAACAGGATACAGCCTACACTACATACTTCCATTATCTTTGTGCCCAGAAGTTTCAGGGGCTCTGTAGCCTAAGGGTACCTCTGATCACTTTGTTGACTAGAAGAAAGACTGCCACTTTGACATCCTTTCATGCCATTACAAAGGATGCAGTTGCTGTGAAAATGGGGTAATGATGATCACTATGATGATCACACTCACTATGCTGAGCAGTGGGTAATGCACAGGGCTGCTGCCTCTCCCTGGCTCAATCCAGCCTCGAGGTGGGCAGTCCTACTGCTTCCCAAGGACTTTTTACTGCTCTCAAATGGACTCTGACCATTGTTTCTGGAAATAGTGGGATGTGAAAGTGGCCAAGAGAAACTTAAGTCTTGTGTGAGGCTGTTCCAAGTGAGGCAGTGCTTCTGCTAGAGCATCTCCTGTGGTCAAAATGAAGGCCCCAAAGTTGAATTTCAAAAGCAGACTTCTAGGGTGCTGCTCTGACTTCCCTGTAGGTATGTTCTTCCTAAAGTCTGTATTGCAGCAAGCCTTTCTAGGTGAAAAATGCTGTACAGGTTTTGTAACATCTTCACAGAATTCCTTAAACTTTTCCAACAAAGGTGCTGGTAAAACCAGAAAAACTAAATGCAAATCATTATATTATAAAGTTTTAAGAGATTAATTTCTTCCCTTTTCACTCCTTTCCTCTCATTTCCTTCGTTACTATTCTCATTGCTCTAGAATTTACAGAAATCTGTAATTTGGTATTTTTCATTTTGAAGCAGAATGCTCTGTCTTTTCTTGGCATCCAAATACAATTTAAAATTCATTGTTTTACATTGTCTGGGCATTGCTTGTAAGACATTACATTTTTCAAACTCTGAAGACACATAGCTTTCACATTTTTTAGTTTAGATGAATTTTGGCTCATTATATCTTCCTAAATTAGATTTAACTGAGATCACAATGTCTTCATTATCTTGTAATGATTATAGAAGTCTTTCCTTGGCACATTGATACAAGTAACAGTGTCTTCGACACATTTAAATAATTATCAACTAATGAGATAGAGTTTTCATATGTATACAACTGGCCCACATTTCATCAACCTTCATTAAATTAGAAAAAGAGAAGGAGCACAAATCTAGTTGGATTTTGCAGATGCACAGCTAGAATTTCTTCTCTTAATATTTCCTCCCTCTGCTACTTCAGGAATTTTGATGACAGAACTTAGAAGATAATAACATAAAGTACATTAAATGATAAACCTTTAAAAAAGAATTGTGAATACCAGTTCTATTTAACGTCCAAGGTGTGAGTGGGGCTGTCAGGGGCAGCACAGGTGTAGGGTGGTGGTGGCAAGGGCACATTTCTGCTGGGGGATGTTGGTGCAGCTGGTAGGGCACACCAGGAGTGGAAGCAGAAAGGGATAAGTCCCAGTGATTTGTAGAAAAGAGTGGGGGTTTTGAGTGATCTGAATAGATGCAGAGAGAACTGGCTAAAAAGTGAGAAGATGACCTGGGTGAGGCAAAGTGCCAGGAACTCCTCAAGGAAGCTGCAGCCCTGACAGGGATGCAGAGAGTTGGGTTGGACAGAGTTGGCACAGCTTGAACTGTAAGAATTTGTTTGGAAAAAAAAGAGATAAGAGTTGCTACATTTGAGAGGGCAAGGAGAGACCAGCATTTTGGAGGGGCAGAAGCATAAGCCTGAATAAAGGTAACTATATTTATAAAGGAAGTGGAAGCAGAAAATTAGACAAGCTAACCCAAGGAAAGAAGAAGGGGACCCGGATGTAAATACTGCATAAATTCGGAAAAGCAGTTGTTGCCTCTTTAAAGTTGTTGCTATAGCTGCAAAAATAATAGCATGCTAGCTTTCATCATATCTTTTTTGAGACACAATTTGACAACTGAATTTCAGAGGTTTAACTTCTTTAAACTGGGAATCTCACTACTATCTTTTTGTACTTTCTCAAATGTCCAGTCCTTATGTAGGCTACTGTAGGACAAAGTATCTTTCAACTCACATTGACAAGAGAAAATTTTCATCTCTGATGGTCATTCAAACAAATTATTGTATAATCCTGCAACAAGAATGGGCATAAAATATTCCATCTGTTCATACCAGTTTCCTTGACCATGAACAACAGAGCTTTTATGATCATGCTCCAAAATATAACAAATCAGCTGCACAGGAAACTACAAAAAACAATGACATCAAAGAATGAAAGCTGTAAAAAAAAATTTTTTTTTGAAGCCTTATTATTTTTAACTTGCTGGTCAAGTGCTTGAAAACTGTGTGATACTAAGCTGTCTCTGACAAATGCATCAATGTACGTTCCTACATCAAATTCAAGGACTCTCAGACAAAAAACCAAAGATAATTCTGCACCTAACTAACTGGCGGGAAAAGTTTTACAAAATATCTGTGGGAATAGCTCCCAGTCTGGGTAAAGAGGAAGAAGACATTGACACAATTGTCATTTGATTTTCTCTGTGTTCTGCCTTCTTGTTTCTAGAGAGTTTCTTTGAAACAGAGATATTACTGGGGCAAAATTGGTAAAATATGACTGTTTCAAAGCAAAGAAACATGGGGAATTTCTGTCACAAAAGTTTTTGTAGGTGTTTTTTGTTTCTTGTGTTTTTTTCTAGTAAAGGCATTTCAGACGGAAATGGCATGATTCCTTTTTGTGGATTAAAAAACACCCCATAGCAATTTGATTAAATGATTAAAGTTCCTGGCAAGAACATGCTGGTGGGGTTTTTTTGTGTTTCAATCAGGCATAATCAGGCATTGAAGCAAACACTTGCAAGATAATCTGCTTCAGAGCAGTAAAATAAAGCAGAAATCATTCCCATCAGAATATTGTGAAACACATCCTGTTCTTTTTGCATTACCTATAGCAGTGGGTTTAGAAGTGCAAATGGGAAGCTGAGCTATGTTAGATACCCAGTGTTGGAATACTTGGGTTATTTCCAAATGTTGCAGTGCAGAGGAATTGCTCTGAGTATGTACTGTCAAGGTCTGGGTTTTACTTTTGTTTATACTTTGGGATTATTAGAAAAAAATATATTTCCATTTGCTCCAGGTAAACACATCATTGGTTCTGAAGAGCTCCAATTTTCCACCCAAGTAGACGATTTCTTTAATAAATATTTGATTTACTTTGGCAAACATCAACATTTAAATGGCAGTCCCTCTATATCTATAAAAAGCACAGCAACCCAGGGCTTGTTTTTCTCCTATGTCCCCTCCTGGACCTATCCTACTTTTTTCCTCCGTTCCTGCCTTTCTTCTCTTAGCAATTTCTGTAACTTCTAGCTCTTCAGAAAATCAGGCTTATTCCACAGATGTTTCTCTCTACTCTATAAAGAGGGAGTAGAGGCCATGGTCAGCCCAATATATAGCATCCTCCTGAGCAAACTGCCTTGACTGCAAACTGCCCCCAGGACATGGAGGCATTTGAGAAGAGAGATGCTGATGGAAACAGAGCAGCTGAGTTCTTCCTTGGAAGTGGGAACATTGAAAACTGGCTGGATCAGTCTGGTAGGAAATAAGGTTAACATCCCCAAGGTCATTAGTCCCCACTCTTTTGTGGTGTCATTTACACAGGGTGTAGAAGAATGTAGAATACTGAAGAGATGACTTTCTTCTTACGAATACTGATGAATATCAGCAAATCTGAATCAGACCTTTATTATATTATCGTGTTAGATAAACCATTGTGCTCTGAACCATTTATTTGCTATGCTTTCTGGTGATAATTACAGTAAGAAAAAGGTGATGGAAAACTGCCTGAAGCATTTTTCTCCCTTTCTTTTTTCTTCCTTCTCTTTATTTAGCACCTTTCTACAAACACTGACTACTGCATGGTGTATTTTAAACAGCCAAAAAGGCTTATTTAGCTAGGAAATATCAATAGAACAATATTTATGTGGCAGCATAACATATATCTGTTCAATAAACACTCAACCAAGGGTCCTGTCTGCATGTGAAAGAGCAGTAGGTGGAGACACTCAGAGTTAAATCAAAGAAGATCCTCTGAAGGCTGCAGAGCAGTTTCTTGAAAGCCAAGGAGTGTTTTCTCCCCAGTTGTTCTGCAGAACAACTGTAAGAGTGGGAGTAACCCTAATAAGATATTTCTAAAGTGCAATTTGAGAGAGAATGTGAGGAGCTGTGTTTACCCACTGTGCATTTTTTTTAATAGCATTTCACTTCTCCCATGGGTACAGAAGTATGTAATTCTCTTTCTTGGTGTTGGATTTCATTTTGTGTACTCCCTTAAGAGGGAGTTCAATTTTATCTTAATAAAATTCTGACTTGAGGACTCCATATGGAGTCCAAAGTACTTAGTGTTCTCAAGAGCTGATCTGAAATAAACCAAATGAAATAAAGATGACCACACAAATAGTCTTGTGACACATTCAGCTGACGTTTTTTCTGATTTAATTTCTTGTAAAAACTTTGACCATATACCCAGAACTCAGCACTGCAGTTCATGCCAGTATTTTGCACTCTCAGACAGTGTCTTGGGGGCAGAAATTCGTCACTTCTTGCTGTCTTCAGGAGCAGAAATGAGGCCAGGTACAACTCTTAGGACTGGAGCAATAGAGATGGAGCTTCCAGCTGTATCTGCATCAGTTAATGGGAACTGCCTGTGAGTGCTGTCTGGTGGTGTTGCTGCACGATGTGAGGCACTGCATTCACCCTCCTCTCTAATTCAAGCTGCTGTGCCAACCGATTTTCCTTGCTGACTTTTGAGCCATAACTGGAAATTTCTGGATAGCGTTAGCTGAAATGCTCCTGAACTATACCAGAGATCACTAACAATTTAATGGGGCAAGGAATGGAGACTAGCAGAGTTAAACCTGAAATGTGCCTGGGTGCTGTTTGATTTACAAGAATAGGCACGGCCTTTCTGATTTTCTGCTCTCCACCATTAAACGCCTCATCAGTTAAATGTTGGATTTATTTGGTCATGCTTTACTTCTAAACTTATGAACTTCCTGCTCTATTTCTTTTCTCTCTTTTTCTTGTACACCCTAACCCCAGTTCACCTGTTCTCTTTCTACTTCAACAACTTATTGAGCAATTGGTGAAGTAAGAAAATAATTTTTCCCACATCCCTTAAAGTATTGCCATGACCCATGGATAGAGCTGAACTCTGCTCTTTATTCACCAACAGTTGCCTAGCTCTCAGTATATAAGAATGCTGCAAAACTCATATTTTTCCTTTCTTCTCTGGTGCTAGTAAAGGGGAGGCTGAAAAAAGCAGACGTATCTTTTATTTAGGCTTACATTTTTTCATGCTGATTAGACTCATCCAGAGTGAAAGACAAGCTCTTTTTTAGGACATTGAATAAATAATGGCACACAATGGCCCAGCCCATCATCAATAAACACACTTTCATAAAGGGTCATGAACTCTATACTGGCCTAATTAAAGCTGTGAAAACTCCATCAGTGCTTATGTTTCTGTGTAATAATTTAATTGAATTTTCTTATTGCTGGAGCTTGCCATTATGCCAGTGATTTTCATGCTGACTTCTTCCTAAACTCAGACTTTTTGCTCGTTTAAATAGTCCAAAATTGCTTTTATCAGTGTGTAGTCTGCTGGCAACATATGAGGCCCGAATAAGCAAGCAATTATTTGGAAGGTTGGGGGAATCTTCTTAGTTTTGTCTTTTTACTTAAGTATTTAATTTTCCACTCTGTTTCTTTTATTCTTTCTTTTGAACAGAATGTACAATAGACTTTCCAACCTGTAATGGTAGCCTTAGGAAACTCCTGACATGTAAACAGGAGAAGCTTGGGCTAATTAGTATGTACTAGATAAAGCTAGATAAAGCTGGACTTAATTTTTCAAAAAAAAAATGCATATGACAAGAAGTTGAGCGACCTTGAAGTTGGAATCCAAAATAAAAGTCCCTCTGAGACCCTCAAAGAGAGAAAATAATTAAAATATATTAAACCACATGGACATGAAGTAAGAGTGTAGGTTTTAATTTTAAATAAGTTTTAATATAGCTTAAATGCCTTGAGAGTTTGTGTTAGCTAGTGAAAAGCCTTATTACCCAGTTTAGAGTTCAGTAATAGCCTTCACAGATTCAACTTAACCCTAGACACAATGAAAATATAGGTTTCATTTCTAGATGGAACAGATAGAACTATATATGAAAACAGATAATACTCTATACGCAGGATTTAGGTAAGGACTGACACTGCTTTCGTGTGTTAGAATTGAGCTTAGGTTGGTGAAAAAACTTTTGTTTCAGAATCATGTTTTTAGCTGATTTGATGATTTACAAATTTAATCCCCTGTATCGGGGATCTTGTTCAGAAGTCATACACACACACACACGCACACACGTACACACACACAGAGACAGAAACATTTCTCATCCCCAAAAATGAGGAACAGCAGCACTATCATCATCCCCAACTGCTTCTGTGGCCTGGAACAATGGAACTCTACCCCAGGAAGCTGCTGCTGCCCAGGCCTTCAGAGCTCCACGCCAAGCTGCTGCTGCCCAGAACATTGGGAATTTATACCAGAGAGCTGCTGCTCAAAATTCAGGACTTTATGCCAAAAGCTTTCAGCAGGGACTTTAACTCTGAACTCTGCCTTTGAGACGGATGCTTTTATACAATAAATATCTTTCTAGCAACCAACAACTGCTCATGTCTCCTTTGAATCCCCATTGAAGCATCAACATTCTAATTTAACATTGTTCTGGGAAGGCACAAACCTATTCAGGACACGGTAAGTTCTACATTAACATGGGGTTGTGGCTGAGAATTTAAATACCGTAAAGCCAGAAGACATTTTACAGCAATCAAATTTTAGACCTCTGTAGCACTGAAGATTAATAATAGTCTGGGCAATGTTTTTCTGTGATGAACCTGTTAAAAGCTTGGATGAGGAAAGACAGCTGTGAGGTGGAATAATTGAAAGACTTGGTTACTTGTGAGCAAGCAGAGATCATGGACACAAGACACTGACACCGGGGTGTACATGTCTTGGCACAAAGTATGCATCGATGAGGATGTTGATCTCCAGCAATAGAGTGATTCATATCTCAGCTGGCCATGGCTGAAGAAGCAAATCAGTGAGCCTACAGGCAGAATAGAATTCACAATATTTTATATATTGGAGTATGAGCCACGCATTTCAACTGACTCTGTAATGACCATATATCTTTACCTAACCTCAGCTCAGCTGCTGCATACATCTTTGAACACCAGTGATGCCTTATAGATGATGGAGGAATAAATAGCAATTGCCAGTTATCTTATATTTGTGACTTAATGTTCAAATGTAATTTTCTCTATTTACTACCTCTCTAATTTGAATGGCATGGTTTTAGAAGTTCTCTCTGCAGTAGATATGCTATTTTTTGAGGGCAAAGCAATTTGTGCCAGTAAGCACGTGGACAGTTGAATTTTGTATCATCTTGATTTTTCCTCCTGACTTCTGGTTCTTGTCATTGATACAGTGAATTTTATTTATGGTGCCTAGAAGACACCAGGTCCACAAATGGTTATGGCCAGAACTGTGAGATGCCTGTACTTGACAAGCAGACATTTATGTCATCTGGGCATTTGGGAATTTTTGTACTTGCTGATGAAGCTGGAGCCAAGCAAGCAGCTTCCTAGGAGAGAACATAACCTGTGGCTGAAAACCGTGAAATCCTACAAAAGAACTTTGATACTGACACAGATGTTCTGACATTCTTTTTCTGAAAAAAACCCAGCTTTGCAAGGAAAGGAAGTGATAGTTCATGGGAAGATGGAAATATGAAGACAAGATCTACAAAAGATGCAGTGAGTCACTATAAGAGGAAAGAGAATATAGGGTCACATTTTGCATACTTTACTCTTGAAGAAAAGGACTGTGAATTCCAGAGTCTTCTCTTTTTCTCATGCTGTGAGTTCATCAAATGAGCAGAATACTGCTCATTTGCAAAATGAACTAAAGCTTAATAACAGGAGTAATAGGTGTTCATCCACATTCTGTACTTGCTAGTGATGATATAAGCTTGGAGTATCCACTGATTCCAGTAAAATTTTTCTGTATTTGCCTATACTAATAGAGTGCAATTCACTTTGATATTTACAGACTATTATTTGGCAGAGCAGCTTAGCTTTAGCGTGACTTGTTCTAACTATGAATGAAATTTATTTGTACATTTTACAAATTTTAAATTTACAATGCCACAACATTGCACTGAATAAGATTAGCAATACTGGGAAAACCAAATGAAAGTCACAAAATGAAACAAATTAAATCAAAAAGTAGAAAGATGGGATTGCAGATGCTGCAAGACTTATAGTTGTTCTGCATTTATGTTACATTTATTCATGCTTAAAAATGCAAGCAGAGGAAATAGAAGTTCAGTTTAACTGATTGCTTTACGTCATTCCAACTCTTGACGAAATTTTCACTGCAACGCTATATTTTATTGAAGCCCATTATTAATTTATTGATCCCATACTGGGGGGTGGGATCAAGATTGCTTGAAGTGTCAGGTACTTTAAAGAATGCAGCCCAGAAAGTCTGAAAGCAGCTTCAAATCATTATTTTTCGGAGTGAGTAAGAATTCAATTTAATATATAACCAATAAAGAATACATAAATATTTATAATGGATGCAATAATTTGTAACATGTATGACATAATTATTAATCTACATTTTATATATTGTATAAATATATAGCACATATATTTGTATTTTATGGGGTGTATATATATAGCTGTAGAAGTATATATATTATGGGATTTATCAAAACAAGGTTTCATTGTGCTGCCAGCAGTGCATCAGCTCCTAGTTTGCAGCAGGGGCATATTTTCTGCTTCACTTACCTAACTAATTGCTTAAGGAAATGTATCTGCTCTGCTGCTGAGGTATGTGGGGATGGTGTGAAAACAGGCTCTGCTAGACGACCTCTAAGGAGATAACAAATAGCACACCCCTGGGAAAAGAGAGCAATGGGCTCAGGTCCCCAGTGACTCTGCGTTTGGGGCTGCAAGGCATCAGGTCTGGCTCACCCTGAGCCGGGCCCTGGCTCTGCTGGGGCACTCAGGAAGCAGAAACATTGATGTGGCACCCACAGGAGAGGGCTCCTCTTTCTGTGTGAGTGCAGACAACAAACAATGCAAAACTTTCAGAGAAGCACCTGCTGGGAGTGCACCTTCTCCTCTCCTTCAGACAACTGTCTGTTCAGCTACACAGTAGTAGTCCCAAGGAAACTTTCAGGATTGTTTCTTCATTGCTTAGGGCCTTTGTGGCCCCAGGGGGAAATTGGCATCCTCTTAGTGCTTTGAATAATTCCACAGGAGCCTTATTTCCGGCCTGGCTCTTTCCACTGGCTGAGTAGCTCTAATCTGGGTACTCTGAGTTATCTTTTTAATGATGCCTCCTGTGGACAGGCATCCAGTTTTGAGATGTTCAGCACTCATGTTAGGCAAGTAAAGTAGGCAGTCTGAATAGATGCCATTGTGCCAGAGGACTACAGGACAGCAAATGCCAAGTTTAAGATTATATTCTACAAACAGGAAGCTTATTGCTGCTCTCTAACTCAGCAAGCCAATTGAAAGCAAATCCCTTAGCCAAAAGTGAACCAGTTCCACTTATTTCTAATTCCGAGTCCAAGCACAGAAGGGATATAATTTGTTTTGGACTTGGATTTGGAAATAGGAAAACTGGCTTGCAGCATCTGGATGTTTACTTTACATATTTGTCATTTTATTTATGAAAAGTCATGGAATCTGAACAACCAGTTACTGAATTTCTTGCAAAACTTGCTTTCAAATTTGTATTTTATCTAAGTACTGAAGTATGGGTTTCAGCATGCTCCTTTTTCCAATTTCATTGCTTTGACTTATTCTGTAAAAGTTTCTCTGCCTGTCCTGTAAAATCATACACTTGCAAATCATTTATATGCGTGATTTCAAAGTTAACCTTTTGTTTTCTGGTTTGTATGCTTATGACTATCAATGCACATTATGAAAATAAATTGTCTTCTCCAAAAGGGTCTCCTATTTACATCCACAGTGTATGCTTGACACTTCTGGGAAAGAGGAAAGGACAAGGAGAGAAATTAAACTGGAGTACACAGTAATAAAGCTACTTTCACTCCTTTTCCCTTCTTCAGCAGGCTGAATGAATTTTAGCTGAACATTGGAGAATCATTAAGAGGGGTCACATGCTTTCAAATAAAACTGGTGTTGGCTGGCCTTCCTCAGCTGTTCCTCTCGGTGCTGCAAGGCACCTACTATGGCATGTGAGGGGTGTTGCAATCTGAGCTCAGAACTGAATCCAGTTCTGCACAGTAGCATCTGTTATGGAGGTGACAACTTCTTACCCTTTTTTCCCCTGCCTTTAAGTACAAAAACTGCAGTCCTTTTTGTCCTATTCAGAACTTTCCCCAAAGCTTTGTTTTGCTTTCCAAGGACAACCATATCTTTTTTCTTGTGCAAATGATGCAGCTAGGATTATCTGACTTCTCTCTTTGAAGGTGACATAGACACGCTTGAGTTGGCAGGAAAGTTGTCCAAAAACACTTGAAATGTTGAAGAGAAGACATTCACTGTGGCCTCTGGACAGCTATGTTTCTGCTAAAAAGAATAAAAATTTGAAAGAATAATAGTACTGGTGGAAGCTATTTTTCTGCTGGTGCAGAGGATTCCCCATTTACACGGGCATGTTATCACTGTAACTGCAATATGTTACTGTAAGTGTATACTGTGCTATGAGAAGGCAAGAGCTATCCAGGAATAACTTTACCACCTTGAGCTGAGGCTTGCAACTGAATTTGTATGACTAAATGGAGAGCTGGTTATGGCAGAAAAACTCTAAAGGGCAAATCAGGCCTCTGACATAATCAAGAAATTATTTCTGAATGGAAAAACAGTCTAATTTTTTTAATAGTTTGCTGTAAAATGAAACATTAATAACTTTCTTTCTTAACTTTCTAGACCTTTGCAATCCTTTCAAAAGCAATGTAGACATGAACTGTTGCAAGAGAGTTTGAGGTGAAACAGGTTCCACTGTGGAATCAATTAGCTGGACATTACAATGTTTGCTCTCTATGCAACAATTAAAAGGTTTGTCCTGTGGTTACTCTAATGTTCCGCTGTCTTTCTAATTTTCTGTTGTGGGAACACAGAATTACTTGTCCAGTTTGTCATTCAGTGTATAGAAAAAAATATTGAAATGATATATCCAGTAGAAAAAAACCCCAACAAAATATGTAGATGTGTAGTGGTTGAGGATGTCATGGCCTTTTTTCAGAAAGAGCTGCTTCATGACGCAGGACATGTAATACGTCTATTTTACAGCCTTGTACATTGGACTTCTCACATTTCAGAATTCCTACTCCCAAGGAGCTTTTGTGTATGTGTGGGCATGTGTGTGTGGGTATGTGTGTGAGAATCAAAGGAACATGGTGTCCTTTGCTTTAATAGCTTATTTTATGTTATTGCTTTGTGTTTTGCAGTCCCTCTAGCCAATCTGCATTTATGAACTGAAGAGAATAGGAGCCAGGGGCCTAATATTACAGTAAATTAGGTCCTGAATTTCTACTCAAGTGATTTAGTTTTGAATGTAGCCTTTATTATAACTGCACAATGTACAAAGATATCACATTGGGAGTTAGAAGGTTTGCCTCTTTCCTCAGCAACAAGAAAATGGTATTCACGGAGTGAAGGAGAATGCTTCCCTTTTAAACTGTTTGATCTGGGCTTTTGGGATGTCTCTCAGATCTTTTTATGATCTGCCTAGGACTTTCAGTAGTCCAGTTACTTGTGCTACTGGGATCTTTAATTCTACATAGAGAGGAGAAGAATTATTTCTATCTGTAGAGAGGATAAAACAGTGGCTGTGCTTTTCACATTCATTTGGAGCAAGAGACTGTTTATGTTACCAATATAAAAAAAATGTTATTCTTTCATAATTTTATTTTCTACAGTTGCTAAAAGCAAACTGGGTTAGCAGAGAGGAAATTAATGGACTTCACCTTTTCCTGTTTCACAGTTTATGAGACACTCTGTCTGTGTTGGTAATATGATCAGATTAGATTGCTACTTCTGTTCCTTTTTCAGCAAATGTAATAACATGTTTATGGGCCTGTGTTTATTCAGATTCCTAGGAATACAGCCTATTTTAAGGAAAACTGTGCTCTCGTGCGACTGAGAGGGATTGAACCAATCTAGATAATTGCCTCCTCTTTTTATACTATATATACTGTAAAATTAATTCTACCAAAAATTCACTACTTTTGATTTTTCAGTGGCATTGTGCATCCAAATTCAAATTTTCACAATAAGCTGTCATGGTTATTTCATATAAAAATTACACCCTCTCATTCTTACTGATAGAGGTTGTATCAGCAAGATTTTTAATTGTATGTGATTTTCAGGAACTGCAGTAATATGTTTCTGCTGGGATGATCAATGATCTTTGTTAAAAAGGTACCATGGTCCCATGTAATGACAGAAACTTCCAGGTATACTCTCAGAAACACAGTCTCAGACTCAAAACTAACTGCTTAGCTGAGAGCAGCACTTTCTCCCGAAGTGAATGCAGGTGTCCCTGCTTGCCTCTGTTCTCCAGTCCGGGTCAGGTTCGTGCCCACCTCGCCCTCCTGGGATCTTCCTCCCCAGCAGAGACAAAGCCTCGGGCTGGGAAGCTCCTCAGCTCGCTGGGGTTGGAAGAAGCGAGCACGGCTGGGGGATCCTCTCAGAAGAGCAGTCCTCAGAGCAAAGGGCGAAGGCGGTCCCCTAAGCCAGCAGCTCCAGGGAAAACAGCTTTACTGACAACGTAACAGCCCTGAAGGGTGCTGCGCTCAGGAGCGTGCAATACAGAGCAGTACACTTATAAAGGGAAGGAGTGGTTCTCAGGAGAACCAATCTGATCCAGGTAAGGAGGTGGGTTTAGATGTTAGACAAGGGAAAGGACCACAGGGACTAGAGTATTTAGTGGATTTCCAGAGAGGGGGGAGTGGGTAAGGGAGTGATTTGGGTGATGGATAGGGAATTCTCTGGAAATAGGGGTTCAGTTATGGGTGATGCGAGAGTGAAAGGGGCATGGTCTGGGAAAAATGACAGCTGTGTGGGTAGGAATACAGAGCTTTCTGGAAAGGTGGAACAAACCATTCAGCATGGGGGGAGGGACAAGACAAAACCATTATAACTTATTATAGAAATTGGAATAAATTCCCAAATCTACCACAACACCTGCTAACAAATCCCCAGGACACGTTTCAGGAAATCTTCCTAGGGAATGGCTTGAGTGCTTGCATGTTTGGAATTTTGCTCTTTTTCAATTGACTTACCTTGGTGTTGGTCTGTTCTGGTTGTCAGGACGTCAGGGAGGTGAAATCGCCCCACAGTTTTTTTGCTGTGGAGGCTTCACAGAAAGTTCTCAGGACACAGAACCTACATCCACAATGACTTTATAACTTCCACTGGCTTAGATACAGCCTAGATTCAACACACTTGGGGTAATAGTTGCTCATTCACTAAGTATCACAGGATTGTTCCATTTTCTAGTTATTAATGCCAAGACAAGCTAATCTGTCAGCAGCCTGAGACCAGCCACACATTTTGCAGACAGATTACCCAAGATCATGGCTGTGTGACATATTTCAGAAATACTTGTATATCCTGGATGCACGTGAATCTTCAGGCCCCATCCCACATAACATGGTGGCAAATTTGCATCAATCCCTCCACACTCAAACCTTCCAATCCTCTGTGGAGGTACAGCAAACTCTGAGGGGTAAGCGGTAACCTAAGCAGCTTGTACTTGTGAATGCAGATGGCTGAGAATGAGGAAAGGGTCCAAATAAAGGTTTTTTCCACCATTCATTGGAGCAAGGCTCTAGACTTATCTCTGAGACGAGCTGCTAAAATATACTTAGCGTGGCATCCATGCTGCCTGTCTCAGAGGATGGTTAGCAGTGGAGACTGCTGGAACGAAGACTTTTCTAGCAGGAGGTGTGAGTCAAACTGTCCAGGGTGTGATGGGTGTGAGGCTGGGTCAGTGATGAGTGATGAGAGCCAGCCCTCAGGTGTGACCAGGAGCTTGGAATCCCTGTCTGAAGTGGATGGTTGACAAAGAGTTGAGGTCCATGAGGCATGTGCCTCATTTGTGGAGGTTTAACAGTGAATGTTGTGAGGCAAATAAGGAATAGCTGGTGAAATCCTCAGGACTTCCTTCCAGACAAAAACAGATGGACAGGCACAAAAGAGTTGCATTGGAATCTCACATTGGGAACTTGTCTATGCATGGCTGCCTTGCATATTTTTAAAATTTTTTATGGTTTTTTTCATTAAAATTCTTAAAAAAAAGACTCTTGAAGAAAAAGTTAGGTTTTATCCAGTGACCTACAAAAAGTAATTGCTGTATTTACAGACACTTGTTAAAAATTAATGCTCGGTGTAGTCTAGTAACAAAACAATTCTATTAAAAAGTAGATAATTTTTGAAAAGTGCACACCACAGATACTTACACTGTTATCAGGAGGAAAAGAAGCCGACTGTTTTGAGAACTGCGCTAAGAAATGTAAATGGCAGTAAACAACGCAGTCCCTCCTGTAAGTCTGCTTCTGTTTTTTTTTTTCATGCAGTACACAAAGGTCCCAGCAGCTCCCTCCCTGGTCCTTGACAAGCTTCTGCCACTTGGAAAAGTGGTCCCTTGGTGTCCAAGTTC
The DNA here is from genome assembly GCA_013399455.1 of Anthoscopus minutus. Classification (NCBI taxonomy): domain Eukaryota; kingdom Metazoa; phylum Chordata; class Aves; order Passeriformes; family Paridae; genus Anthoscopus; species Anthoscopus minutus. The sequence goes on along the minus strand of VWYI01004843.1, from coordinate 26,973 downwards.
CCTTGAATCCAAATGCTTGCCTGGGGGCAGCTGTTCACTTGTGGTGGCTGCACATTACACCCTGACAAAGGGCACATGTCCCAGGCTTGAGCTGAGCTGTGCTTCTCAGCAGAAAAGGATTTATACCAATCAAAAGCCAGTTAACAACGCTCTTGTTTATGCTGGGCCCAGCAGCGCATGGAGGCGCTTGATCTCCATGCACGGAGAGGTTTGCCTTGGATCCCTGTGTGCAGGCCTTGGCTGCTGCTTGTAGGGGACCACTCCATCCCTGGTCCCTCCTCTGGTGCCCCAGCAGGCTACAGCAGCGCCTTCCAGCCCTCCATCAACTTGGGACCAAGCAAAGGTGGTTTGTTTTCCTGCCTGGCCCGCAGGGGAGGGGAACAGTGGTGCTGGAAGGCAGCAGCTTTGCTACCAGCGTGAGCCCTGGCTGGTGCTGCAGCCAGTGGCTTTCCTCGGGCCCTGGGGGAGCCCTGCATATGCTGGGACACACTCCTGCACCCCTGCTTCATGAGCACAGCACTCCAAAGCCATCTGTGCTTTCTCTGGGCTATTAAGGGATCAGCAGCTGGCCGTGTCAGCTGTGTCTGCTCTAATAAATTAAGCAGTACCAGGGCACATCACTGGACTTATTATTTATATTGTTAAATTATTGAAATGCCCTTTTGTTTGTTTTTGGCTCTCCCAAAAAGTTCTCAGGCACAGTCCAAGAAGCTGGCTTAGGCCAGGGACTGCTCCAAGTGTGATGTAGCTGCAGCCATCCTTAGAGAGTAAGAGAGTTTAATAGTAAGGACACTGGCTGTTCCATGACATCTGGTCTCAGTGTCAGAGAGCAGCTTCAGGCAAGCTTCATTCGGAAATCTAGGTATGGCTTTTGGGTAGAGATATTCTTTTTGCCAATAGTGGAACATGAGCTTAAAATTCCAGTCCTGAAAAATAAATCCATCTCATGCAAACAACTGGGGGTGTTTTTTCCTCATTTTTGTTCCTGAAATGTTTGTCCTATTTACTTTGAATATTTTTTTTTCAGCTGCTTATATTGCTATTATGTTTGTAAGAGTCACTTGGAGACACTGGCTTTTGCTCTTAGTGTTTTAGGGGAACTCTTTTAGGATGGAAAATTAAGCACTAAAGCTGCAAAAAGAATGTAGGTGTTTTCTTCCATCTAAGTTAAAAATCCATAAATAATAGCTCTTTGAAAATCCTGTTTCAAGTACATTATGAATTTATATGCCATTATATATATATGTATGCATGCACACATAAAATCACTTTCCTTTAAAGGTGAAAAACATCTTATGGGCTCAATATTCCAAAGAGCACCTTAATGTGCTTACAGATAGTCACAAATCTAAGCTTTTCTTGGATTTCTTTCTGCTTTTTATTTCTCTGTTGATTCCTTTTCCCAAAGGATTAAGTGTTTCCCTGCAACACAGACATTTTCATAAAAAACACATTTAATTTGTTCGCTGTTGAATCAACCCAAATGTTCAAGCTTTTCTTTTCTGGTTACTGTTTCAAGTCTAAATTGATCTGTGAAAACCGAAGAGTTAACATCCACTGTTTCTTGGACAAACTTAATACCTTTCTGTATTCCAATCTAGGAATGACAAAGTAAGAGCAAGCAGTTCTGCTTGTGTCTATACTCCCAGCTGGAGCCACAGAAGTCTGCATTTTGGGGTTGTGAATATACTGACAGGGATTTCATCCTTATTTTAGGCATATATTTAGAAAACTTTCAACAACGGGAGAGACTGCATCTTGTCAAGCCACAGCAGAGCATTCTCCAGATACTCACATCTAAGCTGCTTCTCCTGCCCTGACCCAGAGGAAAAGTTTCATAGCAAAAACCCTGATGAAATCATTAGATGACAAACATCAGCTCAGCTTTGATTTGCTATGTTCCCCAAGGAGAAACTTGAGTCTGAATAACAATTCTGGGGTGAAAGAAGCCACTTCCTTAAGTTTCCCTGCATTCATTTGGAAAGAATAAGGCTTCTAAGCCAATCCTCTTGCTCCTTGAGTTCATCCACAGTTAACAGAAAGTGTTCAACAACCTTCAGATTTTTACAAGGAAAAAAGACTGCTTTTCAAAGATGGAACCAAATGTCTAATTTTAGCTTTAGATCTTTACTTATTTTTATATGACATCATATATCTTACTTTCCTTATGAGACTGATGTTTGAAACCTTCAGAAAGGACCCTCAGCCCCGAGGATTTGGATTTCATCTTGTAGTGCTTCTGCTCTCGGCCATGGCAGCAGTGGAGTGCCACAGGAGGCAAAGAGCAGAACTGCTGGCAGCAATGTTGAGCTTGGAAATGAGGTTCCATACAGCTCACAAAAAGAAAAGCAAACATGTGAATCTCCTTGATAGTGAACAATGCGTAATGAGACAAGGAGAAGTTTAAGATCTGCATGATGCTTTGTATTTGAACAAACAGCCAGTTTGGAGTGAAGTGCTTAGAGGGACAACAAACAAATGGAAAAAACAAAAGCAAAATTTGGCTTCAAATATTGAGTCATACTGTGGAAAAAATGTTATGCCTCTGATGACAATGGGGAAGGAAAGAAAGGAAAGAGACACAGAAGGCAGAGCAGATGATTATGAAGGAGTCATGCTCAACAGAAAATGATGAAGTCAAATCGCAGAGTAAATTCCAAATCATAGAATATGCTGAGTTGGAAGGGACATTCGGGTCTCTATGGAAAATCTCAGTGTTTGCAAAGAGGCTTCTAGGTGGGTAATGGGAGGACAAAAGAGGAAACATTGGGTTTAGATAATTCTGAGTATATGAAACAGGTGTGTGTATGGTTCAGGCTGGAGAGAGCAGCAGAGCTTTTGGGAGGCTTGGAAAAAGAACAGTAGTTTTGGAGAACAGAGATGAGGGCAGGAGCCTGAAGTTTCTTTCTTCCTCCTCCTATTTTGCCCTTAAATATAGAGCTTTCACTTCCCCCTGAGACCTGACAGGCAGCAGAGTAGGTCCTCTGCCTCTTGTGATGACCTACTGCTTCTCCAGCCCCTTACAGGTGTCCCCCACTGCTCACCTGACTGTGCCTCTTGGCCTCCTGAGCAGGGAAAGGACGGGGCCAGCCAGAGATGCTAGAGGGGCTAGGGAAGCTCAGCTTTCTGCTTCCCCTGCTGGAAAAGGTCACCTTCTCCAGCCTGTAACTCCCCCCAGAGGACCAGATGGAGGTGTCTTACCTTTGACAACTCATTTCTATGTCCCTGGCTGCCAATGTGCCTTTTTCTGGTTCTGAGGGCATCAGGGCATCATCAATGCTAGTAAGATCTGCCACTTTTTAATGTGTAGGTGTGGGAGTTTGGTTTGGTTAGTTTTTTGTTGGTTTCTTTTCCTGTCAAGAGTTAAACTGCAGTTTGATGCTCAGGTGTTGAGAAATTTATTTGATTTAGAGTAATGTGAATAGTTCCAAGATTCAGAGGAAAACAGAATATGTGCTACAGAAAACTTTGTGATTAAGTTTTGTGGATCAATAGAAATAACTTCCCAGGGTGCTTTGGAGACTTAGAATCACTTTATTGCCCAAAGTAAAATCGAAGAACATGATAGTATAATCAGAAAACAGAAAATCTCCTGCTCTTCTCACTGCTTTACTTTAGAATTTTACTGTTTCTTTTAAATTTGCAAGATAACAGACAGTGACTATTGGAGACAATGAACTAACCCAGTTAGCCTTACATCAACGTAATATAAAGCATCTGATGGTATTTCCATGCCCTGCAACATAGGTTTGGAAATATTTGAGTTTGATTTGACAGATGGCTTAAAAAGAATACCATCCTTCAGTGTAAAAACTCAGTCCATCCTGATGTTGTTTTGATTCTTTTGAAATTCTTTGTTCGGCATTGATACCAAGTTTAGATAATAAGGCCTTTCTTTTCTAGTTACTTTTAACAGCTTTCATGACTCCATCTTAACAAAACATAACGGTTTGGTCATTTATCCTGAGTTCCCTTTGATTTGAGATAATATGAGGTATCTATTTCTCCTTTAATATTTCTAACTTTCTGCAAAAAGCATTGTCAGCCTTGGTATTTCTGAGGTTTTTTTTCTATGTTATAGTTTTGGTTATGCTTCTGTGCTTTATGAAATAACAGTAATTAATTTGTTCTTTACAGAGATCAAAAACCTCTTTCATCTAAGATCTAAAAGCTAGATTATTTGCACCAGGAGCTAAGTCATGGACCAAGATGCTACTGTACTTGGTGTTTTAAGGGTAGGTATAAAAATGGCCTTTGCCCAAAAAAGTTTATGACCCAAGAGCAGAAGAAGAGGCAGTAGATAACAAAATTATCTGGGCAGCATGGGGAACTGATAAAATACCATTGGTCACCATGGTAAACTGGGCTTGCACACTTTTATGCAGAAAGAAACCTTTGTTTTCCCTGAGACTTTGTGCTTACAAAATCTTACAACAAGGGTATTACAAAATTCACAAATACATTTCCAGAACAAGTATGCATAGAAAGAAGCATATTTGCAAACATTTCAAATATCCCTATTTTTAAATTTTAAATCCTCCAAATTGGGAGACTATATCACTATGAGGATGGAATCTTGGCACACTCAGTTTTCTCTGCAGTGCAACTTTTTTTATTCATTATGTACCTTTGATAAGGATGTGCAAGCTCCCAGCTTCCTAATCAACATTTGCAATGGGTAGCTAAGAGCTGAAGTCTTTAACTGAATCTGGCCTTTGATGGACTAGTGATTTCACAGTACAGTGTGATAGACACTGTATACAAAGTGATTAAAGCCCCTTCTAATTGTCTGACTAAAGGAAAGTTCTTAAAAGTGATGATGTCCTTTGTTTCTCAATTAGTATTCTTAGTACAACCTGTAAGCTAGTGGGAAATATGATCTTACTAAACACTGAGGTAAGACAATGCAAGACATGGCTTGTACTCTTGACTTTTGATAATTTGCTATTTTGCAGAGTGAATTACTTGTCTGAAAGTTAGTGTTACATGTCTCACTGGTGGTAAAACTCAGAGAGATCTAGTCAAGTATTCAGAAAGACCAAAGTAGATTTCAGCTGTGTTTCAGAGAAAGCTGCCAGACAAGGTAGAATGCCAAAGACATTACAGTCAGTCAAATCAGATGATTGATGCTTCCCTGCTTTAGGTGGGTTTGCTGTTGCTCCCTTAAAAATGATATCATCTGCCCTGCTTGGGCCACTTGGCTGGTGCTGTCTGTGTCAGGAACTTGCAGACCAAATGTCTCTGGTGTGTTGGTGATGGGGCTGGGGTCCTTTTGAACTACAATGGGCAATAAATCCACCACATCTGCAACACAGCAATGGTGAAAGGAAAGCTAATTCCCTCTAAAAACTAGCAAACTTGACTCTTTTGGAGAAGTATCCGAGAACCAAGAAAAAAATGCCCTGAAGATTAGAGATGATAATAGTTTAGCAGGTTAGTCTAGAAAAATGTTTGGAATAAACAGAAAGATCTGCTATATGGTTTTTAGTGACTAGAGGGAAAGAAAAGCTCCCATGTTTATATGGGGTTAGTTGCAAATTTAGAGTTATATCTTTACTTCAGCTTGCAGCTCCTTGGGCATAACTAAAGGGAACAGCTATGATTCTAATATTTTTTCAAGTATACATTGTGATTTTTATTATCATAGCTATAGGATTGATATCTCCCAAGATAAAAAATTCTGAATAAATTAGTCAAGCTTATGAAACTGGCTTACAGGTAATGTGATCTTAGCTGTACTTCTAGATATTTTTATCATCTGTAACTGTTCAGGAACACAGGCAATATTCTTTGAGGTACTCAATAATCCCAAGAACTTGATTTTGTTCTGATTAAAAGCTGTATCCTGATGTAACAAGCTGGCTATATTGTCAGACACTGCAAGACTCACAATCGAGTCTTTTAACTCCCTTTGAACTGGGAGATCGACATCTTTCAGATTGAGATATGCTGATCAAGCAGATAAAATTATTGCATTTTCCCCAAAGCTCTTGTAGAAGATCTTGTATATACAGGGAAGGTGACACAGCATTTTCCATCTGAGTTTCTCAAACAGGAAAGGGAAGTCATCATACTCCAAATAGCAATGGTGTTTTGTTTCTCTTAGCAAAGTCCTTCATGTGTGTAGATCTTTGTCTGCCAGAGGTCCACAAGGTTACAAGGAGAGGCAGAGCAGTGATAGGACAAACAGCCTGAGTTGGTCTCAGTGGTATATCTGGCATGTCACATAGCGTGGTGATATATTGTTGCAGCACACATTGAAACAATTCAAAGTAGACTCTTCCATCTCAAAAGACAAGATTTGGTTTGTTAGTATCCTCTTGGAAACAGATGTTCTAAAAGTGAGCCCAAGCTGTTTATGGATTGGCAGAGGCTAGTCTCATTATGTTTTTGTTTTTGAGCTTGTCTTCTGTGGTGACTTCATCTATTTTATCTGCTTGGTGGTGGCATAGAGTAGTTCCAGGTCTACATAGCAGGGTGTAATTTGTGTGGTTTATGGACCTGGATTACATAAAGATCAGTTTTTTAATGTGACTAGAAAGCACAGATGCTGCAGTGATAATTTACTAAAATGCTGATCCTTCACAATGGTTTCATTTCCATCAAATGATGCTGAAAGCTTCTAGATTTTTTTAGTTTTCTACTGCATATTTCCCTCAAGGCTAATAGGCATGAAGAGGGCTTCACAGGAGCAATGGAGGATCTGTGATAGCTGATCCTGAAGTCAGTAACCAAAAAGAAAATGAGGCTATCTTGTAAGAAGTGGACCCAGCTGATGGAGTAGATTGATTTTTTAAAGTATTATACGTATTTTAAGTATTATAAGTATTAAGTATTATAGTAGGTAATATTTTTGTTTAACACAATTTTTCACAATATCATAATTATGGAACTATATGTATCTAATAATTTCCAGAAAGATGATGAAAATTGAAAAACAGGCAGATTGCATGCTTTCAATTTCAACTAGAATTTTTCTCCTTTTCTGATTATGACTGCAGGCTCAATCAGTGAGGAAATACCTCACAGATATTTTTGGGAAGTGTAAAAGAGACACAAGCCTCTCCTCAGCGTCCTTGGTTTGCATGGTGCTTTTGAAGAGCAAACAGGGAAGTTCTTATGTCTGTATAAGTTAGGGATAGCCAGTTGTGGGTTACTTGACATCACAGATCTGAAGACTCCACTGAAGAAGACACCAGGAAAAAGAGGGAGGAATCAGTAATTTATGAATCAGAATGAAGGAGCAATACCCAGAGTGCTTAGGAAAATATGCTTACTGAAGACCTTACTGGGGAGCTTTAATTATAGGCTAGGACCCCAGAGAATTTAATTTTGATTCAACTTTTGGAAACCTGTGTCATTCTGCATCTGAGCAAGTTAGTCCTCGGAGACCTTTCTTATAGGAAAAGGCTTGGCAAAAGCTCTCAGAGAGCCAACATCCTGGTGATTTGGCTCCTGATTTATGATGTGCCAGCTCCATCTAAATAAGGCTGAAGACATGCTGACCTGTGATGTCCACAGAGTCACTTGGGATGCATGTGACTGATTGCTCCCTAGGCTGGTGTCTTTGAAAGGTTCTGTAGGGAACTTAACGTGGGAAAATCCTTCTGAGGACATCTCTGTGTTGACAATTCTGTGCAGAATTATTTAATTTTTCTCACCACTCTCTAAAAAAATCTAGCTTTTCCCAGACGGTTCCTTTCCTTTGGGAGAAACCTATCCATGTGGGAAACTTCTTCTCAGGTGGGTATAGAGCATGAAATCTGCCCTACTGGACTGAATTGGATAGGATGAAAGGACAAGGCATGCACATATTCTATGCATCACTTACAAGCTGATGCCTGCAGCAGTGATTTATCCAGTAATGAGCAAAATAAAGAAAGTGTATCTTTGCTCATTACTTTGAAGCAATTGAAATTAATTCTGCTAATATATTAAATGTTTAAGTATTAGAAGCCTAGGAGAGCAGAGAATGACAAGTAATTGTGAAAGGCTTGTGAAAAAACATGGGAATTTTCCCAGTGGAAGTGGATCTAAACATCCTAGCAGTTCAAGAAAACTATTCTGCGAGAAAATCTGTGGCTACATAGATCTTTCTCTATGCCAACTCTTCTATAGAAACTGTTTTTTACTTCTCACTGTGCTTTGTGGGGCTTAGTGTCTCTGTCCTTAGTATCACCTCACTGATTATTATCCTTGTAGGGATATTTTTATTCAGAATCAGTCTTGCTTTCCCCTCAGCAAGCTGGTCCAGGTCAAGATGAGATGGTGCAAGAGGCAACATCACCTTACACTTTCCTCCAAGAAATATAATGAGGGAAGAAGTTCCCCCTCTTCTCTCTGCTTTTCCCACCAGCTCTCTGACCTGTTTTATAAAGTGGTCCATGACCACTTGGTTGGACGGAGATGTGGGTCATGCCACAGAGTGTGGCATTTCATTAGTGGCATTTGTCCCAAGGGTCTGAAAAACTAAACTAGGTCTCAGTTATCTTAATCCCCTCTTGTAAGACATTTGACCCTTCCAGCAGCATTCTCTCTCTTTTCTGTACTCCTTTTTGCCCATTGATCAATAGTTATAATGTGTCACTGACTTCTTATCATTAAATGTTGAAGGACACTACAACTCTGCCTTTTTCTCATTATCTTTCATTTGTAGCATTTTGTTCTCTTCTATCCCTCTGCCACCTTCATTTTCTTTCTCTTCTCCTCCTGTGAGTTTCCTCTTTTCAAATGCTGCCTGACTTATCAGTGCAGTGTCTGCAGCCAACAATACTATTTGGATATCCTTTGTTCTTTACAGACACCTTCCCTCTGATCTCCAGACTGGTGTCCTTGTTGCCTTCTTCCCTGTTGTGCTTGGCAGACTACAGCAAAACTCCAGCTGGGAGCCCAGTTTAAGTTTAACACCATGCTTATTCGTTATTCTTTCACTCTGGCTGCAACTCTAACATTGTACTCACTATTTCCATTTTTTTTTCCTGTAGCTACTGTGAGCCTGAGAGATAGAAGTGGGGTGTTTCTACACAATAATCCTATTATCTAGTGAAGTTTTATATGCCCAGCATGTTTTTGTCGAACAGCCTTTCTCTCATATCTTTCCTCGCTGTTCAGGAATGCTTCAGATCTCTTCTGTGCTTAATGTCTGCTGCGTGCTTACCCTGGGAATGGGGCTGCCAGAGGGCACAGAGAGACTGGAGATGTCCAGGTGCCTCTTCTCAAACTGAATTAAATTAAAATACAAAGAATGTGTATGGAAATGGCATAAAAATAATTCAGACCCTTATCAGAGCCTGCACCCTCATTGCAGTTAATTACAGAATTAAAAAAAAAGATAGGTCTAACAAAGCAAGCTCTTGAGTAAACCTACTAACACCTCTGCACCTTGGTAAATGTGATGTACAGGAATTCAGAAATTTGCCTAATTGCATTTGGACTCAGACGTGTCTTGTTTCACTCTGCCCTTAACTTGCTGTCACATGAGTTCTAAACCCAGAAAACTTATTCATGGGTGGGATGTGGCTACTGAGGGGCATTCTGGAGCTAAGGAACAGGTAAAGGAGCATGTGCCCTCTTGAGTACATAAACTTGCATGTGTGTGTATAAGTATATACACAAATGTCCATAAGTATGCATGTTGATATTTGTCTGTAGGGGCTGAGTGAAGCACAGGAAAATGGTTGCCAACAGTAGTTTCAGGCAGGTGAGATTGGTGGCAATCAGAAGGTAATTATTTTGTTTGTGTTTACAGACAGTCTAAGTATCTCTGCCACCTGTTGCCCCCAGGCACTCAGAAAAGTGGCCTACATCTTTTCTGGTGCAGAAATGAGAAGTGAGGAAGAGGTCAGAAAGGTTGATAAGAAGGTGTCACAGTCTCCAAATGACTTGTGGCTGTTGAAACACAGGTCCTTATTTAGATGATTCAATGAAAAAACTTGCTGGGGTCTGTAATGAGAGCTTTGCTTTTTCATCATCTGAAAGAGGATCATGGCCATGAATGATTGATTTGAAATGATGCCAATATAAAGAATAAATTCATATTGATTCTGACATTATTAGCAACACTGACAGTGACAATAATAATAACAACAACATTGTTAAAGTGGTAGACTTGTGACAAGCACCTTGTGTATATATTACAGGATTTGATTCAGTAATTGTCCTTGTAAAAGGCCATATAAGTAAATGTCAACATGACTTTATGTTCACTTGATATAGTAGGTAAAGTTGATAATTATAACAAATAGTACAGGACACTTTAAAGAGTGTTTAAGAGATATAGTAGGTAAAATTGATAGTTACAACAAATAGTACAGGACACTTTAAAGAGTGTTTAAGAGACATGCTTGCAAAATGTTGACAACAGCCATATTAACCCTCGACTCCATTTGTGTAATGAATGCTGTGTAACAGCAATGATAAACCCCTCTTTAAAACAGTCTGTCTGTAAAAATGCAGTTAGGCTATGCTGAAGAAATAAACCTAACTCATGTTTAAAAGTTTGCTTTTGGTAAAAACCTGTTATTTTGGTGGAAGTCTATGGTATTTCTAATTGCACTTTGATTACTTTTTTGTGTACATTGGTATAATCCAGTCACATTTCTCCCGAATTTTTAATTAACAAAGGCAGGACTGCGGCATTGTTTTGTCATTTCTTCATGGCATTTTAGGTTTAAACATGACAACAATGAGAAAAAGAAATTCCTTATGAATGTGCTCCTAACAAGAAATTAGACTTAGTTAAAATAAATGTTGACATTGGCTTGACACACTTTGCTAGAAACCACACAAGTTTCTGGAAAGATAAAGAAACAATTTCGTGCTTTAGCATGAGAATATCCATTTTCTTGATGTAGATGATAAATTAAACATCAAAATGATGAATTAACCATCTTCTGTTTATGCAGTAGCATTCTGTTGACTCTTACTTTAGTAAAAGTGAGTATTGTGTCAAGATAACAAGCACAGACTTCCTGAGATAGAGCAAAGTACATTCTTCAAATGTTGGTATACTTTGAATAAGGTCTGTGAGTAGCAGGATGGTCTATTCCTTACATTATCATCTCCTCCATCACAATGAAAGAAAATTCTGTAAAATGGAAAATTAAAAACAATTATAATGTAAAGGACAAAATGCTTTATAAAATATATTTTAAAAATAGAACAATAATAAAACAACTTTATCATCTTAAAATTGCCTATTTTTCTCCAAAATATTTTATAGATCTCCTTCATACTTAAACTGGCATGATATAGTATTAGTTATGTGTATCTTTGGCATACAAAAAGTATACATTTCTTTCAGTAGAGGACCAAAACATGTATTTCAAAATCCAAGTCCTTTAAACAGTTGTATGTACAGTAAATGTTGTATTTCTGGTCTTTTTTCTATATTCATTGTCAGTAAGTCAGGAGTCCAAGGGATTTTTATCTCTGGAAAGTATAGCAGATGTTGTTCCACCCATAACTAGATACTTCAAGTTTAAAAAGAAGCATTTGGAAGGCAAAAACTTTAAAGATTTAAATTCACATTAATACTGGGAAGAGGAAGGAAGTATTACTCTATCTATTGCTTTGGAGCACATGGAAAATCTCCAGAGATGACTGAGATAAATTTCTGCAGGGAGAGTGTAATTTGTAACTGTTTCTGACATTTTTCCTCCTCTTCCTTGAAATCCCTTTTTAATATCCCATTAAAAAGTATAAAGGGTTTATTTCTCATGGTAGCAGACCAGTCTGCACTCAGTATAGCCCCATAGGACTCAGAAGAGCACCTTGAAGTACATGGGGCTTTAGTCATTCATTTGCTATTAGCAGGCAAAATTGATGGTTTTATTTTACAAAGAAAAATGTTTTTCTTGATGCATGTCATAAATATACCAGTGCTGGAACAAGTGCAGTCCTCTTAGGAACAGAAAATATTTTGCTTATCTTAATTGCAAGAATGTGATATTTTTTTATTGAGATACAAGTAGGACTTGGGTCTCAGTATCCCATTACAAACTATAAAAACCACAGCTTTTAGCAGATCAATTTCTCTGCATCTTAAAATACAGCCTCCTGACAGAAAGGTGGCTGCTTCTACAGACCTGGAAACAAGCCAACCTAATTTTTATAACTGTCTGTATGTGTATAAATGTTTCTGTTTTAATATGCTGCCCTAGGCCTTGAGGTTCATGTTCTGCTTATAGACTTATTTTTCTAATTGCTGAACAGCAGAAACTTTCTGTGCTTTACTTGGAGTGGGTAAATGCTTTCAGAATAGGTTTTTGGTATAAATAATGCTTTTATCACTGCACTTAAGACAGCAGTCACATTGGGGATATAATTGTTTGATCATTAATTTTTTTCTTTGAGTAAAGATAAAGTTTGAGTAACTGCAGGGGAAAATCAGGAAAAAAACCCCAAACCAAATCACAAAACCCTTTCTCTGGACTATGTGAAAAGTAAAATTCTTGAGAGCCTTTGGGGCTGTTTGCAATAATGGGCTTTCAATGTGAATGCCATTGTTAAGCATTCTATGTTTTGTAAAGGTATTTTGCTTAGATATAGGCAAAAAATCGGTTTTGAACTGTAAGTCTTCCCTTTTTGCAAGACCTTGAAGGGGGAGCTGCCCCCCTCAGTTTGCAGGTGATACCATCCTGAAAGGCAGTCCTGACTTCTTTCCAGTAAAGCACGTAAAAGGATGACAAAGGAATCCTTACATCTTTTAACGAGCAAGGCCAAAATAAAAAGGGAACCCCCCAGCTTTTTTAAATGTATACCCTTTGCATTCATGCCTTCAGGACTAGGTGCAGATTTAAATTTTTAGAAACTTGAAACAGAACACTTCTTCATTTGGGCTGTTGTAGTTGACAGATTAACAAGTAGCCAACTTGTATGGTGCCTCTGAATCCTTCACACACTGAACACACAGAGCTGAAGAGGAGGGGGAGTTGTTCTGCAGGATTTGTGGAGGTTTTGGTAGAAAATGCACAGTCATTGAATTTAATAACTTTCTTTGGCTGTGGATTTTGTTTTGTGTCATTTTTTTTCTTTTGTTTTGTTTGTGCTTTGAGTTTTTGTTTGTTTTTGTTTTTAATAATAAGTGTACTTTTTACTCTAAAGCAGAATGACCTGCTGGAAACAGCATATGGTTTTCTTTATATCAGACACAAGATGTGGCTTATTACCTCTGAAGATAAGGGGTACTCCATCAGCACTGTTTGGAGACATAAGTGAAACTCTTCTATGATAGGAGAAGATAGAGTGCTGTAGATTTTTTATCAAAACCCATTTGCCATTACTTTTGAAGCATTGTGATGTTCTTTTCTTGTGAGCAGAACAGAGAACTGTCCCTTTGCATAATGAAACTAAACTTACGTGAGAAATGCATGATTATACCTTTCTGATATACCTTTTCACCTTGGACAGAAATTATCTAACTAACCCCCTATCTATCTATCTATCTCTCTATCTATCTATCTATCTATCTATCTATCTATCTCTCTATCATCTATTTATCTATCCCTATATATATCCATATATAGGTGTATATATATGCATAGACATATACATATGCGTATACAGATTTGAACTGTACATGGGAATATTTTGAAACTAAAGGAAGCTGCAATGAAACACATTGTTAAATCAGGTTTCATTTCCTGTAGAAGCCTCCTTTTTCCCTTTGACCCTTCATCATCATCAACACAATGCTTGCCATGACTTAATATGTGTCTGCCTCATTCACTGGTGCTTACAGAAAGATTTTCTTCCATGACTTGGCCACACTTGTAGCAGACACCACTGGCTGAGACTTTCTGGCTGCTGGCAATCCAGGATCTGGCTTTGAGTTCTTGTTTCCAAAAAAGTGCCAGTGTCCTCAGTCTGATGTACCATTTTCTTTGCAGCGCTCTGAAAGTCTCAGAACAAATTCCTTTATCTCACTATCTACCAGAGAAACCCACATTTCCATCTTTCTGAGACCCAGTAAACTCAGAATCACTTTTTCCCCTTTTTCCCTCATTGTGAAGAGGCAGCAGTTGTGAACAGGATGCTCTGCCTGGGTCAGCACCCGTGACTGCCCAGCAGAGCCATGTCCCCTCTTCTAGAAGTCACCTTGCTTCTCTAGAAAACTCCAGTTAGGGAGACATTTTATCAGCTTTTAAAAACTATGCTTAAGGTAGTTCTGATGACTTGAATCTCAATATAAAATGCTTATCAAGGGGCAGATTGCAAGTTGGATTACTTGTTGATTAATTAATTTTCCTTAATTAAATTCATTGCGATAGGAACAGCTGCTAGACTTCATAAGGGCTGGAGTAATTGTTATTACTGGAATATATTGGAATATTAACCCTTTGCTCTAGCACAGGACAGGACAGGACAGGACTGGACAGAGTGTTTAAATGCATCATGTGAAAATGAAAATGTACTGCATGCAAGACATGCAGTTTCCAAAGAAGCAATTTTTGGAAATTCCCAGGAGGAAGATATGAAAAAAAGTTGAAACAAAATAAGAATGTGGCATTTAAAACTCCTTGCATTAAGAAGGCAGTGTTCTCCCACATCTGTAAAACAGTCTGCATTTCCCCGGTCTACCCCTCTTTTCCTGAAACAACCTCTGGGCAAAATCAATCATAGACTCACACAATTAATTAGGTTGGAAATTACCTTGGAGATCATCAAGTCCAGCCTATGACCAAACACCACCTCATCAACTAAACCATGGCACCAAGTGCCACCTTCAGCCTTTTTTAAACACCTCTAGTGACTGACTCCAGCACCTCCCTGGACAACCCATTCCATTGCCCAGTCACTCTTCCTGTGAAGAACTTTTTCCTAATGTCCACCCTAAGCTTCCCCTGGAGCAGCTTGAGGTTGTGTCCTCTCATTCTGTTGCTGGTTGTCTGTAAGAAGAGACTGGCCCACACCTGACTATAACCACCTTTCAGGGAGCTGTAGTCTTCCCCGAGCCTCTTTTTTATTTTTTATTTTTTTTAAATTCTAAACACCCCCAGCTCCCTCAGCCATTCCTCACAGGGTTTGTGTTCCCAGCCCCTCACCAGCCTTGTTGCCTCCTCTGGATGCCCTCAAGCATCCCAAAGTCCTTCCCAAAATTAAGGGCCCAGAACTGCACACAGCACTGAAGGTGAGGCCTCACCAGTGCTGGGTACAGGGGAAGAATGACCTCCCTGCTCCTGCTGGGAGGAGCACCATTCCTGATCCAGGCCAGGGCCATCGGCCTTCTTGGCCACCAGGGCACACTGCTGCCTCCTGTCCAGCTGCTGTCACCAGCACCCCCAGATCCCTTTTGCTGTGCCGCCACTCTGTCCCCAACCTGTAATGCTGCATGTAGTTCCAGCCAAAGTGTAGGACCCAGCACCTGGACTTGTTAAACCTCATATTGTTGGATTCAGTCCATCACTCCAGCCTGTCCAGGTCTCTCTGCAGAGTCCTCCTACCTTCCAGCAGATTTACACTTACTTCCAGCTTGGTGTCATCTTCAAATTTACTGATAGTAAATTAGTCTCATTGAGGAGACTCAGTCCCCTCAGCCAGATCATCAGTAAAGGTATTAGACAGGACTGGGCCCGACATTGATCCCTGGAGGGCACCACTAGTGACTGGCTGCCCGCTGGATGTGGCACCATTCATCCACCTGGATGCTCTCTACAACATGCCTTCATGTGGCTGGGAGCTTTCTCTTGGATTCCTTAGTCCAGAAGTCATCCAGGATGAACTAAAGCACAGATTCCAACTGCTTTCTTCTTTTCTCCTGGTGTCACAACCCTTGTCAATTCCAATCTCGCCCCTCATCCTTCTCTCACCTCCACAGTCCCTGTCACTCCAACTGCAAAATGCTCAGGAAGCCTTCCTGGGTGCCTACGTGTGAATTCATACACCTTACTCCTGGTGCAGGAGCAAAGAAGGGGTCATCTTTTGGTTCTATTTGGTCTGTCTTCTGCAAGAACTCCCCCAGTGAATAGGGCTTTCCCCATATGATTGGTTTCCTAAATCTCTCTTCTGTGTGGGTTCTCTGTTTCCCACAAAACAGTCTCCATCAGAAAGGCTCAGTGTTCATCACCTCAGTATGGGGTCTGTGATCTAGCAAGGACAGATTTTGGATTGCTTTTCATCTCTCACAGGTCCCTGATCAGTGTTTCTCATGCATGGACCCTTGCTTTCATTTCACTACAGATCTGTGACTTTGCCTGCTGCCTGGCTAGGGGAACCTGGCTTTATATTCCTTTATGTCTGAGACAGTTCTTGTGTTAAGCTTTTCTCGCACTTCAAATATTTATACAGCATCTCTCGGGTGAATTTGTTCATGCTGTCTTGGGTAGCATCACCACCTCCTCTACAAAGGCTGTTTATGCAAAATTCCTCCTTGGGGAAAATCCCCCTATGCTGAGGAAATTCTGAGCTCCCTCTGTAGGTTTTACTTCAGTTATAATATGGATTTGATCCATCTCCTGTGCAATGGCTGTCGTGATCAGGGATGCCCTTGTGAATACTTTTCATGCTCAACTGTTTTATCTGATTTCTCCTTGGAGAGCATCTTTGCTGCTCCTTAAAGCTGTATTCACTCTGGCAGTCTTCTCAATAACATACTCCAGGGAATTTTAATTTTCAATTGTCTCGGTAATCTGTGTATGTGTGTTTTAATTGCATGAAAATTTCCTCTTGTATGTCCCAGTTCCATTTGCTCAGTGTATGCACACAGTGAAGAACCCAGATTTCCAACAAATGCCAGTCAAAGGAACTGAGAAAACATGTGTCCTGAGAATTTTCCTCCAGTCCCTGCACACCTCCTCATCCAAATCCATGTAGGCTCCATCGATGCTTAAAATACTCCAGAAAAATCAGCCAATGAGATAAGAAGAAACAGGATGTAGTTCCAATTTCTGGATGAAGTCTCAGGGAGAAAAAATGGCATGGTTACTGCTAGAAAGTATTTATGATCGTTAAAAAACAGTAGGATGCTGAAGAAATTTGAGTTTCTACTGCAAGAGGAGAAACAGCCATAAGCAATCCAGAAGTCCTTTCTTACCTCATTAGGGTATCACTTACATGGTCCACAAATTCTGTATTCAGATTCTGGGAATCTAATCTTCCCAGTCAAATGTCACAGCTAATTTATTCACACAATTTCACTTTTAATCCAGTATCTCAGGAGCCAAGCAGTGAAACTTGAGCTTGGTTTGCACTAAGGGGCTGTTAAAGGGGTAAAGGCTGGTTTTGATAATTTGCTGAGATCACTGGCATGGGGGCAAAGCTGATGAGAGACAGATTTCTTTGGGTTTCCGGAAGGAGAATGGAAGGTCTGAAAATACAGAAGCAGGGCTGGGTCCATGACCAGCAGTTATCCTTGTAGTGCTGTTTACGTAGCCTGATCAGCTGTAAAAGTTTGGGCAGTGACTTTTTGAGACTATTAACCTTTGGTATCTAAAATGTGAACTTGAGCTAAGTGTTTAAACGCCTTTGATGAATCAATGGAGGAAACAGGCATAACTGGGTCAAGATTAAAAGTATGCACTGCAAATGTCCAAGGACTGTTGGATAAATCCCTCTTGCTGTTATTTTCACCTGTAGAGAAAATACCTGTATCCTTGGTTAGCAAGTAAAATCCCACCCTGGCTGTGAAATATCCCATGTCTATTTATAACTATATTTTATAAAGACAACAGAGAATGAATGCTCTGTTCCCTGGACTTTTGTTGTATCTGTAGTGCATGATAGTCATATGACCGACTTTGAGTGATCACTCAAGCATTTAAAAGAACAGTTTATGGAAAATGAGATGCACTGATGAAGAATACCCTTAGGACAGAGAGTTGACATAAACTGAGCAAGCAGCCCCGCTCAGTCTCACCAAGCTGTGCCAATCCCATTTAACCCCAGAGGGTTGTTAAACGTGGGATCAGAAGAGCTGTGGCTTGGGGTTGTTAACCAAAGCTGATGCAAGGTGAAGGGTGGTGTCAAAACCAGGAATCCAGAACACAGATTATGTTAGAGAGACAGACACAGATCCACTTCAGCCCTTCTTTCACTGTCTTGCCAAATGTAAACATGGGGCAGAAATTTTTCTTAGTTTCTCAGCTCTTCATTCTCTGCTATTGTTCACCCCCACTTTTCTTCCCTGTTCTTTTTCACTGGTTTCTTTCTGTGGTACATAAAGATCACAGAGAAGCTGAAAAGATGGAAATAATCTCAGCTTTTCTGGTCTGCTCAGTCCTTCTGTGGTTTATGAACAGGCATTCAATGAGGCTTCTTGAGGAACATCACATAGACCGCCCATCAAAACCAGGTTTCTTTGTGAGTTCAGACAGACCCCTGCCTACACCACCCTGCCCCCAGCCAAATCCTGCACGAGGCTGGGTATCTCCCTTTGGGCTGCTTGCTCCCTGGCACAGGCAGAGTGTAGAATAAGGGTGCTGTTTGTGTAAGCCTCACTCTCCTTTAGTCCCTGCTGCTGGACACAGGCCTGGGCAGTAGTCACAGGAGTCATTTCTAAGGCACCTTCATTTGAGGTTGTCCCAGTTAGTGCAGACACCTTTGGTACAGCTGCCAAAATTCAGCAGACAAGGAGAAAATACACTGGCTGCCTTAAATGTAGGGTGATTTTTCATTTAATCTTTATTTTGTCTTTTGTATTACCCTCACTGGACCTGATGGAAAATGCAGGTATTCTGCTCAGTTTAAAACCAGGCCACTGGATTTTAGTTTATAGACACAAGAGTTGGAATATATGCCTTTATGTTCTTAATAAATTGAAATTCTTTTGCATTCAAGGAAAGTGTTCTTGTTGACTTTTTTTAAAAAATGCAGTTGCAAAAAACATGCAGATGTTAGAACCACAATATAGGAAGATAAATACTTTTCCCAGAAAGATTTTTTTCCTTTTCTTAGATTTGTTTTGTTGAAAACATAGTGTTTTATTAGTATTTTATAAGTCCAAATTAAGTCTTTACATAAAGTGAAGTTTCATGGAACTTGAGCTTCCCCTTTTGGGAGACTTAGCTCACTGGCAACTTGCTTCAGGCAAGTTCCTAGTCCTCTTGGATTTTTGTCACTTTTTCTATGCCTTCTCTTTAAAGTCCTCCTGGTCTTTCATAACCTGTCTCTTTAGTCCTCCTGATCTTTCATAACCTGTAATGTAATCTTTTGTCTATTTCCTACATTGGTAATTAAAAGCACCCAAATATTTAGCTCAAATATATGTTTTGGATCCCAAAACTTAATACAGTTAGTAAACCTGTTGACACTTTCCATGTTTCACCTTTTCATGGGATAGCTTTATTTTGGCTATCATCTCCTCATCTATAGGTTTATATGGCACTTAGTCTGCTGGAGCTGAACCAGTGTAGTAACTTCAGCATCAACACTGGGACAAAGCCCTCTCTGCACAGTTTCTAGTGCTCTCTCCTTTTCTCTTTGTATTGTTTCACAGTTCTTTTCTACTCCTGATTTGGAAACCAACTACCTCTTAATTCATCCATGGGAAAAAGGGAGAAAGAGAATGGATTAGCTCAATTGGTTGAAGTTTGATTTCTCTTAATTGCAGAGGGAAAAGCAGTGGGGTTTTTTTGTTTGAAATGGTAGATCCAGGTTAAAAACTGTCCCTTGACAGCTGAAGGAGAGTTCAGCTGACAGCAGCCTACTGTATCAGTGCTTGTTGCCCAGTCCTCTGTGATAAAAGGAGAAAAGTGAGCAATTCTCCTAATCCTGAAGGAAATATCTAAAACAGAATATGAAGGCCCCCAAGTTCAACTTGTGTTAAAGTCTGGAGTTATGTGAGATCATATCACCTCAGAAGTCTTAAACTGTTTTACAGAGAGGTTGCATTCTAGAGGAAATTTTTAAAATAGTAACTTCAACAGCATCTCAGCAGGTGCAAATTCCACCCAGTGTTTGCATTTCTCTCGAGCCAGACAAGCAGTTTCATTTTGCCTAAGGTAAATCTGTCTGAGCAGCTCTGCTGCCTGCTCGTTCAGTCCTGTAATGCCACCTAGAAGATGTTGATGATCTTCCTCTCAGCACACAGAGTTTATTTCCTTCACCCTCTGTCTGAACTTTGTCCAGGCTGCATCAGAGTGCTGTCTGCTTTCTTTTTGCCATCTATAGTTCATACAGAAATGATATTTTGGGGAAAAGTTCACTCAAAATGTGACACTCAGAAGTTTTTATGGAAATTGTCAAAACCACTATGGAGCTCTTCCCCAGAGGACTCAGCCTAAATGCTCATGTTATATTGGAGACTTTCAGACGAGTGCTTCTCATGCATAATGCTGCTTGCTGAAAAGGACGTCAGAGTCACTAGAGGAAAGAGCTGAACTAAATTCTGTCTGGGTGAAGTATGAAGAAGCCTCACTGATTTTATATGATTTAAACAGGGTTCAACTGAATACTGCTGGTGGAAATGTGTTTCTTAGAATGGTGGAATGACATTAAGATGAACTCTTACTCCTCTGGCCGAAGAGGCAGTAGGTAATAACCTAGTACTGATGACAGAGAAAAGAAAATACAGATGAACATGGATTATCCTTTTGCCTTAAAATCTGAATCTGGGTGTTTTGCACTTGCCTTTTCTATTACTTGGAATTCCCTATAATTAACCTGCTCTCAAGAAACAAAAAAAAAAATCAGTTTATTTTTGCTAGGCATGAAGAGCATCTACAAGGAGCTACTAAAGTAGCACCTGCATTCCTGACAAAATCTGAAACCAGCAAGAAATACATTTTCCAGCTCAGCCACCAACTTGTTGAAGAAATATGGGGAAATGGAGCTGAAGAGAGGTTAAGTAGGGATACAATACATTTCTAAAGCACTTGATAGGTGTCTTCATGCTAATAGCAGGTTGCTGCATGGCCTGTGGCTTAGGCGCCTTCGTCTTGCTTTCTGCCTGCCACCGCTCTGTGAGAGGGCACCTTGTCTCTGCTCAGGGAGCAGCTGAATAGGCTCATGCCTCCAGATGCTTTTTTCTGCCTAGATTGTTGAGACTGGAAAAGGAGAAAGCTTTTGTGTCTTTTGGATGGGAGAGCTCAATTCTTGCCAGCAGCTCATGAGAGACATTACCTGACTGGTCCAGTACAGTGATCTTCTCTAGAGGAGAAGGGGAAGTTTAACCTAAAGCTGACCAGAGGATAAAAGGTTTCTAAGATTCTGCAAGTGTCTCTACTGCTCCTGTCTCTGTCTGTGCACAGCTGTAACCATCTCTGCTTTTTAGAAGGGTTTAAACTCTGCAGTATAGAGGGGTGAGATTGGGAAGTCACATTTCAGTGCAGACCCAGATATGGACTGACAAATTCTGAGGTCTGTTTTACTTTAACCTGTCCCTGTGTCCCTCTTGAGTATGATCCTGTCCAGCTTGGATGAGCCAAAAGTTATCTGGATGAACCAAATACATTTGTGTTTGTTTCTCTCTTAAGCACCCACAGAAAGCTCATAGCAAGCCTGAGTTGACACACTGTGAACACTGAAGGCCTCTCCTCCTATTTTTCAGGCAGGACTTTGGAAGTGTTTGTATATTTGTCCAGACTGTCTTGTATCTGGCAAGTTTCAGACACATCTTGAGCACACATGCTGGATGACTGTGCTCTGTAAGGACAGCAAAGCTAAAACTTGCAGTCCACATCAGCCAGCCTCTGAGTGTAGGCCCAGTGTGCATGCACAGACCATCTGCAGGGTAGAATAGCCACATATCCAAAGCATTTGATTCGTTGCATATGCTCTGCAAAGGGCTTATTCATCATTTCTTAGCAAATGTTTGCAGCACCTAGCTGTGAAGGAATACTGGCAGCATAAAGATGGGCAGCACACTGTGCCAGATGAGCTGTCAGAGCTGAGCAGGCTTTCTCAGGCATGAGCCCTTCCCAACTACTGGTGTATATTAGCCAGAACACAGGGACTCCTTGATTACGATGCAGATTCTAGCACAAATAATTCGTGTATTTGTCCAATACAAATATTTAGTTAAAGGAGTGTGAAAATAACTAATTAGAAGTGTGACTGTCTATTTTAGCTCATGCCCATCACCTCTATAATGAGGACTGATGTTACTCAAGTATCCAAATTCCTTTGAGTTTTCATTTCCTTTTAAAAAGCCTTTCTATATATTTATTTTTGGTGCTTTTGTTATCAAATATTGTTTGCCAGCTCTAGGTAAAAAACTCTCTTTAAAGATTATCTGTTTACAAAATCACATATTGATATTTCTGTATTCTTATCAGGAGGAGAAGGGTACTGTGTATTTGCTCTACTTTATCAGCAGAATCATAAACCAGCAGCTCTTATTAAAGCTGAACAAATACGCTGGCAGTGCTGTGGTGTCTTTCAGTTTGAAATCAGACTTTAAAGTATTCAGCTGTTGGTTTTATTGCTGAGACCTCAGCTGAGCAGAAATCTTTATGAAAATTTCTATATAGAGAATTCTACACTCAAGTTCACTGACAGTCAGTGACAGAATCCTCTAATGCCTCTAACTTTGTGGAGACAGTCAGCAAACATTGCCTATTGTCTCATGGAAATTGAGTGTATACCTAATTTCATTGTTAATTACTATCACTAAATTAGGTGGCATATGTAGAGGAGAGCCAGAATCCATTGATGCTACTTTTATCATCAGCTTTTTGTTCTTTTCTCCTGTCATTTAGAGATATCCTATCACACAGTACACCTTTTTTCCATGAAAAAGAGGTAAGGAAAGAATTAGTGAAGTATGATTGGTCTTTAGACAGGTCTTTACCTTCAATGATGCCACTGGTACCTAATTTCTGCCCAGGTTAAGGTCTTTCTAACCTTCCTTAAAGGCTGCTGTAACCGTAGGTGTCCAATTATCCACTGACCTCTTGGAAACAGTCCTTTTAGGAATCTCCTTATTCATTCAGGCTGTTCAAATAATTGCCTATACTAGTAAATGGATTATCTAGATTGTATGTCATTGCATGCTTGTGTCTCACACCCTTACAAACAAATCTGCTCTGACAGGACAGAAGTCAGGAGGCTATTTTTAGCACATCTGAGCAATTGACTCCTCATGGTACTTAGAGGTTATATTTATTGATTTATCTTTCAAGCAGTCAGCCTGAATGTGAATGTTGAGAACTGGAAGTGCCTCTCCATTTATGTATGGATACATATTCAGGTGATATCTCAGCTTCATATGAAGATGATACTCAAATATATATTCCTCCTTTCTTTTTCTCTGAAGGTTATTTTGTAAGAGAAAGGCCTTTTCTCTGTACAAGTGGAATTACCTGCACAATAGTTTCTGAAAGAAGTCTCTAATCTTCCACAGCCAAGGAAAAAATACCAGTATTGGATAACAGTGCTTAAAATTTTGAATTAGCATGATGTATTTCATTCTATTGTAGTAATAGTTACTATTTTTAAAAAATGAAGTATTTCTAAAGCCAAGTTGATTGTTTTATATTTTTCAGAACAATTCTCCCTCACATAATAATGACATTGAGTTTATCCCAGATTGTATTCTTTAAAGAGTGTGGAAGTTTAGATCCTCAGGATTTTCTAAAATTAACATGACAATGTTGTTACTCTCTCCACAGACCTACACTGCTGGTTTTTTTGGGTAGCATAGAGGAGACCAGAATTTAGCCCTAATTCTAAAACCAAGGCAGTGTTTTTTACCTGGACGCTTCTGTATGTTTGCAAATATCATATACTGGCATGAAATGTAGAACAAAGCATGGAAATAGATATTTATAACAAAGGATTTTCAAACCTTATAGGGAATAATAGAAACAAATAAAGGTAGGAAATCTGTAAGCACGTGTAAGCAGCTGCCCTCCAGCTATACTGGCTGTTGAAAGAACGTAAGCAAAATTTAGATATTTAAGTCATGGCTTTGGCTCATCTTATTTTTTGTTTTATTTGTTGGATAAATAAGCATTTCATTTGGATGTAAATCGCATCACTTAGTATATGCAAATTCCTCTCTTAGAGCTGGTAAGATTATGAATTTAGCTTTGACAGTTTCAAATTTGACTTGACAATCAAACAAAAAATATAATTTACTAGCTTCCCAAAGAATGAGAAAAATATGCAAAACCATTTAATTGTTTTAATCAGATAACATCAAGATATTATAATGTGAAATATGTTTTCTAACTGTAACTTAATGGAACAGTAGTTTGCATATTTTATATGGCTAAGCCAAGTGAATCACTCAAAGCAAATATGATTTTAATCATATCTGAAACAATATGCTCTAACTCAGAAGTAATGGAAAATTGAAATGATTCAAATTAATTTATGTGGTTTATTGAAATAACGTTTTTTTAATTTACATATTCCTTTGTCCATTTGTTTTAGTCTAGTTAATTTTTTAATGTAACTTTTGACCAGTGGTCATTGAAAAAAAATACCTGCCCTGTTCTTAACTAGTGGAAAGAATTGCTGTGAAAGTCTCATGAGAAACATTCAGTACTTTTCTTTGTAATATTTTGTCATCAGAGGTATGTAAAGGCTAATTTAAGTCATACAGCAGATGAAAAGGCAATAATGATTTGTATTTTAAGCATCTGTTTTAGTACTTGCAGATATCCAGCTGAAAAACTCCCACCTCTTAGTACTATGGAAGCCCTAGGCTCAGAGTTCCTGATTTTGGAACCTTTGGAAATTTTTTTGAGGTCTTTGGACTTCCAGGCTCCCCAGTCTTTGGTGGAAGATTCCTAGTGTGCCTGCATCTGCACAGGAATAACTTCCTGTATCTGTCTCATCTGAGAGAGTGAATGAAAAAATTGGATTTTTAAAATTCTGATTTAATTTCTCCACAAGATAGCTGTTCAGCAGGAAGTTTTGGTTTGATAGCAGTTCAGCAGGAAATTTCAAAATGTCTAAGTTAATTTCTTGTAAAGATCTTGAGAAAGGAGCTGCAAAAATTGGCTGTTAATGGTATCTGAACTGTAGATTTGCCGACCTAAAGTTTTTCTTGGTTTCAGTTGCTTATATTAGGCTGTTCAGAGATGTAAAGCCACTATCAGTGGGCAGGTGAATTGGTGAGCTTTGTGATTCATTAATGCAGGTGGTTCCAGAAGAGACCTCTCTGGGGGTGAGGGCGGGCAGCCTGTAGCTCTGCTGACTGCTCGTGTCTGACAGCAGGCTGCTTGTTCAAAGCCAGGAAACGCAGAACATCTTTTGTTTTACTCAGAGCACTCAACATCTCACTATTTCAAGATAATAGAATCCCAGTAGCAGCAAATTTGGCTGAGGCAGCCATAAGTCTGTAGTAACTTTTCCTGAGAACTCCTGGAGGGTGAGTAAGCTCTGAGAGATGAACAAATAGGATGTGTATCTTCCATCAGTGTAAGGTCAGGCTACAGTTTAAAATTTGTGTTTGGCAATAAGCAGTTAACAAAAAATTACCATGATTTTAGGAAGATCTCTGATGCTGCCATTTCATATTCTTCTAACAGTACTATAAGGAAACGAAGGAAATCTGAATTAGCTGAGACTGCTGCAAAGTGAAAGCAGAACTGCAAAGCATACCACATCAAGAGAAAGCTCAATCATTGTCATTCACTGTCACGCCAGGGGACTGTGCAGAGTAAAGTATTTCAATGGAGTGAGGCTGTTCAGTATTTTCATGAATGACTTCAATGAAAAAATAAGAGTGTACCTTGCAGGTACAGAAATCACACTGAAGGATAGAATTAGAAATCCAAACTACCTTGATAAACTAGGGAAAAGTCTCAAAAAACATATGAGGAACTTGAATGTACAAATGCTTCTAGAACTCAAAGAAATTTTTTGTTCCATGACTGGTAGGAATAAATGCAAGACAGAGCAAGATGTTGGACTGAAAAAAGGCAAGATGGGGGAAACTGATGTAGAAAATCACTTCGTTTTCTGTGATGTATGTACTGAATGTGAGCCAGCAATGCTCTGTAATGAGATGCACATTGTAGTGAGATATACAAAGCACATGGTCTGAAACACTAAAAATTACAGAAAGCATAGACTTCAGAATATTTATTACAAATTAAAATTTTTATAAAGTGTCCAAGATAATAAAACCCATCTTATTTTAGAGTATGTTACCTCAGCACAATCAGGAGTTCCTGTGAAACCTGTCATCTCAGGGTAGTCACTCATGGGCATAGGGAGAGCTGGAGCAACTTCATAGTTGCCTAAGTTTTAATCCTGCAATGAAATGACCATGCAAGAACCAAACCTCACTTTATGTGTAGGGCAATCTCTGCAGAATTAGGGCATCATTACAGCAAAGCCCAGACATGTCTGTGGATTAACCAATGGCAGATGTAGCAGATCATTGCAAATACGACTTGCACAGATGCAGTGCAGCTTTCCAAAGTGTTTCACTGGAGCTTTGGAGGTTCCAGTACTTGGAGCATATTTGACAGAATGTTTTGAGAGAAATGCAAATTATGTGCACACAACACTTGTGAATATTTGCAGGCAAAGGTCACAATTTATTCTTGACATTACCCTGCTATCTTCAAGGTTCAAGTCTGGTTTGGTCTGGCAGAGAGGAAAAGATGGACATATACAGGATACTCTAGAGGAGGTGCAGGTTAAATATTAGAAAAACTTCATCACTAAAATGGGTGGTCAAACACTGCATACAGAGGGAAATGGTGGAGTCGCTGTCCCTTGAAGTTTTAACAAAATGTAGACGTGGTGGGACATGGTTTAGTTGTGGACTTGGCCGTGCTCTGTTAACAGCTGGACTTTACCTTAGAGGTTTCTTTCAAACTCAATGATTCCATGATTCTCTGACCTTCTGCTGATTGTTTCCTCATTCTTTTTAGAGCCTCTTTGGAAGCATCAGTGGGTTTTTCCACAGTAATAAAAAGATTAAATTCTCTCGCTGTTGATTCTCTATTGTAACATTTTGTGTGTGACAGGCTGTTCAAAATCTTGTGTTTAGTTATTCAAACACAAGAAGTCTGGGGAATAAGAGGATTATTATTAGAAAGATTACACTATGCTTACCTTCTTTTTTTTTTTACT
>VWYI01004842.1:42413-84753 GCA_013399455.1 Anthoscopus minutus | reverse complement strand
TGTGGAACTATGTTTTGTATTTCTGCTGGAAACAGTGTTGATTACAGTGGTTACCAGAAAGGCAAAAATAATATCACCTGAACTACAAGAAGGGACAGATGCTGACCAGAAAGGCCATTCTGCAAGAGTAACATGAGAGAATACAAATTTCCAGGTGATATTTGCAGAATCTGAAAGAAACCCAAAGTTTGAATTTCATCATGTTCTATTTTAAGCACTTAGCTTAGTTACTACTGAAATGTGAATCATATCTTTAGTTAGGTTATGTGATAAAAGGGATTCTTGATACCAAAAAAATGGAGTACAGAGGAACAATGGCAGGTGGGGCAGCTGAATAATGCCCTTGTCTGGCTGCTATGAAACCCATCACCATAGTAGCCCTGTGCAGTATGTCATCAGCCCATGAAAGCCACATCTCCACACACAAGGAAAAAGGACCTTGCACTTATTCCTCTTGAACTTCATGAAGTTTTCATGGGAGAGGGCGAAGTGAGAGAAAGGTGATCTGCAGCCTTGGGGGATCTTATGTCTTGTGGTCAGAAAGTGGGAAGACTGGAAGGTCATCTAGGCAGACTAGTAGGTATACTGAAGATTCTCAGCTGGAGAAATCCGCACCTTTCATATGCACATGTGTATATGTGTGTATATATTTCCCAGTAATACAGCTACATCCTGCTCATCTAGAGGGGAGCAGGATGTGGCCACTGTTGAAATTTTGTTGTTTGTGCAAGTGTTGAGTGTGTCTGTCTGAGCTGATCTCTGCAGCCAGCCATGTATTTGCACCTACAAACAGGCATGGGGATGCACCAACCTCATTTCCCTTGTACTTCTGAATTTTGTAGTCTCCTAACACTTTTATTTTTAATTGTAAAAAACTG
Organism: Anthoscopus minutus; assembly: GCA_013399455.1. Taxonomy (NCBI): domain Eukaryota; kingdom Metazoa; phylum Chordata; class Aves; order Passeriformes; family Paridae; genus Anthoscopus; species Anthoscopus minutus. The sequence continues at coordinate 83,875 of VWYI01004842.1, read as the reverse complement.
GGCTCTGGAACTACTCCTAACTTGGACACATCCATTCATCACCTAAAATTGTATTTGGTAGATTTTAGCCTAAAACTCATTTGGCAAGATGATGTATGCAAAATCAAAATCCAATTTCTTGTATCTGATGTTAAGAGAAGACATTTAAAGCAGGAGGAATGGATATTCTTTGACACTGAGAAGTAAAGTTCTTGGCCTTCTTTTATATATATTTCATTATTATCATTAGTTATTGCCACTTCAGTCCTTAATAGCTTTTTATTCATCAAACTAAGGAAGTGATACTTACTCTCTTTTTTGAACATAGTGAGGTATAATTGATTTTCTATAGCATCCACTTTGCTAGTACAACAGATTATATTAGTGGAAAATGTTACTATTAAATTAAAATTATGATTGGTCTTTTCTTTTTTATATATAAGTCAAATATGCAGTATTCTTGTACATTCATTTTTTAGGCATTACAGTAAAAGTGTTCAGATCAGATTCTCTTAAGTTCTAAAAATTATCCAACATATCACAGAAACACAAAATTGTAGAACAGTTTGAGTTGGAAGGGACCTCTAAAGGTCACCTAGTATGTGTTTTTAGCAGATAACTGATGCTATAGGGGAGATAGGTATTTACACCTTGATTGCAGTGTGTCATCTTTCTGCTTCAGTGAATTGAATAGCTTTAAATCTTTTAGAACACATCATCTTGTGTAATGTCAACTCACATTGGCTTTTCTGCATGACACAATATAACATGATGGGAGGTGACACAGAAAATGTAATGCAGTATGACACATCAGAAATGTAAAGAGTGCTACAACTAGATAGTTGGTGTCAATTTAGATAGGAGACTTCAAATCCAAAATGAATCTGGCAGACACTAATGGAGTGAATGTTACAGTAACAACTGTATGTGTGAAACTATGAATTCTGCAGTTCATAGTATATTGAAGAGGTTCAAAAGTAAAGTCTGAAATATTCAGAAGAATGAGTATTTGTAGTTGACAGAGGCTTACAGGTTTAAAGTATGAAAAAAGATTATATGTTACAAAATGTTTTTTCATATTTTCTGTTACCATTAGTTTAATTCCTTTTCTAAGTTATGAACTAGCAAACCCAAAAATATTAAAAAGTACATATAATTTTTATATAACATTATATGAAATTTAATTGTCATCAGATGGTCAAATCCAGCAGGTATGGATGGAAAACTAGCACCTAATTGTCCCAAAACCAGTTTTAAGTACTGAAATTATTCCAAGTTAATTTTTTGAACATTCCAATGGACTTTCTACCAGATAAATCTGCTGCACAAGTCAGAAGTTCTAAGAATTTTTTCACAAGAGAACCTGTGCCTTTCAGACTGTGGTCTAATTTTACATAAACAATGCAGTGTAATATGAATGTATTTGATTAGATAATTTTTTAGAATTAAAAATCATAGAAAGTCCAAATAGAAAGAGAGTAAACAGAAGACTACAGAATGGTAGTTGCAAGTATCAGATGACTGTGAAGTTAAATAATTTCTCGAAAATATTGGTTTATTTTGTTTCACAGAGAAGATATGGACGCTCCATCCCTGAAATATTCATAACTATGTTTAAGGGCTGATCAACCTGGTCTAGTTGAATAAGTCTCTGCCAATGGCAGGTATTTGGAATTAGACAGTCTCTAATGTCCCTTCTAACCCAAATTATTCTATGATTCTATGATTCCTGTCTTGTCAAATCATTTGTATATCTGAGACTCACTGTCTCCTTTCCCTAGGAAATTCTAATTTTTTCTTTATTTTTCTGGTTTTGTTTTATTTCCTTTCATCTACCAACATGATTTCAACCATCTGCTAGCATTCCTATGGTTCAGGTTTTTTACAGAGGAGGAAATCATTAATTTTCCTTAAAGATTGCAAGCATTTCAATCTATTATAGAACACTCAAGTTTTCTCATAACTGTGCTCTAGAAGAGGAGAACATTTATAAATGTCTATAGATATTTATTTCTTTCATGGAAAGAAAAATCATCTACTTTTAGACAGAATAAAAAGACTAAGTGGGAAATGGAGTGTTTTTAAAAATTCTAAGTATGGAAGAGGAAAGTTTGGCATGTGGGACAGGAATTCTTTAGGGCCATACTTATTATTTTAAATGAGATAAACAACTATAGACTCAGAAAGTCTCTTGTTCAGGACAGCAGCTCATGGGATATAATGATGTCTACTTTTATGTTAGGAAAATGGGAAGAAAAAAACCCAACTGAACTGCTGCTGTGTTGCAGAATAGAGCTGAAAAACAGGGTGCAACAGACAGGGGTAATGCACTGTAGCTGATAAGGCACAGAGAACTTTAATTTCTTTTTTGTACTATGTAGTTTTGCCCTTCAGCAAAAGATCTTTTTAGTGATTACTGCTACCCGTCTCTAATGATTCTTTCTTTGCTGAGACACATTTTTGCTGTTTTTTCCCAGTAGTGGAGCAGGATAACTTAAAGAGGTTTTTTTGTTATTTTTTCCTTCTATCTGTTAAAGTTTTTTTGCCAATATTTCAATGGGAAAGAAAAGTGTGTCAAAGTTTGGAATTAAGAAGAAAATCAACTTTACTGCCAGATTCACCAGCAGTGATTTATTCCCCTGTGCAGTTTTTGCAGTTCCCATTGTTTCCCATTAAGTTAGAGTAACATGTAATTTTTGCAAAATCACGTGCAATGCTTCATGGTGAATGCTATTTGCCATCATCATTTTGACAGAATCAATACAATACTGGGTTATAGATGAGATCAGACAAAATGTGAAAGATAAATTGTAGGGCACAGTCTCACTCAGCAGCAGACTGTCTGGAGATGGTGATGGCCAGTCAACAGTTTATCACTCTTCCAAAGAACAGCATTAACAAGTTCATGGTTCCCTGCAGGTGCTGCTTCTGGCATGCCATCAGCTTCTTGCCTAAGGCTCTATACTGAATGTTTTTTATTAATAACTGCATTAGAGGCCCAATGCATTCTTTTGCAAAGTAGTGACTCAGCAATCACATCCTACCTATATGTAGAATCAAGTTGTAAGAGAGAAGATAGTTGTGTGATTTCATGTGCTCCTGAAGTAGTATCTTATCCTAAGGACATTTATTATCCTAGACATTACCCATAATAATCTATTCAATTACTTCTGTAGTGGTAAGCAATTGGCTATCCCTTACAGTAGGGTAAGAATACAATTCCATAATTTTTTAGTTGTTTGTACATATTAATTTTTAAACTTCTTGTTAATTTATTAATTTAGGACTCAGTTCTGTAAGAGTTTATTCACACATGGCATAACTTTGCTTTTTCAGCTCTACTAAAGTTCTTGGCAACCATTTAGGTGTTGTATCCTGTTGTAGCAGGGTCATGTCCAGGGAGGTTACAGCCACCAGTGACTGACGTGGAAATCAACGGATGGGTCTCCTCTTGGTTCAACTCAAGAATTCATTTTTTGGGGAGTCACCAACACAGGAACTAACTCAGCATAAGGCAGAGGCAGAGAACCCTGAACCGAGGCAGGATGGTGGGTTTTGGTCACAGCAAGGGAGAAGCCCCAGGTACACAAACCAATAGGGATACAATAGGAGGGGTTAATGCAGAATCCAACAAATTGCAACACAAGAAAGGCAAAATACTTTGGGTCTACACCCTATGAGGAATTAGGGGGTGGAGTAACTCTTCCTGGGCTTATAAGGCACATCCCTTAAGGCAGAGGAGTGGAATCCCCTCTTCCCCGTACTTAAAGCCACGCCTCTCACTTTAACACTGCTTATCTGAAATCAAATCCTTGCCTCTTTGGGCAGGGGCACTCCACATTTAAGCACAAAATTAAACATGGCGGTTTGCAGTCTGTGGCCACATTTTATCATAGTTTAGAGGGACTTTTTTCTCCATTGGGATATTATCTATTCTTGTAGTTTCTGGCTGTGAAACTTAGACTTGACCTGTCTCTCATGTCCAGTTAATATGTCCATTCATCTCTTTCAAACAGTATTTCTGACTATGGAAACTCTTTTAGCAGAGTAAAGCAAGGGACAAGATGCCTTTGTTAGTGTTTCTAGCCAATTTCCCAATTCAGATAGCTTTTGTTACAAGATTGATTCAAACACATCAGGCTCTCAGTAAAAGGGAAATAAAAGTTATTTTAGGAAACAGAGAAAAATTATCATCCACAATGTGTTTTTTCATATTCATAGCATAATGTGCCTATTCTCCAATATCTGTAGAACCCTCCAAGCAGTGGGGTCAGTGTCAGTATATGATTTGGCACTCTAGGAGCCATAGTATTGTGGGACTTCATCTCTGTCTAAACTTGTTAATAACATGGAAAAGTCCCATATCTTAAAATAAGCTCTTCTTTTGTTAAGATGAAAGAAAATTATCTTGAACCCAGCAGTAAAAAATCATAATTTATTGCCTTTAAAAATTCTTTGCTACTGCAAAAGAAATTCCTTTCTGTAAGGTGGGAGGATCTTGGACCAGGGACTGTTTGATTTCCCTAGTTTGTGGTCAATGATTTTGGATTTTTAGCTTCCCCCACCCAGAATTTATGTCATCAAAGCACTTATGTCTTTTCAGACTCTAATCTACCCACTCTTCATTTGCGCTGTGATATCATTCAAATACCTTATTTCATGTGAGATTACTATGTCTCTTCCTCCGAAAGTCAGCTGAAGGAGATTTTGGTTATTGGCATGCTTTTGGCATTGGGATGCTTGGACATTGGCACACCAACCCAGTATTTCCTAAGAATCCTGTAGCCTAAACTTTTCTACTCCAAAAGCCCATGAAATAGAGGTGAAAAAATATGATAATGAGCTTATTTGCAGGCAACTGTTCCTTTTAGCAACTCAAGATTAAAAAAGTTGCCTTTAATAATTAATATTCCAGGAAAATATTTCAGGAAAAAGGAAATCTAAGTTGGACTATGTTAATACTGTAGCAAATACAGGAAAAAAGACTACATTTTCTATTAAGTGATCCCTCTATGCTGTTTTCAGCATAGTTTCTCTTGGAACCAAACTAATAAAGAGGTAAAATGGAATCATATGTGTTACATTAAAGCTATTAAACGAGATATCTTCGCATGGATTTACATACAAAATAAACAATTGAAGAAGAGATCTCCATCTCTTGTATGTGAAGACTGAGACGATCAGCTGAAATGCTATTTCTTCCACTTCCAAACTTTCAGTGGACACTTTCTAAGGTCATGGACCTGTTGCATTACGTGGCAAGAGTCAGCTACCAGTCAGTACAATTGACATAAAATGTTTATTTATAATTAATCTGTAGGTTTTTGCACTTTCTCATTTCAAATTATTATGGCAACTGAGTCACAGAATGACAAAAACTTATTGTAAGAAAATGTTGGTCATAGGAATGAACAATGTTGTCTTTTAAATAAGGAGTAACTGTAATGCGAGTAAGACCAGGTCTGACATTTGAAAAATGAAAGGTACTTAAGGGTCAGGAAGAAGGATAATTAATTTCATAGGTATTCCCTCTACTATTAAACCTTTGAAGAATCTTAGGAAAGATGTTTCCTTTAGTATATTTTTCTAAAAGCAATCATACTGAAAAATAAAACAACTTCCTTGCTTAATTCAATTGCATATATTTAACATATGCTGTCATCTGCATGAAAATTTCAGCATTTTTAAGAAATGAAGGAAAGGAAAGGTACAGAAGGCCATTTCAATTAAATTACAATTCTTGACAAATTTGTGTTTTCTTTGATTTATATATTTTCATGTTGATAGCAACTTCAAAACAGAAAGTAGTTTTGAAGTACTATTTTGGAAATCATGTATGTAATGATATGCAAATGACTGGTCTGGTAGATTTATCTTCATTTTCTGAGTCTTCTTTTTTGAGATCCACACCTTTCAATCTAAAATCTCAATCTACTATGTCTGAGTTGATTTGAGAACAGTAATGAATTACCTAGATAGAAAAAGATTATTCTGAATACAGTATATTTAATTTCCATAAAATTGTTCCTGTATAACCTGCCTATAAGAGAAAATGGCTGTGTTTTTCTTTCTTTGGAATTTGGTTTGGACATAGCCTTAGGTTTGGCACAGTCGCTGGAGATTTAATATATTCCAATCTATAAAAGGCAACAGATTTATGTGTGGTTCTCCTACTTTCAGTGGAATTTCATATTGAGAAGATAATTTAATTCTTCCTCTGCAACCTTAGAAGAAGCAAAAATGCTGATAATACTAAAAAAGTCTGAGCTTCATAGCTTTATTCTATTTTACTGAAGGTAGAAACATTGTCACTATTCCAAATTTGAAATGAAAAAAAATCTAAAAAATGAAAATACCTTAGAAAATCTTCTTTCCTACAAGAATTTAATTTTATTCCCAGTAGTTAAAATATAATTATCAAATAAAGCTTGGATTGTTGTTACATTTGGGAGTTATATTTGCCGTATTTTTATTACCTTTGTAATTTTCAAAATGTTAATGTATGCATAGAGTTGCAGATGAAATTTATTAAGTTAATTATCTTTCCAGTTATTTTCCAGTACAATTTACATTTTACTTTTTTGGTTGGATCTTTCTTTGGTAGTTAATTATTCCACTGATAGATGTGACCTTGTTCCTTAGCACAGAGGGGGCTATATATTTATTCACAGAAAAAGTCTTTTACATCCTAAATTAGATAATAAAAATCCTGTTACATTCTGACAGTATACACTACTACATTTCATCTTAGAGAAGTGGCATTATCTCAGTAATATCATGCAAATACCAAACAAATTAAATGGTGTTGTAAAGCCAAAGAAAAAATAGAAAAAAGATCAGGATAATGTGAAAGAATTTCAGACCCTATATTGTTCAACAACTGTTTGATAAATTGTCTAGAAGGTATTAGATGAAAATGCCTTTTTAAAAACTGGCAGTGAGCATAATAGTAATATTGCTATTTTCAAGATATAAAGTGTTTTAACTCAAGCATCCACAAAAAACTTGTGCGTGGTTAACACCTGCTTTTTTAATGTCTTTCTGTAACAATGATCGGTGTAGACATTCTGACTCTGGGGTTTTCTTTATTATATTTGAGTGATGAAACTGTGAAAGTATGTTATGCATTGACAGCTAAATTGATTGTATTTTTAAAGTAAATTAGCAGTATTGCAAATGAAAAAAAAGAAATATTTGAATAATTATTGTTTAAATGCACTACTGAACTATAATAGCACATACATGGGGGATAGTTTTTGAGTACTTAAATTTTATGTCACAGGATAATTGTTACACAAAAGTAATATTATTTCTGTCATTAAGAACTCAGATAAGAGAAACACAGAATGATTTAGGTTTGAAAAGACTTCTAAGAACATCAAGTCCAAACTTTGAGCACCAGTTTGTCAGCTAAACCTTTGCACGAAGTTGTTTCTTCGATGCTTCCAGGGATGGTGACTCCACCTCCCTCTGGGCAGCCTGTTCCAATGCCTGACCACCCTTTCAGTGAAAAACTTCTTAATATCCAACCAGAACCTTCCCTGCTGCAGCTTGAGTCTATGTCCTCATGACCTATCACTGGCTGTCTGGGACAAGAGGCTAACACCATCTGGCTACAGCCTCCTTTTAGGTAGAGAGTGGTATGGTCTGCCCTCAGCCTCCTCTTCTCCAGGCTGAGCAATTGCAGCTTCTTCAGCCTCTCCTCATAGGCTTTACTCTCTAGACACTTCACCAGTTTCATTGACCTTCTCTGCAAACTCTTCATAATTTCAAGATTTTATTTTTTGAAGTGAGGGGCCTGGAACTGGATACATGACTTGAGGTGCAGCCTCACCAGTGCAAATAACAAGAAAAAGAAGTATGAAAACCTAATTATAAATAAATACATAAATAAATAATTAAAATGGGCATCAACCACCTTTTACAGACCACATACCAACCATTCTGTGGTTTTGGTCCATCAGTCTCTCCAGTCTTTCCATAAGAGTAGTCTGACTTCTTATAACCATCTTCTACTGCCAAACCTCTAACCTCTTGCCCATTGCCAGGGACCAGAACCATTCACCTCACTCTATTAATTGACATGTAAAGAGATTGTCTACATATGGAAGCAATGGATTATGTATGGCTACACTGTCAGCAATTTGCTAAAACCCTCCATATCCTCCAAAATAAACATCATTCATATTGTTTTCAATTTTATTCAACCTTTCTTCTATCCTGAAAAAAACATGCTTGTTGGATAGATAAGGTAGCAACGGAAAAAACTCCATGACAGCTAGGAGAGATTAAAAGCACTGGAAAGATGGCAGAGACAGAAAGGCTTTTCTTTTACAAGCAACCCACTAGGGTTCTATATATTCAAATAACGTTGTTCCCTGCCAGTTCACAAATTCTGCTGCTTAACTTTCATGTTTAGCACATTTCCAAGTATTATTCTGAAATAAACCCTTCAGTTTCCTTTGAAACAAAAGTCAAATGACATCCTAAATATTGTTTACCCCAAATTCTTCTCCTTTTCAGCAATAAGGAGGAGTCTGTACCAGCTTTCTCCCTCTGTGATGAACCTACACAGTTGTCCACAAAATCCCAACAAGAATTGTATCTCAAATCTCTCTTTGTGTTAAGACTATATGCTGCCATACATATGCCAAAAACCACATATACTTAAGATCTGCTCCAAAATAAGTCTCTGAGATTTGAGTCCTTCTTTCATTTCTAGCAACTATGAAGTTTAAGAATAATTAATGGTATACCATGAGTCAGATTTTGTATTTGATTCTTGGTCTGACTTCACAAACTCACAGAAGTTATCTAATCTATGCCTGACTGCATTTTCCAGTACAAACGAAACTCTGGTGGAAACTCTCGTAGAAGTGAGGTGGAGGTGCTGCAATTTATATTGATGACAGATACACCCCTGAAAAAGTATTGGGAAAAACACAGTTTTACTGTGGAAGAATAATACCTAGCTATCCATCAAGAGGACATCTGAGCTCAACAGAAATGTTTCTATTTGTAATAAACTAGTTTGTTCTGCTTTCAGGTCCTATAAGCTGAAATATTTTTGGTCAGGATCAGTTGTTATAGTCCTTCACACAGAAAAATATAATTTGGTAAAATTAACACAAATGACATTGCAAAAATTCATACTTTTTAATTCAGAAAGACTATACTTGGTATCTCAATTTTTTAAAAAATTTACATATCAAAGGTGTTTTGAAAGGTGTTTTGTTCTAGGAAAAAGAAGTAACTTCTCTGAGATTGTGAAAATAACATATCTTTTATTATAATGTTAACTGGCAGGAAAAACATATTTAATTGGGAGTACAGAGAAATTGTCAACTCATTCCCATTAATTAATCCATTTTACATCCTTTCTAAATTCTTTATTAAAACATAATCTATTGTTATATAAGATAGATTTAGTTTCCATATGCCATTTAAATTTTATTGGACATAAAATGAGAGGTTTACATATTATGTAACTTTCATCATGAGCTACACATATAGCTGATGTCACAGTGTCTATTTTAGACATTTGACCTACAGTAAAATGTTTTGTATCTGTTTCAATACAATGTAAACTTATGTATTCATCAATAAATTTACTGAATTTATGGTTAAACAATCATACCTGGAAAGTCTGAAACTTCTAAAAGAGTATGTCTTAAATAATCAGGATTCTACTTCCAATTAGGAAATTAAGAGTTTGTTGTTGTAAACAGGACTGAGACTATGAGTTCTCCAGTTTATAGGGAGAGGAAGAGAAAGAGAGCAAGAAAAAAGGAAAGAGGAATAAAAGGCAAAGAGAGAATAAAAGAAGAAAGAGAAAGAGAGAGAGAGAGAAACAGGAGAAAGGAAGGGAAGGGAAGGGAAGGGAAGGGAAGGGAAGGGAAGGGAAGGGAAGGGAAGGGAAGGGAAGGGGAAAATAAAAGCTGCAATATGCTGTTTTATGCTCTCTCAATGTTTTAAAATGTCACACAAAATATAAAGGCTTTTGTTGGTCCCCCATACAATAGATATCAGCTCATGCTCAAAAATATCAACTTATCTTCTTAAAAGTCATTAGGAAAACTTAAAACTAAAGTTCATTTACAGTTTGATCATAAATACTTATTACATAAAATAATTGCTAGATGCAATAATATTACTAAATTTTCATTTCACAAAATGACTTCCAAACATATTAAGAGCCTTTAAGGGAATAGTTATATGAAATACTGTGCTAAAGAAATATGCATGTTTTCTTAAAAGAGTATATGTGCCTGCTAGACTTAATATATGACTTTAAGTTATGAAGTGTACTATAGAGTGCAATGTAATTTGATAAATATAAAGAATTATGTACATGAAACTGCACACGCAGTATAAGTAATTTCCCCGAGGATACTGGTGACATAATGATAAACCTCAAGAACTCAGCTCAAATGATTTGTTAATGTCACAAGTAGTCCCAAATGGAATTACAGTTTCTTATGTACATAGAAGTGTATGCAATTTTTATAAAATAAAGTAAAAGAAATCATTCTTTCTGATCAACATTACTAGTTTAAAATTAAATGTGAACAATATTTTCTCCTTGCCATTCTCTCACAGTGCACTCCTTTCTCCCCTTCTACAATCAACTTTTGTCACTTTCTCATTCCACTGTTTCTTCTGTTTCTTTTCCCCCTATTCTCTATACATACTTCTCAATCCTCTTCAGCAAATAATATTTTCAATCAAATCCACTTATTGCCATGAATTTCCCTAGGGGAGGATATGAATCAGGAGCATATTAATCTTATTCAGAATGTTCAATGCACTACTAATAAAACTATTGAATACTCACAAAAGGGAGATACTGCTTTGCAGAAGGAAGCATATTTAACAATATTTTCTAGGGACCTACCTGGGATATCTCCCACCCAAGACAAAAAATTGAGTCAATCTCTCTGGCATTGCCTTCCTTTCTATCAATTATTTCTTTTATAAGGCCTCATATATGAGAACACGTTTCTTCTCTTCTAGCTCTCAGAACCTGCAGTTTAATATTTCTTTCCTGAACAGAAAACCTGCCACTACATTGGAGTTTTAAGGGATTTAGCTCAGAATTCACTTTATACAGGTTATTTTCCCCTCTCATGATCCATAATATGATGAACCACCACACCTGAAATGAGTGTTCAATATTTGATTATTTGCTCTGAACTAGAAAGCAAATACACTGCACAAAGTGTTTGAAATGAAATGCTATTTGCTACTGAAAAGATTTTACTGCCTACAATTTTTTTTCTTTAAATCTCAAGCATCTCTCTGAATCAGAATGCAATTTAGAATATTACCCATTATATATATTAGTCTTTGTGTTGGCTTTGCATGGCCTATCTTTTGGCAGCAGGGGGGCCACAGGGGTGGTTTCTGTGAGAAGCTGCTGGAAGCTTTCACTGACATGGTGTCGGAGTTCTTATGGGCTGGCTCAGCCACTCTGGCACACACACCAGGAGTAGGATGGACTGGGATAGCAAGGTGAATCTCCATCCACTTAGAACCCAATGCTCTGTGACACAAGATTTTTACACGCCAAGGGCAGGAGCAAGGATGAGGCAGAGGCCTCTCATGTGATTTCCAGAAGGGTTTATTCCTTGGAAGGGACACGAATGAAGGGCAACAGACACAAGACTGCAGCAACTAATCTATGGGGGAGGAGCAAGGGGAAGGTACGGATCCTGACCCGGTGAGGGAGACATAAGGGAGGAGTACAAGGAGGGGTTTACAATGTATAAATCAGTAAGGGAACTCAGTGGGAGGAAACAGGTTACATAAACCAATGATACATTGAGTAACAGGATGGACAGAGAATTCTCTAGAACAGGGAGCTGGTACAAAGGGGAATTGACAGGCAGGGGGAGGAGGAACAGGGAATATTCAGGAATAAGGGGCAGGTATCAGGTGGATTGACAACCAAGGTAGGAGGGCACAACTGGGATTTAACTATTAACCTAAAGGGAGGGGTGTGGTGTACACCTTTACACTACCAAAGGTAATCAAACCAAATACAATGAACAAAAATGCACCGCAACATTCCACCACGTCCAGCAGAGCCAATGGCTCGGAAGTGCACACAAATTTTTCTAGCCAGAGGAGAGGATAAGGAGGTGAGAACGTGTGAGTGGTACAACATGGAGACACCAGGGTCAGTGGAGACGGAGGGGAAGGAAGTGCTACAGGTGCTGGAGCTGAGGTTCTTCTGAGACCATGGTACACAGCTGTGCCCCTGCAGCCCATGGGGATCCATGAGGGATGCAGAGATCCACCCACAACCCACAGGGATCCATGGGGAATGCAGAGATCCACCCACAGCCTGTGCAGGAGGTACCCCTGCTGGAGCAGGTGGATGCCCGGAGGAGGCTGTGATCCAGTGGGAGACCCAGTGAAGAGAGGAGCCCTGCTTCCAGGCTGGAGCAGCCTGTCCTTGGAGGACTGCATACCCTGGGAGACTGACCCACGCCACAGCAGTTTTAGGAGGACTGTGTGTCCATGGGAGGGACTCGGGTTGCAGCAGTTTTGGGCAGACTCTGCTGGTGAGATTGGAACCACGATGGCCTTGGGCGTGACCCCACAGTCTCCCAGGAGGACTCCTCTCCCTGAGAAGCAGAAGAAAACCTCGGTGATGAACTGACCAAACTCCATGCCCTGTCTCCCTGCACTGTTGATGGGAAGAAGGGAGGGGCTGGGGAAAGAAAAGGTGTTTTTAAGGGCTTGTTTTATTTCCCATTATCCTCTTCTGATTTTGTTAGTAATAAATTCACTTTGTACCTCTAAGATGAGCCCTTTTTGCCCTTAGAGCGTTTTCCACCTGTCCTAATCTCAAGTCCTAAACCCTTCATTAATTTTTTTTCTCTCCTCTGCCCAGCTGTGGCAGGAGAGATTCGTGGATGCCTGGTGTTTGGCCAGTGTCAAACCACAATAGTCTTCTAAAGGGTAAAATTGAAACATTTAAATTTCCTTATGCAACACACCTAAACTCTTACTTTACTGATCATATAATAAAAAAGTAGAATGGGTAGGTTCACCTTACAGTTCTTTTCCCTTAAATCTCATAAAAATCATTGACTCTCAGGTAAATTATTTTGATTTTTTCCAGGATTAAACCCAGATCTTATGTTTCACTTATGTCCTGTCTTGCTTAGCTGAAGTAATCTTATACTAGATGCCAGTTGTTGAAGACAATATATTAGAAAAAAACATGTAATGAAAAGATCTAACTGTGCTCTGACTGATAATTTGTTTTAGCTTCAGTCACATATCTTAACCTATCTGGAAATGCTACATATCTTTATTTATTTGGAAGGCTGTTCATCTTGGACAATTGTATCTTCTGATATCTCTGAACTATTACTTTTTTCCAAGTGAACTTAAGATACATCTTTGGAGTGAAAAGTTAAGAGTTGCAATTACTATTGTCCAAAAATATTTTTAAGGTATGGAAAATGGGCTTCTATAGCGAGGACTGCTAACCAAACATTTCTTCATGCAATACCAGACTCTTAAAAAAATTCAAAAGATTTAAAAGATTTAAAGAATTTTGAATTAATACTATAAAGACAAAATAAAACGTATATGAATAATTGAAGTATTTAAAGAAACAGAGGTAGACATTAAAGAAAAAAAATTAAAATCATACAGAAATGTAATTATGTTCTAGGACTGAAAATGAAGATTTAAACTGAATCCTCTTAAATGTATTCCAAGAAAGTTATCTTGTTCTACATCACAACATTGAAGAAAACTAGTGCAACAAACTCAATAGGCAGAAAGTGCAATAATTGTTTACTTTAGGTAATGAAAAACTGAATTGTTCTGGAACCTGTTTATACGTACCTTCCTAGTTATATAAGTTATAAAGAATTTGCATTTTATATAGCCTACGTATTTAACTAAAATATAAATTCAAAAATGTAATAAATTATAACAAGCAGTCAAATCTGCTTGTTAGCACACACAATTTTGTACCACATTTTAAGAAACAAAGCATTTATTTGGGAGATAAATTTAATATGAACAATTTCTGTGCCTTTAATATTACATATTTGTAGGTTACATTTTGTCAGAAAATGAACTACCTAGGCAAGATGTTTAACTGTTTTATAGTTAATTTCTTCAAAATAATAGAGTCCTAAATTTACCACCACTTTCAGTAGCCATGCTACTGAAAACATCAAAGTTTCCCCATCCAATCTATTATTTATTTTTGAGGAGATTTTGCAGGTGAACTGCATGGTATTTTCATTTATGTTATCCTGATTGAGGCCTGTTATCTAAGAGGACTAAGAACTAGATTTAAAAAGATGTATCATGGTGAAAAATAAAGTTCATGGTAACATATCTTACAAAATATTCTATATTATGTTGTGTAGTAGAGCTAACAAATTGCTGTCAATTGGAACATTTTTTTATTTTTTTTTTCAAATCATGATTAAACGGCAAGATAACATATATATATTTATTTCTGGCTTGTAGTAATGTAATTTATCTGAATAATCATTCAGGGAAAAAAGCTTACAGCAAAACAAACTCCCATTAATTAATGTATTAATGAGCATAATCACATTTATTTACGTCTTTATTTATTATATTCTTCTAGATTACAGGGTTGCAGACTCCATAACCATCTACATTTTTATAAGAAAATCTTATGTTTTTAACTTTTAAACAAATGTAGTTCTTTCAAATTACTTGGTAACCCAATGAAGCCTCATAAAACTCATGTTTTTATAGTGTTTTCCTCATGGATTGTTGATACTTAGAAATTCTTTCTGGATCTAAGGATAGAAGCACAGTGCCTCTACATGTTTGCTTATTTTTGTTTCTTCTCATTCAGTTGTTTAGAACTTGCAAGGTAATTTTCCATCTTCTACTCGTTCCATTCATGCTTCCAATACACATGGGAGAGACTCATTTAATTTCACGTAAACATCTGTTCTGACAAAACTGGCTAAATGGAAATATTTGTCAATCCATGATTTGAAGGCACAAACTGAGACACCAGCATACAAAACACACACAGAAAAAAACTTTTGAAAGAAAAGACATTCTAAAACTTGTAGAATCTGAAATTAAAAACAAAACAAAAAACCAAACACAATCCAAGAAAAAAGCTTAGCCTTATATTTGGTTTTTTTCATGCTAGATAACTTCAGACTGGGAGTAAGGAGGAAGAAGAATAATTTGAATTGCTCTGGAGGCAAATGCATGAGTATTTAAAATCCACCAGAGAATATCCTTTTCAAAATTCAATTCATCTTCTTGAGTGTTATTGTTTGCTTTGGGAGCTCTACATTATTGGATTTCATGATATATGTTTGGAGCTATATATTTGCCCATCTCCCCAGTGCATTCATATCTGAAGAGTCTCTGCATGAACTATTCTACCTAAAGGCACATATAACATTTCCCTCAACTGGTCTTTTAAGTGAAACTCAGAGTGGAGGAATCCGATTCAGGGATGCACAGAGCTAAGAACACCATTTCTTTGTTATCTCCTAGCTGTTTTCACAGAGCTAAATTAAAAGATTTTGAATAAAAAAAAGGGATGTTCAGACAATTAAAATTTTTGAGTACTTGAATCCTGACCAAGGAGGTATAAGGTCAGATAAAAAGAATTGAGTATAATCAAGCTATCAAGTTTGTTGATTTAACTCATTTGGGAAAGATGTGAATATTTTTTTTTGTACAATACAGGTACTTTGTCTAAAATAATTTGGTGACAAGTCTAAGCAGCCTAATCCACTGATAGACAACTTTTATTCTCTATTACAAGTACTTTTTGTATATAAATTTATATACACAAATGTTTTAAAATCCACAGAATGACATAAAATAAGCACACATATGTAGTGTATCTTCTGCACATAATGTAGAAGATACTATCATTCTATTATACTATCTAAAAGATATCCATGGAACATGAGGAAGGTTGAGCTCATGTACTGCAAATCTGAGGACACAGGTCTTTTAAATCCAGCTGTAGCAATTTGTCCACATTTTCCTTGTCTGGTCATCTTATAAGGTTTTCCATTCCTTGTACAAGACTGGTAACTTCTGTTTATTGCTCTTGAATGACTCAGTGGGAAATAGGGCAGTATGTTACAGAAATAGGTTTTGTGAGTTTGTTGGTTAATTTTACTATTTTTTCTAAATAAAAATGAATATATTTATGTGGATGAAATGAGAAACTGTATGGTATTAAAAACAACGTAAATATTAATATTGTCATCATATTAGGTAACATATTCTGAAAATTTTGTTATATAATTTGTTTATACTTAATTACATGGAAATCTAGCCAGATTTAAATCTGATTTTTAACTGAAATATGTAGCAGACATTCTATTAATGGTTTAGGGTTTTTCATTCTTTTGGTTTTTTGGGTTTTTTTTTAATTTGTAAATAATTTGCAAAATTATTTTCACTTGTACATATGTGTTTAAACATTAGAGTCAACAGTAGATTAATCCATGCAATGAATTGTGTGAACTTAAGAAACTCCTGACCGACTCAGCACAGATAGGGAAGGTGAAAGAAATCACTATGCCTAAAGCACTTTGAGAAGTGAATCAATCTTCTCAAATCCCCAAGCAGACTAGCAGAGTCACTATGTCTAACCAGAAAATTGATCTTATGAGAAGATGAAATGAGTGTCTGATTGACAGGAAAGAGTTTATACAGCTTCACAAATGTCCTCAAGAAAGAAAAGCTAATGTGAAGATTTTTTTTTCAAGGCTGGCTTTCCGAAATGCTAGCAGGGGAAGAGAAATCCATAAAAGCATCACTGCTCTCAGTACAATTCTAACAGAGTCATAACTTCATCTATCATAGAAGGCTCAATGCCAGATAATGTTTCATTATGAAGGAGCACTAGCTTTATCTAGTTTGTATTCTAATGTGAAAAACCTGTTCTAAGTTCCTGTCTGCTGCTGCCTTTTGCAAGACTCATCACAGACTAAGTTCATAATGAGCAATAGTGACAAAAGCAAGTATTAGCATTGCAGATTTTGTGCCTAAGTGTGATCCAATTTTATAACCATTTGGACCCTTATCAAATTTTGGGTATGAAAAATGAATATATCGATATCAGTTGTTGGAAATAATGAACTTTCAGAGAAAATACTGGAACTTTAGAAATGAATATATATTTTTTATGAGACTGTCCATCTTCCATGTGATTCTTTAGTATTTCTTGTGTCAAGAATAGAACACTGGAATTATTTTTGTGACAGTCTTTTCTCGGTATTTAGGTCTGGAGACCATCATCAAAACCAACCATTTTAGACTGCAGACTGTGAAGTATTCTCAGGTAAATGACTGTGCCTGTCTGTTGTGATATTTGGTGCAAAGCATATATTTTACATTCCCATGACTAAAACAACATCTAATTTATGAGTACAGAACAATTCCTTGTCTGGAATTAAAAACAGTGCGTCCAGGAAAACTGGCACCCTTTATATCATCATTTAAGAGGTTAAAACTGCATTTTCCTTCTGTAGTGACAGATGTTTTGTACATACTGAGCTGCAGTAATCCCATGATATTTGAATAATTAATATTTTGAACTTGCTTCATTGCAGCAGGGATAATAATGGGGCCCATAACCAGGAATAATCTGAAGATTTTCCTCTTTCTAACTTAAAATTTTAAAACTTAAAAATCACATAAACATAGATGCTGTTTGGTTAGGTTGGAATTACATTATGAACAGTAACAGAAACTATATGTGTTCTTCAAGTCATTTAATGAGTCAGAACAGAATTTAAGCATATCTTGTCCTAGACTGGAGACACTTCTCTCCATAATGGACAAGAAGATGGCAAGATTTTCCACTGAAAATGTCTGAAATGCATTTTTAAATATTTAAATTAATTTGTCTATCTGTATAAATTTGCCATGGTTATTAGCTATCATTCTTTTGCATAGATTATTTATAGCTTTGAGATCTAAGGATACTGGCCAGACTTTTTCTGTCTGCACTATCTTATGCAAGCCCTGGTAGTATGGCTAGAAAGAAGTAGCTAAGATGTCAGAAATGCAATATTTTATCCAGAATCTTTTCAATGAACTACCTTTATAAGGCCTTCAAAAGTATATTAACCTTTATGTACAAACTTACTTTAAACATTCTAATGGGCAGAAGTTTTCAGCTGTAATTTTAGTGTGCAGACCAGTAACACCCACTCTGTTTCTTGAGTCATCTAATGTTCCACACAGACTGTTCTTTCACTTATTTCTAATAAAAGAATATATTCTACGCAATCTTCTTCCTACTAGTTACTTTGTTGTATTAGCTATGGTTCTTCACTGTATTTATCAAGTATGTCTCAGCATCTTGATAAGGAATACAACTTTCCGGGGTTCTGGCTTGGTTTCATTTTAATTTGTTAAGAATTAGGTCAAGAAGCTCATCTTATCCATAGTTAAAAAATTAAATGCTGTGAATTTCTGTCCTTCGAATAAAAATTTGTAACTGCTTTATTTATATATGGCCCTAAATGTCTATATTTTGAAATATAGAAAACATTATAAGTATTTTAAATAATTAAAACACTTTGCCAAATTAAACCACTATTTAGATTTTTAAAATTAATTTTAAACATAGGACTAGTAAGAGTCTTAGTTTGTTTCTTTCTTTTCCTTGTTTGCTTATTCCTATTTGGTGGTGGGGGGGATTTTGTTTATTTTTGGGTTTTTATCTTTTTTTTTTTTTCCTTTTTATTCCCATTTTTGTGTGTGTGTTTTGACTGCTTTGGTATTCTCAGCACAATATTCCACAGACACATTTGAGTTCAGTGGCTATTTCTGAAACTCCTACAGACAAATCCAGATTTGAATGCTGCTCCCTGGGCACTGGATGCATAATTTAGTGATCATATTTTATATTTGCTGTAGCATGACCTTGACATCTGTGTGCATAAAGTTTGTTGTATTTTGCACATATTTTAATATCTAGCAGTGGATACTTATGAAGTAATTTAACTCTGAAGCCTATGTAACCCTGTATTTTTTTTTTACTTGTAAGCATATTAAAGATGATTCACTAGAATACTTTTATTATGGTCAAGAATTTAAAATCATGGATGTTTTCTAATGTATACTAGATTTTTTTACACTTCAATAGAATTTGTTTCTGTTTATTATAGAGGGAGTATGTGTAGGTTAAACATTTGCATGTGGGTTGTTTTACTTTTATGTGCCTCCTTTTACCTGAAGAATTTCCCACAAGATGCACATGACTTTAGGTTGGCAAAGTGCAAGTTGTAGTAGATCTTACCTAAATTATGCTTAAACCCAAGAATCACAAGAAGTAAGGACAGAACAGAGACCAAAAGTCTTAATCTACAAAGGAGAAATGTAGCTCACTTGACATGCAGTATCCTACTTGGATGTCAACAGATGGTTTCAAACTGTAGCAAAGGTTGAATTTCTTTGACATTTGAAGCACAGTGGTCTTTAACATCTGCTGTCCCCTGATGTGTGCTTGACAGCTCATTTCAGCAGGGGATACATAACATCATACTGGCATTTTTTTCTAGCTTGTACAGCTGGGAATAACCCGGACCACAAAGGATCATACCTTTTAAAGCATTTTGATACACCATTATATTTTCTATATTTTTTTCCAACTGTTTCAGCAACTTCTAACATTTTAAATTAGAGGTCTACTCTGGCATAGAAAACAATTAATTTACTCACTAACATGTTAATTTCCATTGCTCCAAAATAGTTGAACTACTGATTTTCTTGTATAAATGTCAGTGATTTAATAGAAAAGTACTTCATCAGTAATATTGGTGGAAGTAAATAATTTGGTTAGGAAATATTGTTAATATACCATTTCTTGAACCGTACATTTAGTTCTGTTCTACTGTTGCAATAAATGAAACTTTTTTTTCTTATTTTCATAAAAGTGACAATCCAATTAAAAGGGTTTCACAAAGGAAGGGCTACATTGCGTAAAGGATCACTATCAAAGGTATTGGCAAAAAATCAGGTTTTAAAATGACTGTGAAAATTAAACTTTAATGGAGTTTGCTGGCTAAAATCACTCTTTTACTTACTACATAGGTGAACCATAATAGGAAAATTGTATAAGAATCAATTTGGAATTTTTTACACGGAGTCTGGGGATGTAAAATAGTAAGTCACCAAAGTGTAGGCCCATGCATTAAGACAAAACTGCTATTCATGCTGACCAACATGCATGTGCATTTTGTTAGCACAGTTTTTTTTTTAAATCCCATCTCAGAAAGACTTTTTCGTAAGGCATAAGAGAAACGTTTTCTTTTGCCTGTATGGGATAAAAAAATGTCATTCAAACAATATCATCTTCAATCCATGACTTTTTACTGCCTGCTGTTGAATACATTGAATAGTTACCTTTGCAGATACCTTGGCAAATATTAAATATCAGTTCCTCGGGAAGATTTTTATAAGTAAAGCTAAATCAAGACTTATTAGTCAGATCAGGCTTGTTTTATAGCTATCACATATAATCTTCAGGCATACAATAAACCCATTGTGTTGTCTTTGAACTCATTGCATCCACATCAGAGTTTCTATCCTCAGGCTTTCAGTCCTAGTTTATGCTGTTCTTTACATGGATGAATAAGGTTCATGAACTGATGCATAGTGCATACCTAAATTTCCAAATTTTCTAGAAACTATTTTTATAGTGGTCAGGGGTTTAAAATGTGAGTATCACAGAACTGTAAGTTTGAGACCAATTTATTTATTGCTAATTTTTTATCAGGACAATAGACCTGCAAATTGTAGCAAAATTTGCCTTAGATGGTAAGTGCCTTAGAAAGAGGAAACAATATCCATGTTAGCAAAATATTTAAATGATGAGACAGGACTACATATTTCATATAAAGTACTTCAATACTATTTTTTTCTGTAAAGAGCTAGAAAACAAATAATTAACTACAAGATCAACTTAAAGAATGTAAAAAAAAACCCTCCTAAAACTTTTATATCAAAGAACCATTAAATGCCAAATGAAACTATTCTAGCTTGGAAACGGATATATTTTGTCCACTATGATCTTCTGTTTCTGCTGAAGACCAATATGTGTATATATGGAAATATTGATACATGGATCTACTGTTTATGTCTCAGCTATCTTTCTTGCTAAATCACCTCACATCATTGAGAGTATTCAGGAAATAAAGTTTAATCTGCAAAACTTAAAATTCGGATCTCTCTTTAGTAAAGAACTCCTTCATAGTACACTGCTTTCTGAGCATCTATGGGGCTGAAATTTCTCCCTAATGCATTCCTTTCCATGCCAGTGTTAAAGTGCTAGAATGCTTCTGTATTTTAATAGGTAGTGCTCAATTCATAATAAATGTCACTTTGTCAAAATAGCATGTTTTCTGACTCATGTAATTTATTGAAGAGACAGGAACCTTTAATATTTCCAAATGTGATTTAAAAAATGCAATCATTATAGGCAGCAGGGACATAATACAATGAATCACATCACACATCTGGTAGATACATTTAGAGTTGTTTGAAATTGCCAGATGATTTTGATCACAGACTTAATGGCTGTCTCTCGTGACAGGACTTCAGACAATTTAAATTTGTATGTCTTGCCATTATCTCTTAGTACCTAACACTTGAAATTGAGAACTGGAATGAAGGAATTTCTTCTAATGTACATTTGGAACATTACATGATGTGATTTTTCTGACATATATATGTCTATTTCTCAAAAATGGTGACATGACTTACTGAATTATTCTATTTTTTTGAAGTATTTATGAATTATTCTATGTTTTAAAGTATTTTATTATCAAAACAAATTTTCTGTCTACTCTTGTCCTTTTTATCTTAAAAAATGAAAGTAGCTTTTTTCTTTTTATACTTGATTTCTTGAAAATCCTTTAGGTTTTCAGAGATGTTGTGAATTAAAAATGTTAAATGTCATCTTCTTCCTCTGAAGAATATGAATAATATGGAAGTAATAGCACTTCTCTATCAACATAACATTTCTTTATATCTGAAAAGAAAAATTGTCCATAAGAATTTCTTTTCCTTTAAAAGAGGGAAAGTTATAGTTCACTAAATCAGCCTGTACTATATTAGTTGCAGTAAAAAAATACCCTCTACCTCTAGTAAGTAATGATTGACAAAAATACCTGAGCTTGAACATAGGCACAGAACTAGTAAAATAAAAAAAGTAATTAATGTGCCTGAAGGTTAGTTGTTCAGAAAGAGCTCACTTGTATTGCAGACAGAATGAATGAGTAACATGGGCCTAACAGACTGTGCAGTCTAAGATTAGATGCAGTTTAACTATCTGAAGTTAGCTGATATGACCTTATCTAAGTGTACAGACTGCTGGCTGCAGTTTGCTCATCAAGTTACTTATGAGGGAAAAAACAAAATATCTGCAATAACTAGCGCCTAGCTCTGTACATTATAAACTTTTAAATTAAAAGCTACAACCTGAACAAGACTGAACTGCAATTATTAAAGAAAAGAAACCTCAAAGACACAGCAGAGAGAATCAAAAATAACTCTGATACATAATAGACAAAGTATATTTTGCATATAATAAATTGCCCTTTTCCAGTTTTATTATTTATATTTACAACTTCAAGGAATGAACCAGACAAGACAGAATAAAGCTTGAGAATCAAAAATGGTAACATTGGCTGGAACCACCGCTGCCACCGTCATTCCACTGCCACTGTCATCCTCCATCATTGGCCTATATTCCTGTTTCTTTTTAACTTCTCAAACCCTGCACAGTAGTCACTCAAATTAAGTTGAAAAATTTATGACAGTACAGCCAATAGCTCTAGTGATATCTCTGAGCGCTCCCATGGAATTTTGAGCTGCTCTTTAGACACAGTTTGACTGCAGGAGTGGATGATTGACTTTATTAATAAGTTACACTTGTACTGCCAAAATGGAGCATGTAGTCTCATCTGTGGGTGAATCATTTGGCAGCTGTTGGTTTTCTGTTGATTTCCTTGTGAGGGAGGGTGGTGTTTAGTACTATGACATCAGACAGCACATCAGCAAGTACTATCTTAAAATTCCAGAATAACAAATTGAAATTGTCACAGGAATTAGTTAAAAAAACTGTAAATATAATTAAATAATGTATATTTATAATATCTAAAGTATGGCTTAGAAATATATTCCTGTAGTGTTAAGTTGCTTAAATCTATTCAATTATCTCCATGATGATTTTTATATAAAAATAAATCTTTCTAAATGTTCTTTTTATCTCTGACTCCATGATTGAACTGAAACAACATGAATACTTGGAGTAAAAGAAATTAGGTTTGGTATCTCAACTTTATCCAAACATAGCAACAAAAACTACACTATCTGAGTATATAATTAGCCAACAGAATGAATTCAGCGTAAGACCAGCGGCAAACTTTTGACAAAGTTGCAAAATTAGCTACCTTGTAAGAGTTCAATTTTGTCCATTGAAACTATTCTACCTCTCTGTTATTCTCATTCTACCTCTCTTTTTCTTACTGAGGAATTCTGAAAATTGTGTAAGTTAGACAAGTGAAAGTGATAGAAATACAACATGATTTAATATTTACTGGAAAATGAGCCTGCTTGGAAATCTAAAAAGAGATTGCATTCGATAAGGTTTGAGGATGCAAGACAAGGCTGTTAAACACTTTTGTTCTCTGAAAGGTCATTTCAGATCATTTCTACTTTTTTTCTTTTCAGTAAAGATTAACTTTTTTGTTCTTAGCATGCCAACTGACAAGAGAATTTGTGAAAAAGACAAGTATTTCCCCAAAAGAGTGTGCTTCAGAAGCCAGTAGTGAAAGGACAAGCATTTCCTTCTTCAGTCCTCTGCTTCTGGAATTATCTTTCAGGGAGAAGTAATTTTGAGGAAATTATCCCACAGTAGTTTTAATCACGAAAATAAAAACTTCCAAGTGAAGATAGTTCAGGGATAGGATGCCTCTGGTGGATAGGATACCTCTGGTTTTAATCATTGCATTTAGTTACTCGTCATTAAAAATTCTTCCAAATATCTCCATCAAAGAATGACCTCTAGACACCTCAGCAGGACTGCAATAGACCTTCAATTCAGCAATGAAATATGCTGCAAGATTTTTTTTATCATTCATATATTTCTTAAAGTAATGTGAGCTGCTGGATAAAAAAAATAGGCACAATAAGAAGCGTGTATTCCCTTCAGTTTATTTTACTATTCTGGTGATGTGCCTTTCAGCACAGATACTGTTTTCATGGCTCACCTTTCACTTCTATTTCATGTAGTCTTCACCTCAGCTTAGAGTATTTTCATTCAAGTTTTCACCTGACCTGACCCTTTTGAACTTGTACGATCTCACTATCAGAGTATAAGAAAAAAATTTTTGAAACTGTAATAAGGAATTCAGTTTCATTTATGCTTTACAGATTTTTGGTTTAGCTTCCATTTACCTTTCTGCTCCTTGCTTGATGCCACATAGGGATAAAAATGCAGTCATAAGTCAAAATCAGACCATAAAAAATGCACTTATAAGTCAAAATCAGACCATAAGCTCCTAGAGCATTAGAAGATTATGTATTATGAAAACTTGATGTTGTTTACGTCAGTAGAGAAAGTAGGACTGTGTTTTAACTCATACATATTGTACATTCCATCTGTTAGTTATTTAGTATTGTTTAATTGATGAGTCTAAGGGGTTAACTCAAGCAGAAGTTGACAGCATATACTGGGAGACAATGAGTTGACAGCAGCTGTTCCAGCAAATACCTGAGACAATGCAGAAAGTTAAATGCTTTGAAGTATATCCCTGCCCTCCTGCTGAGCTGTCAAACTGGTTTCATCAAGCTCCAGTCACAGGTGCAAACAGAAAGATTTTCATTAACTTTGTAAAGGGACACGCTTCCTAAAGCTGGACTCAAACCTTAACTGAAACCAAACTTCCACACCTGAGATCTTCAGATAATTTTGGCCTGTGTAAGTGTTCAAGTAAGACAGACATAAAATGAATCTTTTATTGCTTTCCCTTTTATTGTATTGTAACTTCATTTTTAGTTATTATTTCCATTTTAAATTCAAACTATATTTTATTTGGAGAAAGCTGTTTCAAATAATTGTGTTTACCAATTCATTACTGTTTTGAGAAAGCTTATAGGCCTGAAATCCATTTAGATCTATTCATTAATCACACAAAGTTCAGTAAAACGCTGACAGACAAAAGATAAAATAAAGATACATATAAAAAGATAGCATGCAGGTCTTATCTCAGACAGAGGTCAAAATATAAGCAGATCTGATATCCTAACAAGGATGACCTACATGTGAATAATGAGACAGGGAATTATAGCAGTGAATAGAGGAATATTGTTCAAGCTAGTGTGTAAAGTGAGAACAGACAAACTTGCATATCAAGTACACTTTCAGAGAAAGAAAATTTCAAGCACTAGGAGACCCTTATTATTAAGGCTTCTCATCACATCAAAGCATGGTTAAAACGTTATGAGTGGTTTTAGTTTGGAAAATAAAAATCTCTGCTGTTGAAGAGTTTTTAAAATATGCCAGTAGTTCTCAGCTGCTTGCTTAGCAGTTTTTAGTGTTTAATGGTGTAAAACAGAGGTTATGAATGTGTGGTTCCCTCATTCCACCTTGAGAGGGCTACAAGGGCAGATTCTATTTGGTGACAGTGGGATTCATCAAATCAAAACCAGACATCTAAAGTAGAAATGTTTATGTCTGAGGTAATCATTCCAGACTCCTTTTATAGTCAATAGTGAAAAAAAATCCCTCTTGTACAGTGAGAGTTATGCTTGTAACGTATACTTTATTTTATTCTAACATTGGTATGTAAATAGGGGAGAAAAATTCTGTGTTATTGCTCAAGACAGCTTCCAGTTACTGTGGAGTTCAATTACACTTAGGAAAATAGTTAGCATGTTGAAGTCAGGAGAGCTGCAGAGTGCAAAAATCTGTGTAAAACACTTAAAAAACATTTTAAGGTCCTGAGAGGCTCTGTCTGAAGGGAAGTTACAAAGCTACCATGTGCCAGCCTATTGCAGTCAGAGACCTAGGGTCTCTGTCAGATCTCTCAAATACCACCACAGGTTCTCAGACTAATACAAAGCAATGTCTGGACCCTGGGCACTTTTACCTAATCAGATTTTCAGTCTTAGCAGAAACAGGCTTTCCTCCTACTTGTCTGCTAGCCCAACTTGAAATTTGCTATTAACACACATTTGCACATACTTTGGGTTAAAACCAGTAGGGAAAAAATATATGCTCTAGTCCCTCCAGTAGCTGGATCATAAATTTTGCAGCTGTCACAAATGAGATAAATTACACAGAAAGACATTTAAGAAAAATGGTTTAATGAGAAGATAGGATAGATCACAGTTATAAGGTCCAGGGCTCAGTCCTGTAAGCATGCTGACTCATGCCTGCTCACCATTTGATTGCATGCTTATATCTTTCATCCTCCTTTTGTCTCCACATTTCCTCCCTGATCTGACCTTATTATCCTTTTCCCAGCTCTGGTCCTCCCAGTAGCAGGTTTTGCATACTCTTTTGGCTGCTGCTTTTGAAATGTAAACCAGAGATGGACAAGAAGTAAGTTCTTTATCTCCTTCAGAGATTAGTTATCTCTTTCAGACCTCATAATCTGGTTTTGGTTCATTCTCAGATGTCATGCCCACATGTAATTTAGAACTCAGAGGAAAGGTCCACACAATCAGCAAGCAACACATAGATCAGAATAAGTAGTCTGGTAATGACAGCCCCAAGTGGATCACTGTAAAAGAGGTGTAACCAACAAGAAAACAAGCTGTAATTGGAATGGAATTAATTGTTTCTAAAATGAAATCAGCTTTTGCTGTAACTATTGAAGTGGTTTGAGACATTTTTTAGATATTGCATCCGTTGTTGTTTTTTAGTAACCCTAGCCAAATAACCTCTAGAAAACTGCTTATTTTGTTTGGACTCCTATATTTTTTTGATTGAGCATTGTATTTAGATCATCTTCCATATCTGAGGGGCTTTGAGTTCATGACAAAATAAGGAGTTATTTAGAAGGTAAGTGGAAGAAACTTGTGAGCCATAATTTCAAAAACACAATTCTTACATTTTCTCACTAGCCAGTCTGGATCTGAATACTTAATTCAGGCTTTGTTTCCTGATTGCTCATCATTCAGCTTACTAATAACCCTGTGGGTTTTGGGCAAATTTTGATTCAGTTCTAAAGCCCTGCTTGATGAGGATCTTGCTTTTGGACTAAAGCAATATAAACATAAGACTGAATTACAGGAAACAGTCATATGAAAGCATAGGTTGAAAGGAAGAAAATGATGCTACAAAAAAGAGAGGAGACGTGAAAGGAAGCATCTTATGAGAACTAGGAAAATCTAGAGCATTTGTCTTGTTACTCTGACTATTGCTGACACAGTAAATTAGGCTGATGATACAAAATTCTTCACACCCTTGCAATATTTCATATTTATCCAAACTTCTGATTTGATGACAATATCAGAAAAACAATTGGTTTCCTCTAATCTGTCACAAGATTTCTTTTAGCAGGAAACATAAAAGGCTGTTGCCTCAAGCAACTCCTATCTTAGTAACGAAAACATTAGTTCTTCTCCTTTCCTTCAATTTACCTTTCCACAGTGATATCCACAATACATTTCTGTACCCCCAGATTACATGCTCAGGTCAGAATTAAACTACTTGCAGAATGAGGTGTCTCTCTCTGTTGTACTAGCATACAAGTTACCACAGCAATTTTATTTGCAATCTAAAAATTCACAATCTATTTCTATTTATATTCTAGTTAATCTCCAGATTAATCCAGATTGTTGAGTCACTGGTACAGAACTCTTTAATAATTAGCTGAATATAGAATCTAAGGTTAATATTAGTTAAGAAAAAATATGACCATAAAACTATGGAAAGATTTTCCAGGACCCACACTAATGTAGTTCAGAAAACATTTAAATCACAGGCCCAAACCTATTTATAGTTAACTTATGATTATTCCTTCTGGATAAATATTAACTTTAAATAAGTCTGTATTCCCCCACTTCCTTTTTTACTTTTCCCCCTTTACTTAAAAATATGAACATAATTAATATTCCCTTCTTTGTGTGCTTTGTTCTTTCAGGTCAGTACAGCCTATGACATGTTCTTCATCCTTTTTCTTAAAATATCCCCTACCTGCATTAGTCTCAAAGCTTTTCTCTACCTCTTTCACCCTCACAGCCTCTTGTATCTGTATGATGCTTATTTGTCATGTACAAATCTCAGATTGGTTATTTATACAATGACATTAAAATTTCCTTGTCCGTATCAGTGATGCCTTGAGAAGGCTGACCTAGAACAGAGAATAGACAGAGTTAAGAATAAAGTAGGTATTTACTGAAAGGCCTTAAAGGAAACACCTTGGGCTCTACAAGAGCCTGGCCACACAAGGGCTACACCCAAGATGGACCCAAAATGGTCACAAAGTGGACACTGGTCATGAGGAATCACATTTTTATAAGATTTGGTCCATCTGCANTGACCTAGAACAGAGAATAGACAGAGTTAAGAATAAAGTAGGTATTTACTGAAAGGCCTTAAAGGAAACACCTTGGGCTCTACAAGAGCCTGGCCACACAAGGGCTACACCCAAGATGGACCCAAAATGGTCACAAAGTGGACACTGGTCATGAGGAATCACATTTTTATAAGATTTGGTCCATCTGCATATTGGAGTTAATTGTCCAATCACTGCTTCAGGTTATAAAGTCCCATCCTTCTTGTTTTCTCTCTTCAGTCCACTGTTGTTTATGCTTTTGGGACTGAAACTTGTAATGATCATCCTTGGTATCAAGCTAGAAAATAAATTGTTTAGTCTACCTACTCTGTGAAGAGAGCTCACTAACACTTAATATGAAGCTCAAAACCACATATCCAGGCAGCACAGAATATGAAAAATGTGAAAGCTAAAACTTAAGACATCATCAGGAATGCATTAATATAGGAACACATTTTCATTTAAAAAAATAAATATTTGAATAGCTGAATCTTTTTTATGGCTCATAAACAATAAAAATATGCATAACTAATTTCTTCTGTTCTTGTCACAGCTGATGNTTTTATGGCTCATAAACAATAAAAATATGCTCATAAAAATATGCTCAATAAAAATATGGCTCATAAACAATAAAAATAACTAATTTCTTCTGTTCTTGTCACAGCTGATGAATCCATGTTTTATGTTGCATTGTCATTCATTTATTTTGATTCCAAAAACCACTACTATATAATTGTTAGCAGCTCTACAGCCTTTATCTTGCCTGCTTCTAGTGCTATACAGTTGCAAATCCAAAAAGATATGAAGACTAAGGATGGAAGACAAGGCTTCATATATCTTCGATTTGAAAAAACCAGAGGCTCATGTGGGTTCCCTGAATTTGTTCGCCATTTTTTCCTTTGGAGAAGGGCTTTCCCAACTACCTGTCACTTTCCCTGCCAAAAGAGCAAAAATCATGAGAAAAGAAAAGAAAGAAAGCAGTACTTTTCAAAATACAAACGAACTTTGTCTATAAAAAAATGAGTGACACATCACACTGAAGGCTCAAAGAGCTGCTTTGTGTACCGAGAGAGTTTTGCTCACATAACACTGTACATTCAGTTACTGAATCAGGGCACATTTAAGTAAACTAATTCAATCAAGCCTTGATGTTTCATATTCAAAAGTTATTTAATTATTAATAATTTTTAGAGAAAATATCACTGTCCAATAAAATTAGTGTTGCCCTCAAAAGCACAGGTTGGTATATAAATGGTAATTTGGTATATAAAATATTGTATATGGTTTCATTTGCAAACCAAATAAATTACATTTTTTCATAACTTAAGAACTCCTATAGAACCAGAAAAAATCATTAAGAGCAAATTTCTTATGCTTAGGATACTGATATACTGATATACTTATTTTTTCTTTTTCAGATCTATGGTATGTACCTGCTGAAAAAAAGTAGACATTCAATTCCTGCTTTTTATATTTCAATTACATGGACTTGTGTGAAACTGAAATGTGATAATTTTAGAACCAAAAAAGTGAGTAAAAAGAAATATCTTGGATCACAAGATTTGGACAGACAAGCATTTACAAAAAAGGTCAGTAAAGAATATGCAGTAAAATTGAAAGAAATTATTTATTGCATAAAAAATATATTTGGGTGAACATAAGTGAGCAAACATTAATCATTTAATTTAAAAAGATGGCTTAAAATCCAATTCACTGCCTATTTCATAGATTTGAAAGTGAAAACATGGTGAAGCAAATATTTTACTTGTGAAATCAGACATTTTGCTGTTAGAGAATACAAAATTAATATTGGTAATATTATAAATTATATTTCAAATCTGTTGATGTAGTATAATACCACAATAGTATTGTTAATCAGGATTAAGTAACATACAATGAGATTGGCATCCAAAGAGTGAAACTGTAATTTCTATATTAGCAATATAATCAACTATATATTAATGAGAGATTCTTCCATTATTCTTTCATAAATTTAAGGAGTTAGTTAGCAAATAAGATTTCTGAATTATAAAGGATATTAAATAATTTTCAAAGCATTTTTATTTAGTAACATGGGAATTAAATCACTAAGCAAACTAGATAATTTTTCACTTTTGTCTCAAAAACTTATATACTTAGCTAGAACCTGGTTATGTATATAAGAAATAAACACTTAAGTTTTAAACATAAGAAATGAACATCTAAGTTATATTAAGGAAAAGCTTAAAGCAGAAATTGAAATTTGTTCATTGTTCAAATAATGTGGTTTGGTTTAGTCTTTTTCACCCCTAAGTTTAAAATAAGTATTAAAAGAATTCTTAGAAATCATAAAAATGTATTAAAAGTACTCTTCATCTTTAAACTTGGTAAATAGTAATTCGGAAATAATCAAAGCACTTTGTAACAAAAAAATATATAAAAAATTAAAGGAATCAGTAGTTGGTGGGAGGCCCATAGATGTTCATTTGAAAAGAATAAATATTTTCTGATAAAGTATCTCCAACATGATTTTCATGGTTCTGCATATCTTTTCAAAGGACAAAATACTTTTTTTTGAGAATCTTTACTACAATATCAAATATAATTCCTAACATTTATAGTCCACAATTAAAATACAGCTAGTAACCTACTTTGTAAGCAAAAATGTCTAATATATGGTCAGAAACCAATTAGGAATACAGTATTTCTTTCACTAGAAACTCTCCATTGTAGTGATTCAGCTTTCTTTTTAATCTGTGTGCTAAATTAAGAAGCCTTTAAAATATTTCATACTGAGATGCCACTACATAGTTTATGTTAATGTAAAAAAGAAAATGATTTACAAGGAAATGGTTTCAAAAGCTTAATAACCTGTATTTAAAAGGATAGTCATTTTTATTGCTTACATCAATTCTGGAGTTAAGGTACCTACTGCAATTTTTTCTGTGGTCTGTATCAGTGATACATCAAACATTCTCACCCAAGTTTTAAAACATTAAAAAATATTTTTGAACATTCGGTATCGGGAATTTTATAATCCTAGTACTCTAAGGTAGAGAGATAAAAAAATCCTCTACTTATATTTCCTACAAACAGGAAATGACCAAGTGTTGAATAACTCCTTAGGAAACTGTGCTGACACAAAATAAAACCAACTTTGGGTGCTGGAGCAGAGATTCACCTGCAGCCCCTGGTGAAGACCATGATGAAACATGCTCTGCCTCTGGAGCATGTGGAGGTCCTTGGAGGAGCAGAGAGCTTCCTGAATCCATGGAGGGCTCCACACCAGAGCAGGTGGATGTCCAGCGGGGGCTCTGAGCTCCTGAGAAGCCCACTCTGTAGCAGAGTCCTGGCAGGACCTGTGAACCCGTAGGGGGAAGACCCCCTGCCGAAGCAGGTTTGCTAGCAGCACTTGTAACTCCACACAGGAGCAGCCTGCTTCTGAAGGACTGCGCCCCATGGAAGGTACCCACATTGGAGCAGTTTGTGAAGAACTACTCTCCATGGGAATAACATGCTGGAATTGGTGGAGGGCTGTCTTCCATGGGAATGACTCCACACTGGAGAGAGGAGTAGGCAAAGTGTGAGGAGTCCTAAGGAGAGAGTGGCAGAGAAGTGTGATGAACTGATCACAGCCCCCAGTCCTTGTTCCCTTGAGCAGGTGGAGGGGAGAACATACAGAAAAAAGAGACTTAAGTTGAGCACAGGCAGACGATGGGGCGGGGAAAGGTATTTTTAAGATTTGTTTCATTTCTCATTTTCAGGCTCTAATTGGATTGATAGTAAATGAAACATTTTTTCCACAAGTCTGTTTTGCTCATGATGGTCTTTCTCTCAACCTTTTTTCTGTATTTTCTCTACCGCATCCAAGCTGAGGAGGGAAAAGATTGAGTAGCCTAGTTGTTACCTGGGTCCCAGACAGGGTCAACCCACTACAGACTTCATGGAACTCCTCATATTAAGCTTGAAATATGTAGAGGTATCTCCTCAGTTTACACCAAAAGTTCCACCTGCAAATTGGCTGACTACTTAAAAAAATTGCAGAAAAGCATTAAATGGGTTTTTTTTGCCTTCATCTCATATAAGCTGCCCCTGCTGCTTTTTATGTATCCATGTCCTTAATAAAGTTTTAGAAAGGGAATAAATCATACTTTTTTTCTCTACCAAAAAACACTGTACATTGCATCATTACCTCTTAAGATAACCTTTCCTGACTTACAGCTCCTGATCAATTTTAGCACACTGCCAACTGAGTTTTCCATCATCACAGTTTAACTTTATAAGCAGAATACACATACCATATTTCCCAACTAAGCATCAGAAGTCCTTTAGTATCTCTGTTTGAATATTTACCAACAGAAAGTATGTGCTAAGTCAAATGTATATAAAGACCTCTATCTCTTGTCTATTTCTTGCCTGGTGGAATTCAAAAGTATTTGAAAAACAAATCTTCCCTTAGAAATATGCAAGTTAACTAAAGGTTTTCCTAGTTCCCAAATTTTCAACTGAATAACTTGATTTCTGATTAGAATTCTCACAAGTAAACCAAACAAATGAACAAGCAAAAAAACTCAGGGAACCGAACAACCCAACTTTCAAAATAAAGGGAAATATCAATGCAAAATATCTAGCCTTTTAGGCCTTTGGATACCTTTTGGGAAGAAGAATGTAACAGCTCAAAATTTCTAGGAACAGGTTCAAATGTAGTGACAAACAACAGTCAATAACATTAAAATACACATTCTTTTTGTAGATATAAATGATGATGTCTTTGAAATTACTAGACCTAATAAAAACCTTATTGCTTGTGTTTTCCCATTCTCTCATCTCAGATGTTCTTCCCTTAAAAGGTTTTTACCTTTCGGATTAGCTTTCAAACTAAATATATGATAGATATCTTTGTCAAAAAAAGCAGCTTGATTTCTTGTTCCAGTTATATAGATCAGCATCTATGGTCCCTGGATGCCTGGGACCATAAGGGCTCTCTCAGCAGTCCCAGGGAACAGATTGGCTATATAAACAGCACCAAAGCAGCACATGTAGAAAAAGAGAAACCCCGCTGCTTCATTATTTTTCTTGCAGCTGTATGGGCTGTCTTGTGTCTCGCTTATAGTTTTGTAGGGAGTAATCATATTGAGAACACCTGGGGTGACATGTAATTACAGCATGATTGTGTGGAAAAATGTGGGTCTATTCAAATTTCTCAGGGGCTATAGACAGCTGGTTCCTTTTAATTCTTACAACAGCATGTGTTCTGTAACAGCTGGAGATGCGTTTTTCTATTCAGCCTCATTTGATGGATTGATCATGAGGCAGGTGATCAGCAATTTCTAAACTGTAATACAAACTCTGCCACTAACTTGCTGTTAGCCTTGGGCAAACCACTTAGTGTCAGATTCAGATGAACTATTTAAACACCTAAAGAATAACCTAGGTAGAATATGGACATTTTTGACCAAAACTGCAGTTTTGAAATCCATGTTAATCCTGACTATCTTCAGAAGCGTCCCTGTACAGAAACTACAGAGGATTTCAGGTTTTTTATAATACTGTCTTAAAGTTCAAATGATAGTTATTGTAAGTTTATCTGCAATCTTTAATTCATTCCTCATACTGAAGGATGACCATAAAAAAAAATTGCTGGACTTGCTAAGATATCAATCTCATTGAACTCTCATATTCTTACACTCCAAGAGAAAAAAAATTGCTTCAACAATGCAATACTATTGGTGACTTTTGAAATATGACTCTAGGAGAAAACTATTTGGAATAATTTTTATCCACGATCGTCTATCTATTTTGCCTGGGGTAACAGAGGCATATCTTCCTTTCCCTTCCCTTTCTTTCCCTCCCATCTCCAATAAAGCAAAGTCATGCCATATCCATCAGATATGGAAGGTTTATGGAAGATTTTCCAATCCACAGAGCAAGAAAAAATGAATATGATTAAAAAACTTAATAGTTTTTTCTCTTTAATGAGAACACTAGATTCTCTTCTTTGTCATCAAAAATTGCATATTTACCTCATTCAATGACTATTTAGTATCAAAAGCCTGAATATAGTCACCAAAACCTAATATCTCTTCTTCCCAGTGCATGCTTGAATCACTTCAGCTACTAAATCACATTATCTTAGGTCTAATAAATTATTGATTTTTTTCTAATTTTTGTATGGTGAACAGATTTTATGGAAGGGGAAAATATTCTTCCTGTTCTTCCTCTACTACAGAAACTGAGAGCTTGAACTTTATTGGATAAGGAAGGCAATGATTGGATATTTTTCACCATGGAAGGAAAGTCCAGGAAATGAGCAACACAGAAACATAGCTGCTGGTTTATAAGCCTAGCCATACAATCCAGAGACCTGTTTCACACAAATAAATTTGCATATTGCATTCCTTGTTTTCTAAAGAGCAAAGTCATTATTCCATGTAAATGTGGAATAATGTCAGTTTACACTTAAGTGCACATTGCAAAAAAAATGAGTTCAAAAAACTGTTAAGAAACAAATGAAAAATTGAACAAAATAAAACAACAAAAAGCCACTGAAGAGCAGATGCCTTCCAAAGGTTTAAAGGTTTCAGAGAATTGAGTTACTATATCTTTTTTATAATGCTGTCCTACAGATAGCAGGGCTCAATACAGATAGCAGATTTCAGCAGGGCTCAATATGTTGATGCCTATTTTATTCCTAAATTAGGATTTTAAAAAATAAGTATTATTATGTTTATAGTCTACTGACACCATAATCCAGTTTATGTGTTTATGGAATAGGGTACGCCTAAATCACAGAAAGAAACAAATCAATTGTATATTATATGCCAAAGACAAGTTCTGCATACAGTTCAGGTCCAGAGGAGCAGGTGGCACTTCTCCCAAAATATACTGTTTGCCTTAGAGACTATTCAGAGAGAAGGCTCAAGTTAAATGGTTATTTTAACGGAAAGGATTTCAAATATAGGTGAGGGGAGAAAAAAAACGTGAGTGAGATCTGACTGCTTCTTCCACTGAAACAGTAGAAGATCTCAAAACCTTAAAGAAAGTTGAATCTTCCTCAAAGACTGGGGGTACAAGGTCTGTGGAAGAGGTCAGTCTTTGTCCTTGCCACAGTACTGCTCTTTTATATTCCAAGGGGAATATCTACTTCTGATATGGTGGCATTACCAACTTTACCTGGTGTTTATTCAGATCTTTTTTTTTCCTTCCTGCACATCAGGCATTTAAACACTTCAGCTTAACATGGAGAAGCCACAAAGTAAATGTTTTACCTTGAATCCTAAAGGTTTGTTTGAAGAAGAATTGCAATGATCAGGATGCTTACCAACGCATACAGCCTTGCATGTGATAAACATCCAAATCCATGATTTGCATTTCAGAAAGCAAAATAATTACCTATATATACCTCTACCTATCCACTTCTAACTATAACAGCATGGCCTTAAGATACTCAATAGAACTGTTTTTTGGTCTTTACATCTTTCAAGTTCTTTAATGGCTAGGGAAATTTTCCTTCACACACACTCTTGAGTATATAGGTTGATGTCTTTCTGTGTGGACAGAATGTTCATATTGGTGAAAATTCAGTAATGGTCATGGTATTTTCTTGAAACAGTCCTCTAAAGGGTATGGTTTTGAGGCAGACTTATAAAACAAACAAATGAAATGCAAAATACCCCCACTATCACCTCTTCAATTGATTCAGCTTTCTGTTTCTGGTTAAACTATACATGCCCTTTGATTGACCTGGAAAAAATATTCTTCTCTTAGTTCCACAGTATTTTCTGTGGAGATTTGAATGGCTAGCCATTTCTGCCAGCATGTAATTCACTATCACCTTACCATTTACATGTTTAAATAAAAATTAAAGAAATCAAAAATTCTGTAAACATCAAACTTGTGTTTGAATGTATTGTACTTAATATTAAAACAAAGTAGAATATGATAGCAATATTTTTATCAGGTTTCAGCTTTAGGTTGAACTCTACATCAGGATAATTCTATAATATTTAGTAAAATTAATTATAATATAAATGCAAAGAGAAGAATTGTACTTGTAGCCTACTACCACTGTTTTGGAACATGAATTAATCTTGAAGACACCTCTATAAGGTACATCTACAGTCCCTGTTAAACTTTTAAAATATTTTTGTCTTAAGATGAAACAAGTATTAGAAAAATAGTATTTGGATGTAATTTAGCAAGAGCAGCTTTATTCTATTAAGAGTTATGTATAGACATAAAGAAAGCCATGTTAAGCATTTTTAAGAGAAAAAATGATCCATTCTAATATGGAGTAAATTCTATTTTGAAGTTAAGTATTTCTTGTACTAAAATGGTCTTGAACTCTTCTATTCAATCACATTTTTTTCTGCTTTTCAGGTAGATAGATACTGTCATTTTACTATACAAAAATCAACAGAAAAATTGTCAGAATGGAGAAGTTGACTAAGTAGATCAAATAGTGAAACTTTCTTTATACAAAATGTTATTGAATTCACTGAAAAAACGGAATGAAAAAGTGAGAAATTTTTCCCCGTGAATTTCTGAATTGCTTCCAATTCTGTCTTTTCTAGTTAACACCAGAGAATAAATAAAATTCAAAGTTGTTGTTTTTTAAATGATTGTATTTTAACATAATGAAATCATACACTTTATAACTCTTGCTCAAAATCATGAGCAGTCTTGAACAATATTTCCAATGTTTTAATTTGATAAATATTTATCTCGTAGTTACTTCAAAATCAAAAAACGTGATGAGGATGTCGCAGGAAAGATAGAATTGTTGGCAGCCCGTAGTAGATTTACATAATGGGGTTTATTTGAGAACCAATGAGATTGGAGCTTTGACCTCACTTATTTGCACTGCACACTCATTCAATAGACCACAGCACTCAGTTTATTAGGTCTCAGCTGCCCTTCCCTGCAGGATGGCTGCTCAGTACAGATGTGTACAGTGCTGCTGGTCACACTGGCTAAGATCCCTGAGAATACCCCAACTTTCATGTGCATACAGATCTCTGACTTCTGGGATCTTTCCTCTGAGTCTACTTCTTATTTTCACCTCAAACACCAGGTTTTTCTATTCTAAATAGTCAATGTACAGAAGCATTATATGTGATCTCCTCTCCAACTGGTGGTTCAGGATGTAACATGATTGTTTAATCCAAGTATACAAATAACACTGCCAGCTTCTACCCATTTCAGTTATGAGTCATTTCAAGTATGAGGTTTCTGCTTTAAAATTCAGAGGTTCAGTTCTGGATATTCACTCACCCACACATACTTACATATTAACATTCACAATTTAAGTTACTTCTTTTCCTCCTAGAAGGAGAACTTCTGCTGTGTCTTTCCATATTGAATAAAAGTATCAAATGGAATACTCCTGAAGTAAAGATTTGTATCTCATATGGCATTTGAATTTCATTTTTAATATTTGTTGTAATACACACTGTTCACTTTTTGACAACACTATATTAGTTTTAAACTTTTTTTAATGAAAATATTAATGTCACTTATGAAAGCAGAAACTAGACCTCTGTAAAGTTCTACTTGAAATTTAATGATTTGGGATTTTTTTCAGATGAAACAGAAAGTCTAAGACATACCCTACTCTGCTGTCAAGTGTTGCCAAAGAAACAGCGGGGAGTTCGCTTTTTGCCAAGCCAAAAAAAGGGAAGATATTCACATTTTTGAATGAATGTCTGACTTTTCAATGTCTATTCAAAGTAAGCAGATTCACTAACCTCTTCACATTGCACAGTTTTAAAAGTTGTTTTGTGCAAGAATAACTAATAAATTTATTTAACAATAAATTAACAAAATAATAGTTTATATAACACAATTTTCTAGTCAACATAAATTAGATTACTTCTTGGGCTTGAAATCTTGGAGTAGTGTAATTCATGTTTGGAAGGGACATCTTTAGCGCAACTTTCTGCTGCAAAGCAGAATCAGTTTTGAAATCAGACCAGGTTACTCAGGGATGTATCTAGTTAGGTCTTGAAATCTTCCCAGAATGGATAACAAAAAACTTCTCTAGTCTCTAGTGCTTGACTGTCCCCATAGCTAAAAATCCCCAGGCTTCTTTATGCCTGTCATCACACATCCTCTGTCTCAGCTCTGCTGTGGAAAGCCTGACTTTTCTTCAGAACATTCTCACAAGCCGTGGATACTCAGGCTCCCCTGCTGGTATCATTTCTGCAGGCTGAATGCCCAAATTCTCTGCTGGCAGAACAAGTGCTCCAGCTCTGGTCACCCAGTGCTGGACCACTCCAGTTTGTAGATGCCCATCTCATACTGGGCAGCCCAAAACAGGATAAAATACTTGGAATGGATTGGACAAGTGCTGAGTAGCAAGGTGGGTGGTCACTTGCCTTGATGTGCTGGCTGTGTTTCTGTTCATACAGGCTG
Source organism: Anthoscopus minutus (assembly GCA_013399455.1). Lineage (NCBI taxonomy): Eukaryota > Metazoa > Chordata > Aves > Passeriformes > Paridae > Anthoscopus > Anthoscopus minutus. The sequence goes on along the minus strand of VWYI01004842.1, from coordinate 44,924 downwards.
GGAGGCTCTTGACCTTTGCTGCTACCAAAGAATGCTGGGGGCTCACATTCAGCCACTGTCTCACAGGGCTTTTCCTTCAGGAGGGTTCCCTAACCAAGCCATCTCCTGCCTATTTTGCTGCAAAGATTTCCTTCCCTCACACAGGACTTTGCTTTTGACTCAGTTGAAGTTTAAAAGGTTCCTGGCACTCCAAATGAGATCTGACTTCAGGGTATTGGATTCTAATTTTCTTTAAATCCACAGATGCATAGAGCTTCTTTCATTTATCTATCTTGGATTAAAGAGAATGAAATTAATATCATAAAACCTTTCTAATGATTTTTTTCTTACCATTTATGTAATTGCATTCAAAGAATTTAAAGCTTTTGGAAATATCTGTATAATCCAGTGATATATTATTTCTAACATTTAGGGAGGCAAAATGTGAATTTTTGATCAAATATTTATTTTGATCATTAGAACTTCTATCTTGGACAGTATCGTAATATTTTCTCTTCCTGAGTATGTTTGCTCATGTTTGGATATAATCTAACAGTCAATGAGCTACTTACTGGTTGTCATTATTTCTACAGACAAGATGCTAAGTTAATAAGTAGGACAGAAGTCATTTTCATGGGCTTGAAGATTTGTATTTAAATAGTCACAAGAGCACACTCAAGTGAATTTGTCTTTCAAATTCACTGCAGATTGCATTGCTATTATCTGATATATAATCTGAAATCAGTTTCAAGTGGTCACAGCAATTCAAGACAATATTTAGATAATGGTCTTGAAAACATGCAAGTAAAAGGTAATGTAACTATTCTTGCAATTAAATACTTACATTACACTTAATTGTATTACAAACACACTTAAATTTGAAATAAAGGTAAGTTTTGCATGATCCTCTGGAGATAACGCAGTCTCATTGACTCAGAGTAAGAAAAGCAAAATATAAGCTAGATATTAGCATAGCTCTACACCTTAATATTAATATTTTATATTAATGCATCTATTATTAAAATTATTATAATGTACATAATTATTTAAATAATTATAATATATTTTGTATTATTTATCATATTCTTAATATTAATATTTTAATATCAACTGTGACAATATAACAGTTTTGTTTTTAAAACCTATAATTATATATTTCCTAATTTTAAAGTTACTTTAGTTTCATTATTCCCAGAAGGACATATTTCATAGAGATAAGAAAAGACAATTGTATGATAATCTAGATATTATTAGTAGTGGCATGCTTACCACAAAATCTGAAAAAAATAAATTAAAACTATTTAAAATAATCTTTCAGATTTTCTAAATGCTTCAATGGTTTTAATTTTTAAAATTAAAATAGTTAAAATATTTTCATAGCTTTGCACATTGCTATGACTTCAGCTCTTCTAATTAAAAGCTCTGTTTTGTAATTTCACATACTGCAATAGAAACTTATATGAATTTATTGTTATTTTATTGATACTTATATTTCACTGTTCAAGATTAAAAGGCCATGAAACAGAAATTGGAGTTGAAGAATAGAACTTATATTCTAATATATTCAGATTGAAATGATTAAGAAAGTAAAGATGTAGAACTAGATTCTTGAAAAATAAATTGACCAAAATAATCACACTGTAAAAGTATTGGATTTTAAATCAGATTATGAATTGAGTTTAATTACAGGTAAGACTGAGATGTATGTGTAGATGAAAGATAAGGGTTAGCATGCATTTTGCCAGAAGTTCATTTTTATCTGGTGTTTGCTTATATTTTAGCAGAAAACTTTGAGGCTAAAAGCTGGTCTGGTTTAGTCTCTGACCCATAAACTAATGGAAATAATTTTTTTAAACATCATATAAAAAATTTGGGGGATATCTGGTACCAAAATTTCAGACTCTTCTGAAGGCGGATGACTTTATCTAAAGTATTTATTCTACTGAGTTAATTATTTCTCAGTTGCTTTGTGTGTTTAGTTTAAAATCAGCAATTCTGAGTCCAGGTAACTGAAGATTCTAGGAGAGAAACAGTGCAAACCAAAGAGCACTACCTCTTCTTTCTTATCTGTTAATACCCTATCTATTTTTTCTGCCTTCAGATAGCACTGTTGCCATTTACTTTTCGTATACTGAATTTTTTCTTTATTTTTTGCAGCAGTTCTATTCCTATAAAATATTTCCATTAATTTCTGTTATTTCTGATCATTGACTTTGAACCAAGGCAAGATAGGGTTAGAACAGATTAATGGTTATGCTCTATCAATGACAATGGTTAGAAAACTTTCTTTGATCAATATATCCAAGGCAGGTCAAATCAAATGCAGATGAAACTTTGTCAGCTGTGGCTAAGTTTCCCAGAGTGTCATGGGTTACAGTACAAAATGTAATCAAAAGTGTGTTATTCTATCACCATCTGCTGGAACTGGAATGAGGGGAAGTGATGCAATCTTGTGTTGATAAGCCAGCTGATAAGAAATCAGCAGGACAATTTCCTTATTTCTCCCACGACCCATCCTCCCTCTAGGGAGGG
>VWYI01004842.1:0-42293 GCA_013399455.1 Anthoscopus minutus | reverse complement strand
TATCAGGTTGTATTCTGACTTTGTCAGTGGCTTTCTTTCTTTTCTTTCTATTTCCTAATAAATTGTATTTCTGACTTGGAGTTTCTCACTGGTTTTGTTCTCAAACCAGTACACAGAGATACACAATATAACAAAGCATCTTATGAATTTCAAGCACTCAGTGAGAGAACCCCAAATTTAGAGATCCTAAAGGTAAAAGTCATCACTTACATGCAAAATGTATACTCACAACTGTGCTTCAACTGATATATGCAAAACTGGAGTTATTTCAAGGATCAATAGTTCCCTATATATCCAATACATATTCACATAACAATATAATGATTATTTAAATAAAAGAATAAAATCAAATAAAGTGAAATAATCTTTAATTGCAGACAAAAGACTATTAAATCTGAATAAAAAAATCATGTATCAGTTAAATTTGCCCAGAAGTGGTTAAACAACTCAATAAGGAATATTGACCAAGTCAGTAGTATATTAAATTGGAGGTCTGATAAGATTATATTGAGAATTCATTCACTCAGTAATTATGTCATCATGGAGTTAGCAAGGTAAAGTTCTTATAGCTCATTACTTTTGCTTAGTGGGTAATTTAAATCTTTAAACATTAAAATATGCTGCTATTTCTCCTTAGAAAGAGTCAATGTAAAATGACTTATTCAAAATTGCAGAAGAGTTTGACACAGTTTAGCATCAAGACAAAAATCAAGCTGGAATGAAGAATGCATCTCATACAGTATGAAATATTTACAGCTTCAGAGATTATTATTCTGATTTTAACCTCATTTTATCAGTAATGTTCTAATCAGAAACAGACACACATTTGTCACAGTGAGACTCTAATTACATTTAGTGCTTCAAAGAACTCAGCTTGAAAGGAAGAAACTAAAATGAAAGAAGACAGAAAAGAAGTAATGACCTGGGCAAAGTGCTGGTAGAAATATGACTTGACATTGTAATCTGAAATGCCCAGTATATTTCAAGTGTATGTCCAGACGAGCTGCATTCATCTTTGGAAAGCAAACCAACACAGAAATCCCAGATCTCTTTAACAGCAGTTTTAGTTAGACTAACCGTTTTTGGTTTTCTTTTTTTTTTTTTTGTTTTTTCTTTTAAATCAAGAAATGTATCCAGTTCTACAGATATTCATCTTTTTGGTTTTCTACCCTATAAATCCACTTCTGCTATTGAGGCATTTTTAAAAAATTATGCTTATTTTTAGAGAAATGTTTTTCTTGCTAAAATGTGACTGGAAAAATTGTTTCTGACTTTGCATAAAATGGAAGATCAATCAATAAAAGAAGAAAAAACCCATCTATTTAATCCTAAAAATGTATATATTTATTATTGAATTTTTGCAATACATTTTTACTGGAAATTTTAGTTACGGTATTTTTGCTCTTGATCATTAGACAGAAAGACAAGGGCAGGGCCAGTTCTGTCTGTGCCAGAGTGCACAAACAATCTGGCTTTCAGGCGCATGTTGTGTTGCAAAAATCAGTTGGTCCCAGGATAAATTTAGTCCTTGACAGTAACATAGGGTCAGGGAAGGTGCTTCCAGCTAGCAAATAGAGGCAATTATGCTTTCAATTATGCAATTATGCAATTTTCTTTTTAGCCAAAAGAACTTCACATATAGAATCATACAGAATCGTTGGGATGGAAGAGACTCTAAAGACTTCAGATTTCCAAATACCCTGGCATAGTCAGGGACACTATCCACTAGAGCAAGTTGCTCAAAGCCCCATCCTACCCAGTCTTAAACAATTACAGGGATGGGGCATCCGCAACACATATCTATGAGCAATTTGTTCCAGGGCTTCACCTCCCTAAATAATTCTTCCTGATATCTAAATCCACCAGTTTTCAGTTTGAAGCCATTCCTCCTTGTCCTGTAGAGTCTTGAACTTGTCCTTGCCAAACTTTGTGGGGTTCACGCGGGCCCACTGGATGACAAGGTCTCTCTGAGTGGCATCGCTTCTGTCCAGTGTGCTGATTGTGCCACACTGTTTTGTGTTGCTGGCAAACTTGCTGAAGATGAGCTCAATGTCACTCTCCATGTTACTGGCAAGGATGTTAAACATCACCAATCCCAATACCCACCTCTGACAAATGCCACTTGTCACCAAGCTGTTGACCACAACTCTTTCAGCCATCCATCCAATCAGTTTTTTAAATGCTTACTGATTGATCTTTCTGTCAAATCCATATCTTCAGCTTAGAGACAAAGATGTCTTGGGGGAGAGTGTCAAATATTTTGTACAAATTTAAGTAGATGATCTCAACTGCTTTTCCCTTATCCACCATTGCTGTAATCCCATTGCAGAAGAACACTAAATTTGTCATTTATCAGGCACAGCTTGCCCTCAGGGACGCCATGTTTTTGTCAGCACGGTTTTCAGGATAATCTGCTACATGATCTAGTCAGGCATGGAGATGAAACTGACCGTCCCAGAGTTCCCTTTGTCTTCCTTAGTCTTCATTTTACTTTGTAAAAATGAGGGTTGTATTTTCCCTTCGCCAGTCAGTGACAATGTCAATGGATTACCATGAATTCTCAAATATGATGGATAGGGCTTTAGCCATATTATCCACCAGATCCCTCAGGATCCATCCATTAATCTCATCACGTCTCATTCCCTTGTATGCTTTCAGTTTCCTAAGATGGTCTTGAAGCTGATCTTCTCCTACATAAGAATATCCTTTTGATTGGATAGAATAAATAACATACAGAACAGTTTTCTTCTAAGATTGTATAACATTTTAAATTACCAAAATGAGCAAACCTCCACATGGACAATACCATGCATGGTATGCTGTGCCCTGATCATAAAGCCATCTGATGCAGCATGGCTCAGGGTTTCCAGCATCTTAAGGGTCAGAATATTATTCACACTATCCTCTCTTCCTTTACAGTGTTAGCTTTGATATACAGCCTTTTAAATGGTGTTTTACAGAGTGTGAGTGCTTTGCTAACCAGGATTATAGCAAATCACCTCCTCCTGACACAGAACAGCAATGCAGGTAAACTTTAATAAATTCTTAGCAAAGTTAATAGTCTGCCAGTGGTTTCAGAGTGAGACAATTCATAGAATTCGTAGCAAGAGTAACAATCTATATTTTTAAACCTACCATAAACACATGCTTTGACTCCGATGTACATACTTCAGTACATTTAAAATTATATCATTTCTTATCTCTGCTGCTGCCAAATGCCTTTTAAAATTCTTTTTAGGTTTGCAGTTATGCACAAAACTTTAAAGTTATTTGGAGAACTCAAATTTATAAAAATTATAAATCTGCAAATGTTACTCGTGAAAGTAACATTTACACCTTCTTAGCAATGTAAAAGTAGCAATTAGTAAAGGAATTACCCTTCAGAGAGAAACAATGATGAATGCTCACTGAAAATGTCAGCATTTATCTAACAATTATTTTACACATTTTCCAATAACATTTGGAAAATTGAATTGTAGGACATTCTTGCTGTTAGGTCTCTGAGGCTGGTTAGCCAGTGGCAGGTACACACGTATGTCATATCCTCTGAGGGTGTCTCAGAAAATTACTTTTCTCCAGCTGAAACTACCTTACTACAAACTGGATGTCAGGTACACATGGACAATTTCCTATGTCTTCCTGACTGGTGACTTCCATTTGCAGCTTCTAAGGCTACAAACCCACTTAATCTATGGAAATGCCTACTTGCGAGGACCCGTATATAATTTAACTTTTTTCTGGTATGGGAAGATGTGTCATGGATCTGATACATTTGATTTTCTTTTTGTCATACACAGTATAATCTGCATGGGAAGCAGATCTTGAGTTAGGAAACTCATTTATTTTCTTAACAGACATCACAACAATGCCTAGGAATGTGATTGCAGGTAGGCCTGAAATTACACCTTCTAACACTAACTCTTTTTAACTGATGTCAACATTCTATGATAGGATAATTTCTTAGTTTCAGAACCAGGAGTATATGCATGCAAACAGCTCATTAGTACTAGTCCTAGAAATTCCTATCTGTCAAGGCACTGGTTCTGCTCATTTGAGACAACAGTGTTAGCATAGGTGAAAAATATAGTCTAAGAGTTGAACAACATAGAGGATCATGTACCAGTGCCCAGAAACTCTCTGTGGTACTGCTGGTTTTAGACTTGGCATAGCCTAAGCAGCCATGTGTAGATTAGCTTTGACCTAAAAGTGAAGTAAAATAAGTGCATTTTAGTGGAACACTGTATTTCAAGTGTAGTCACTCCAGAATTTAAGGAGCTGTTTGGTCACTTGTGTGAATCCTTTCTTTTCCCAGTCAGTTGTCTTGTTCCTTCTCAGAACATTTTTACTTCGAAAATTTACTTTATCATATAAACTTACAGAGGCTTCCTTCCCTTAATACAGTCCTACATTAATAAAAGATCTCTGTGATTTAACTGTAATATCAATGTCTTTCTGATGCAAGGAGGTTAGACTTGTTTGCATTTCTTGCCACACATCCATGGCTGCTACCATGCTTTTCTTCACATCACTGACTTTAAACTTGGCTTTGCCAACATTCTCTTACATTTTCCCTAGTTTAGTACTAATTACTATTTTTTAAAAATTTATTTTGAGTTTACATTTATGGTATGTAGTGTTAATGAGTATTCTGACATTTTGGTGCAGTTCTATGCTACATGGCTGTATGCATACCCATAGCTTTTAAATCTAGGAATCTGGAAGCAGGAGGTGATGGAAGGAAGCCCGTTCATTTATTCATGAACTATATTCCCTTCTTCTTTTCTTGAGTGATTAAGTGAAGATTCATTTGTCTTTTCAAAAGAAATTTCCCAACATGTTGTCCTCTAGAAAAGGCAGCAGGGAGAAGCGAAGGCAGAAAAAGGGAGAAGCTTAACAGTTTTAAAAATCAAGGGCAAAACACACTACAGATGCAGACAGCTGTTTCAACAAAACACAATCAAGCTGTGATTTCCTCAGTATTAAGATATTCAGAGGATTCTGTCACTTTGTAAAACACTTCAAAATCTACCAATGAGTGCTGCTATATGTTTGACCTTCCTGTGTATTCTTCTCCTGTTGCTACCAATATTGACATGTGAAACTAGGGAAAATCGTCATATATTTTCTGATCTGATTACACTACGGGGCATAACTGTAACAAAAAAAATGCTTTGGTAGTCACAATTAACATAAAAAAACCACAGGCTGATATCTTAAACAATGCTAAGCAACTTCATAGCTTTTACTAACCTCGATGGGAGTTGAACCTTTTTAAAAACAGGTCACATATTCAGGCACTTTATATTTAGGTCTTTCTTCTCTAACCCCTCAGGATAGTCTGTTTTTGTACTTGTATCTACAGTACTTACTCTTTCACTATTCCCATTTCAGTGACTTAGAGAAATGAAGCTGGTTTCTCTTTTTCTTTTTTTTCTTTTTCCCCTTATAGTCTCCCTTGCTTGTGCAGAGAATAATTACATTGTAGGAGGTTTGACTGCCTTTTGACTGCCAAAAACTTATTTTTACCCTAGGTGACCTTCTACCAGTATTTTAGCCACAACACAATTGTTCTTTTCAAACCTGTATGGTGCTGATAGAAATGGAAATAGTTTCAACTCAATTCTACAGTAGAATAAGAAGCCAAGATAGGAGAACTGTATTACTCAGCAAATCTCAGTTCCATGGAAAGGCTTATTGAACAGCTAGTGAAGCAGAGACTAGGTAAAATAACTCACTGTCAGGTACCAGCTGTCATAAAAGATTAGACACAGACACTGAGCACATAGAACTGTTAATTTGAATCAGCATTTGTATTCTTTGCTGGTATAAGACTCAAAGGTTTCCACTTCAGCTGTCAGTGAATGGACAGATTTCTCTCTGTGGCCCACTCTATAATCATTAGAAGGAGCAGAGTAATACAGACTATTACCTTATATCAAAGGGGGAAAAAAGCTCCAAAAGGCTTCTTTTTGATTGAAGATGTTAGTTATTTTGCTTGTTATGATAATATATCCTACATTATTGTACAAAATCCCAGTTTCATGTACAAGGTAAGAGTATGCTATAAACCTTCTATTATAAAGTCTTAGACTACACTTAGAGAGGTTTAGTGTAGGTGTTAATGGACTATAGCTCAAAAGGTGATTACAGCTCATAAATCTTAAAGCCAAAAGCACTTATGCTAAGGAAATACATTTTGCATTGAAGTATTTTTTTTAAATGTGTATGCTAACTGTTGAAAGTACCTATTCAAATAGAACCATAGAATGGATAAAGAAAGGCTTCTTGTGCATATTATCATTTCAGAGATCAGTGGGAATTCCTTGTCCTGCATTCAGTGGAATTGCAAAATACAATCAGTTTTATAATGACTATTGGTTTCCAAAGTCACTGGTCCTGTATGAAAGAGGCAATTTTCAGGTATTTTTTATTTTATGGATCTATATTTAATGAAAATATGACCAATATGTGTATTTGGATCTTCCCTGTGAAGTAGAGCATCTCACAGAGGACAGGCAACCTGCAGTATCCACCTTAGTGGTTTTACATAAAAAATTGCTTGTTTACTTATTTATGTTTTAGAAATACATTAAAAATGTCTTAAGTATTACTTATTGTTTCCAAAATATTCTTCAAAAAGGGAACCAGGGAAACACTTTTGACCAAGTCTCTGATAACTCACTAGATATCTAATACTGGCAAAAATCCTGTTTCTCAGAACTTATTAAACTTAGGAGCTTTACTCCATTTCTTAGAGAAGTTGAGAACAAAATATTATTCTTTTGCATTTGCAAGATGAAAATCATCTTATTTTTGTAACTTGTCTGTCACATCATTCCTTTTATATGGAAATCACATTTCCTTCATGAACAGAAAGGAAAACAAGAGAGGGCTAGAAAATTCTTAAGCTTTAAAATGCTGTCAGTAAACAGTTTAATAGAATTACAAGGCAATAGGAAAGTTTAAACAACAAAATGTATAGACCCAAGGAACTGAGATCTACTTTATCTTTTCAGTGAACAGGTATGAAGTTATTTTATTGATTTTTCCCTTAGTTAGGAATTTTTTTATGCTAATAGAGATATAGCACATCAATGAAATGAACATGTTAGTTCAGCAATCGTATAACCTCAAATGAAATTGACCCTACTGTCAGAATGGCAGTGTTAACATGAATAACCCAATGTGAAACTATCAGTCTAGTGAAGGAAATGTAGTAAAAGAAATAAAAAGAAGGAAGTAAAATTCAGTCAAAGAAACGCTAGCAGCATCAGTGAATCACAGTTTTCTCATATTAGTAGACATTCTTCAGTTATAAAGTTCCTATAGAGACTATTGTGATTATAAGCATTGCTGTTTGAGCTGGAGCTTCTGTTTCCTGTAGAGGGATCGGGGTAAAGTGAATATTGCATTATTAGCTAATTACAAAGGTGTCAGTTTGCATGCCTTCTCCAGTTCTGTTGACCTGCCTTACCAGAAAACCAAACGTTTTCTCCGTCATTATGATGGTAAATAAAAATAATTTTCACATCTTTTTTAGATTAATGCAAGGATGCCTCTTCCATTCTTTGAATTTTAAAGCAAAGAAATTGACAATTTTTTTTTTGTATTTAATGAAACCGAAATCTGTAAAGACTTCTGTAACTGTAGGGTAGCTCAGGTAGTGGTTACCCACATGGCATCCTAGTAGCATCTTTGAAGCTAAAATTTCATTTTCTTTGCTTAAAATTAATAAAATTTTATTTAACTTTATGTAATTTTTCTTGTTACTCATCTACATCTAATTTTTGTATAGCTTTTTAATGTATTTCCCTTACATAATACATAGCCACATAAAGTTAGCTTTGCTTGTCCATAAGGTAGGTTTATAGAACCTTTCTTTTATTTTATTTTTTTTTGTTCCTTTTCATAAGTCTGTATTCTTCCAATAAACAGAGGAAAATCCTTCTCGCAAATAGTTTTATTTTTTTTCTCCTCTGTTTGTTGTTTAAAGTGGTGGGATGAGGAGGATAAATATCATCCTCTAATGAAACTCAACCATATCACTTCTTAATTAAGACAAACTGGTTCGAATTAAGGCAACACTATGCTTTTTGAAGTAGAAAAGAAGATGAAAACACAGCCTTTTACTATTTTGAAATTCAATGGTATAGTTTCTTTCAGATGTGCATATTGCTAAAAGTGGAGTCATCACTAATGATTTAGTTGTACAACTCCCAGTCTGTTTTGACAAACACATTTCTTGATTGTTTTTAGTAAAAAAAATGGGTGTACTGTCCTGAGTTACATCTCATGCCCTTTTTTAAGATTTGCAACTGAAGTAAAGTAGTGTCAACAGCAATATCCTTTTATATTAATGTGCTTTCCTCCTCTTTAAAATAGGATGTGAAATTTCTCTCCCTTATTTCTCATATGTATAGAAATTTGCTCAGCTTCTTTAGAGTCTTCAGTGAAGCAAAGTTGTTCTTATCTTTGTCTTTGTCTTAATTTTGTTAATGATTATGTTTATCTTTCCAGAAACCATTTTTTGTAAGAGTACAGAAAAGTCCTTTTTAAAGTTCTGCCATAGCAGTCCTTCCCTTCCGTAGGAACAGCAGAAAAACTTGGCTTGTGAAAGCCTTGATATTTAAAAATTATTGACCAAATAGAGGATTATTTTACTGTTTCCAATAGAACAAGCTGCAAGCATGTTAAAAATAGAATTCTAGAATTTATATTTAGCATAATGAAAAAATAAACTATCCAGGTCATAAGATGATGAGGAAGTCAATACACCTTAATAGGTAGTGTAGAACTTTGTGAATATTTCCAGGCATGTGCCAACTGCATCAGGCACTAACTAACTAACTAGTTTAGAGCTAGGCACCTCGGAAATGTTATGAAATTCAATAAGGCAATCACTGAAATACTCTTTATAATCCATAAAGCTTTAAAAAATCTTTCTTTAAAAAGTATTCTTTTGGAATATTTTGTGGTTGAGAGAGAGAGAGAGAGATATGCTGTGATTCTTGCAGATTCTGTATATTTTCATACAGTCTAGAAATTCATAACATTGTTTTACCCAGCTAAAAAGGGGGTAGGAGTAAAATGACATACCAGAACACAGAACTGACCACTATGTTAGTGCACTGTCAAGTTTTTCTTGTAGATAATTTTTTTTAAGAAGAACTAAGTTTTCAACATATTACAGTTTAACTGACTAAACTGAATCCTGGATCAAGAATTTAAATAATTTTTGCTATTTTATATATCCAAATTGTTAGCCCTCCTGGAAAATATACTCAGAATTGTCTTTTTTAGACCTTAGTTTCAATGTAACCTCAACACAAGGTAACCTCAGATTCAATAGAACTTGAATCATCCGGAATGTACCCAATGAATGTCTTTCCACATATTTTATTACTTTATTAGTTTAACCTGAGGGAGTAACTTAATAAATTAAGGAAGGAGCTCCAAAATGAGAGTTGTCTTTGTCTCTCATCTCAGTCTTAAGCATTTGCTTCTACTTGAGAATTCCAAAGAAGTCAGCAGATAAACGTTCAAAAGAAACAGGATTTCTCGGTTCTTCCTTCAAATAGAACCAATTACCTTGAATTAGCAAGTGGAATATAGATGATTATGTACACCAATATACATAAATTATACTTTTCATATGAGCACAGCACACAAGATACCAACTTATGACTGTATCCAGGCATATTACTGCGCTGTAAGGAAGGATGGCTTCATAATTTTTCTTATTTCTCTGATGCCTTAAGACTTGCTTTATTAGCTTAATTATTTCACACCTGCTAATAACACTTGTTTGACTGGAAAAACAAATTATATTATATAGGAGTTATATTATGCCAGAAAGCATGTAATAAAATAAACAAGCAGTTCTTTTCAGAAATACCTCTGGTGAAAACTGCTTTGGAGAGTTAAGTGCTGTATTTTAATTTGAGGCTGCAGCCAATAACTGATAATCTCTAATATTTACTGTTTATAGTATTTTTCTAATTTATGGCAATTTCAGCTAAGTGACCAAATAATGCAAATGTTTTTTTCCAAATGAATTTAGCTTATGAAAATCTCATTTGCAACATATTCCTCTGAATTTCAGAGGGACTGTCTTCATTCAAATATAATTACTGTCCAAATATAATTGCTGCAATATATTATTTCAGCTAGCACCACGATTTCAAAACTTTGCTAAAAAATATATTTGATCAATGCCACTAACAGAGAAAAATCAGTATTTGAGACAAAGGTATTTAAATGTGGAGATGCTTTCTACTTACCTGTTAAGACAAAAGAAAGAATAATTAAAATGGATAAACTTTCAAAGGTATCTATCTCATTTGTTCAGTGCAAAATTTACTGTTAGTTACTTTGGAAAGGAAGAATAAGAGCAGTTGGACCTTCTTTTAATGTATATTTGTCATAGTAAATTCAAAGATAAGCAACTAAGTTTAGCAAAAACATCTATATCTATGTCTAATATCTATACTAAAACAAAGCATAATGAGCTTTGCATTTTAAAGAAAGAAAAAAAAGAAAGACTGAATTTAGTTCATAAAACCCCAAATGTCTGGAAACCCTTGATATTTCATTAAGGCAAGTATAGAGTCAGTCAAATCTTTATTGATTTAAATGATCAATGTAATCACAAAAATGACAGCACCAAACTGATTTGGTGAACCAATTTGTTCAATGGTTGTTTGTCTGTCCTTTCTTGATAGTTTAAATTATCTCTGCCTTAATATTTAATACTAACTGTCTTTAAATAATGGAATTAACCCACTACATAAAAAATACACTTTCCCTAAATTTTCTTTCTGCTTTTCACTTTCTTACTTAATTCCACAGTATGATGAAAAAGTATATCGGTACATCCCCTGACATGGGGCTAACACATTAGCATTTTCACTTGATTTAATCAAGTACATTGTTACTTTAAAAAATAATTCTGTGAAAAGAAGTGAAGAGAAAAATACCCTGGGAAGACATTCATTGTCTATGGAAGTTTTTGTATCCCACATTCCCTCGTTTAAGTAAACATTTGGATATTCTTCTCTGCCTTACATACTCGGTCTGTGATTTGAGAATCAAGTTGGCTCCTTTCCATCTCATCTGTTATCACCAATAATACAAGTTTTGCAGGTCAAATTAGTCCCTTGTTTGCACCTGTGCCCCCTAATGCCGTCACTGGGTTTGCACAGCTGTAATTGCCTCGAATACAGTAAACAGCTCAGATGATGCACAAGCTGGAATTGGATCCACATATGAATCCTTTTCAGCTGTGAGGACTGTAAGGTCAAACAGAATAAGAAGCAGCAAAACTTATGACGAGAGTTGGTAGATGTAATTCTTTCAGGAGCAACTCTGTACTCTGAAGGAATGAATTTTGTTACACTGCTGGGATGGATAGAAATCAAAAGAAATATGATTTAGGCTTTCTGCAGAAACCAGATTTTTAATTTACTCTCTGAGCAGCGGTTTGTAGTTAAAACATAAGGTTCATGTTTAGTTTTTCCAAATGTAGGGAGTTTAAAAATGCAATAAAAAGAAAGTTGTCAATGATTGATCTAAAACTTCAAGATAGTTCCTAAATTAAAAGTGTTATGGTATGGAGTAAAGTTTTACCCTTTAATCAATGGGATTAAAATGGGATTAAAAGTACTTTTAAATTCTTCAATTCACCAAGTGTAACCACTTGTTCTTATGTATAATTTTTTCTATTTATTTTTAAATTGAAACCACAATCCCCACGCTAAATCAAGCAATAGAAGTCCTGGGTAAAACATTAATTTTTAATTTCTGAGTAATTATTAATTGTTATCTTGTCCACCATTTCTCCAATGACGAAGAACAGAGCATGCAGAACATAGTATCATTCTTACTGTAAAACAGAGAGCATAAACATAGAAAGTCAAAAACCCCTAATCTCTCATGCAAACCCGTCCAGTGTGCAGATAAGGACCTCTCAAATAGTTTGGATGTCCCAAAATACAATTCGTTTCAATCTGGAAAACTAATATCTAAATTAGTTTTTATAATTGCATCACCTTCTGCAACAGAAGTAGATTCTGATCCCAGCCTTCTATGTCAAATAGAAGCATTCTCATTTATTTCAGCAGAAATAGGTTCAGAAGTTTAGCAGAGATACTTGAATCTACATAAACTTATGTTTGAACAGTCTGATGTTTTCTTTTCCTCTAGGCTAAAAAAATTACACTTTTTATAACAGGCTTTTATTCCTTTGAACCTCTTTTCCCTTGATATCAGGTTGCAAAGTGCTATCCACCAAGGCATCTCTTCAATCGTTAAAGAAAGACCTTTTGTGATGTTTTTAATTAGTTTTAACCTTCTTCACATCTTCAAGCATCGTTATGGACACTCATTGATTTTAATTACCATACTGATAGCTTACTGCTTTGCACTTATTAAAATTACCCTCTAGCATTTCTTTTGAAAAAGTCCTTCATTTAAGTATTTTTTTACTGTTAAAAAATCATTTGAATTTGTTTGGATTTTCTGTGTTAAAATGTTCAGTATTGTGAGAAAATTTTGGATGTTATCAATTTGCATAAATGTGAGAGTTTTGAAGACAGAAAGTAACGTTATAAAATATTTTATTTTGACTAGTTAGAGGGGGTTTTTGGAGGAAGAGAGTGTTTGCATGTTTGTCACATATTGTGAAGCTTGTAAATTCATTACATCCATGAAAAGAAGCAGAAATCTGTTACCAACAGCAGTGTCCAATATTAATTCTCGTTTGCTCAGCTTCTAGCTAATCTCACTAGGGTGTTTATCACCTAGAAACCAAATTTGTATACAGTAATTCCCCATATAAAGCACTACCCATTAAAGAGGAATGCACCTTCTGTTTCAAAGAGAAGGAACCTTCCAACTGTCCGCCAGAACTAAATTTATTTTCCCAGTTTTCAAATACATGTATTTCAGCCTCATAAGCCCTCAGTCTCCTCTGCTGTTTTTTTTCATAAAGATGCACAGCATTTAGGCAGCATAATGTATTTTAATACCAGTATGTTATTCTTCTTATCTTTCCCTCTTTCATGTCTAGGTCATACAAATTCTGTAAATTGCCTAGTTTATTATTTTTAAAACCTGTTGATGCAAAATCTTTCCCTACATGAGAGAAGAACTTGGAGAAAAATCATACAAATATTTCCTTATTTGGGAATTAGTTTTAACAAAATATTGTACACTCTAAGGATTATGAAAAAGTAGCAAAATTGAAGGTGAAAGTCTTTCTAAAGAGAACAGAAACATTATAAGGTTTTAGTAGTGGTTTTGTTTTCTGGCTTGTTTTTTCTTTGGCTTATCAGTCAATAGTTCTGAATGAATCATAAAGGAAATTTGACATTGTCTCTTTAATTTTTTTCCCCTCAAAGTAGCACTACACGAGTTGTTGTATCTGAAATATGCTCTGTATGTGTTAAGAGTCTGTGTTCCTGCTAAGGTCACCTGTACTTCTACTTTCCTAGATTTGTGGAGTACCTAGCTTCCATATCAAAACTCTAGGATATTTACATAATCTAAAAAGTTACAATTGTTCTCTAGCTAATAAGACACAGGCATGCCTCTTTCACTTTTCCTTTGATTTAGTGAATATTTAACTTATTTGCAAAATCATTTCAATTGTAGATCTGGCCCTCATTTTAGGCTGCTATTTGGTTTTGACCTTTCTTCTTCACTGGACAGCTACTTAAATTTTATTGCTGGTTTTATGTTTTCATTGATCTTTGTCTCATAATGCCATTCAGAGGAATTTATTAGAGAACAAATACAATATAAATACAGGTATGTATTTACAAAACCAAAGCAAATATTTTTGATTAAAGAGGGAAGAAGAGTTTTTAAGAAAAATAGCTGCTAGGGTAATAATCACGGTAGTATGGAGTGTCAGAATGTGATAATTGTCCTTAGCAGAACTCTTTAAAACTTCCAAATTCTAGTAAAGAAAAAAATTCTTGCTTTTTTTGCTTTCCAATGATAGCAGTAAATATTTGTATTAATTGATGTATATTTTTTAAAGCTACTGTTAAATAGAAAGGTGGCTGGACTGTGATTTAAAGAGAACATTATTTTTTCCAGCTTTAGTTAGTTTGCATATAGTCATTGCAGAAAGCAGGCTATGAAGGAACTTTTGAGATGGGTTTTCCTATCATGTACTTGTCATATTCATTAAAGTTTTTTCATAGAAAGAATTTTGAATACTTGGTAATGACAAAGAGATAAAGGGTTTCCATAAACCCTGGTAAAGCAAGTTTTGACCACAGCTAGGGTATGACTTAGAGGAGTATTGAAACAGATAAGCATTTCGTAATTTCAGCCTTATTTCAGTGTACATTATCTTCACCTAATGCCACAGGTTTTGTTAATATCCTGAAAGATATGAAACACATACATGGACAAAATTTTCTCCTCCTACAGTCTTTTATTTCCATGTTCTCTTTATAATACCATATCCATCACTAGCATTTGCTGTGACTCAAAATGCTGAACTAGGGAAGGCAACACGATATTTGTGCCAAGTGAAAAAGTGATTCCTGGAATGTCCTTCACTGTAATGAAATAAACAAAGCCCTTTAAAGTTCATAGTGGAATTTGAACTAGCACATGGCAAGAAAATAAATCTCTTTTATGCAAATGCGGCTTTCATTAAAACATGAAGCTCTACATAAAGCTGAGCAGCTGACTCTGCATTATTTGACATGGAAAAAAAAAGAATAATTGAACCCAGACATTATTGTTTTTGTAGAATGAGGAATATACAGCACGTATTCTAAGTTTCAGTGATATAGACAATTCAGCATATGTCTGGATCTCAATCCACCAAGTATCCAAACTACTTTTATAAGCCATTCCCTTACTGAAAAGTAGATTAAAGTTTCCAACTCCTCTCACAATGACTCTAAGGTTATGATATTAAATATTTTGAGATTTAATTTTAAGTGTTTGTTTTCATTATATCTGTGTCTGTCTATCATATGCTAATCTGCTTTTTTATGCAAAATGTAAATGTGGATCTAAAACTTCAGTATTTGGTAAAGCCACAATGTTTTATGCTTTCTGATCTCCCTAGATGATTTTGGAATTATCCATTCCTATGTGTGACTATTTCCAGATACATGCCAACTGCACCAGGCATAAATGAAGTGCAAATCATGTGCAATTTAGATTAAAAGAATTCATAAATAAATCATCTGAACACTGCAATATCTCTGCACTTCACTAAAAGAAGAACTCCAGGATACAGATATAGCCTCGTTTGATAACTTTCCAGCTAGTTCTATTCATCAAATTGTCCAATATTACAGAGTTCGAGGAGTTCAAGGCCAGGAAAGACAGTGTTTAATTTTACTTCATATATATCTCAGTCAATTAGTTTCCATAAAAGAAACTTAGAGAAACTTAGTGTAAAACACTTAGAGATATAAGCAACTGTTCTCTGTGCCTCAGATGAGAAAGGATANATTAATATATATAATTATATATATTAATATTTTACTATATTTAGTTTCTAATAATCTGTTCAGAG
Source organism: Anthoscopus minutus (assembly GCA_013399455.1). Classification (NCBI taxonomy): domain Eukaryota; kingdom Metazoa; phylum Chordata; class Aves; order Passeriformes; family Paridae; genus Anthoscopus; species Anthoscopus minutus. Next base: position 26,746 of record VWYI01004842.1, on the reverse strand, counting down.
GCATCTGGACAGTCTGGATCAATGGGTCAAGGCCGAAGGTGTGAGGTTTGGTAAGTGAAGTTCTGGGTCTTGCTCGTGGGTCACAACACNCAAATTGTCCAATATTACAGAGTTCGAGGAGTTCAAGGCCAGGAAAGACAGTGTTTAATTTTACTTCATATATATCTCAGTCAATTAGTTTCCATAAAAGAAACTTAGAGAAACTTAGTGTAAAACACTTAGAGATATAAGCAACTGTTCTCTGTGCCTCAGATGAGAAAGGATAACATGATACCAAACAGTTCTAGCAAAAATTAAAAAAAATATTAAATTAGTATTTCTGCAGTCCAGAGAAGTCTCTCAAGGGAATTCACTACTGTAAAAATATCAGTGGACGCACAGAGCCTCAGTAAAGGATACTCATCCTAATTTCTCAATTTTTAGGATTATCCTAATGTACTTCCACTTCTAAACCAAAGAAATGAACAGACTGTTTAATGAGTAGTTAACAAAAATTCCATTAGAAAAAATACAAATTAGAGTTAGTCTAACTAAGGTAAAGCCTATCAAGTGTTACACTAGGTATGTTTGGAGATTTTAAAATTCAGAAGTAGACATAAGCTTAGACCATTGTCATTTGCTGGTCTATAGCCTCCACCAAGTTTTCTTTTCCTTACTGTGTCTGTAGTACAATAAACTGGCTCAAGAACATTTATATTATGGTCCATCTAGAGAAATGAGTTGTTCAAGAACTTTGAACCATTCCTAGATTGTTCCCCTATTTCATCTAAATTTACTTTATCTAAGAGTAAGATTAGACTAAGGTAAAGAAAGGTTTGTTTTTCAGGTGAAGATCTAAGAAGTATTGTATATAGCTTATATGAAAGCAATTAACCCTTAAACATAGTGTATAATCAGTATCTAATCTTCCAGTTCATCAGAAAACCAAACAGTAAGAATAATTTCTTTTGCACATGAATATATGCAGTCATTATCTCTATAGATGCAATAAATACATCTATAGATTTAATTGCCCTTTCATCAAATCTCTATTTATTTTTACAGTATAGTTAATAGATACTATACTTTTTATCATAAGGCAATCAGGACAGTCACTTCAGATATCAAAACACAGATATATTTTTACTTTACAAAAATTCTACAATTCAGTACTTTCCCTGTGCTAGGTATTGTTGTAGAGTGGATGTTGTGCAAATACGAGTGCCACTACATTGCACCTTCTACGGACAGAAATCAGTTAGTTCACGGATTAGCAAATCTTACTGAAAGACTGAAGGTCCTTTCCTTGGACCTTCTTCTCACTATGTTCTTTTGCTCTATAACATAATGTCTCATATCTACCTGAAAACTGTAATAAAATCAAAATGAAAGTAACACCCAAGAGTAACAAATCCTACCATAAAAAATAGATTTTTACAGTGAAATTTCTGACCAAAAGCAATACCTCAAGCAAACTGAAACCAATCTTGCCTGAGAGAAGTACTATTCAAAAAATGAGAGTTTAGGACTGATGCTAAATAAAAAACAATGTCAGAAAGTTTAACGCATATTGATGGAAAAATATTTGTATTTGAGCAGTATATATATATTGGTTCACCATAAATGAACCTCAGTTTACACATTTAGAAAAATCACAACTGGGAACAAAAGTTTTGTTGAAATATATATATATGTAATTTGAGCCAAACAAATATGAGATGCAGTGATATTATTAAACTGTTTACATATATAACATAAAATAAAATATTTCTAATGTCAAAGCTTATCTGTAAAAGTGGCATGAATCAAAATAGTCACATTATGCAAAATGTTTCCTACCTTCAATACAAGCCAGGTTCCTTGCTGATGGTAGCTACTGCACTGGATTCAATAGCTGCATTGACATAAAACTATGAAGGATGTGGCCAAAAATTACCATTTGGTGGAGAAACTCCTTTACATTACTTATTTCACCATTTTTCATCAGATGAAGATGTTGGGATTCACTAATGGAAATAAAATTTTTTTTTTCATTGCAAGAGTTCAAAGTAAAGATACCAAATTAATGGGAAATGGTGAATTTTCTTAATATTTAGACTGTGGAGCACTGTGCAAAGACTGGTTATTCATGAAACAGCCACTCTCATAAAGTCAAAAGGTATAATAGCGCTGAAGAAATTATAGTTTCTTTGTTATACACAACAAAATGTCTTTTTCTTTACAGGACTAGTTAATGAGCTATACTTTACTATATTAATATATATAATTATATATATTAATATTTTACTATATTTAGTTTCTAATAATCTGTTCAGAGGCATCTGGACAGTCTGGATCAATGGGTCAAGGCCGAAGGTGTGAGGTTTGGTAAGTGAAGTTCTGGGTCTTGCTCGTGGGTCACAACACCCCCAGGCAGCTCCACAGGCTGGGGCAGAGTGGCTGTAAAGCTGCCCAGTGGAAAAGGCCCTGGGGGTTCTGGTTGATAGTGGCTGAACATGATCCAGCTGTGCCCAGGTGGCCAAGAAGGCCAATGGCATCCTGGCCTGTGTCAGCAATGGTGTGGCCAGCAGGAGCAGGGCAGGGATTGCTCCCTGTACTCAGCACTGGTAAGGTCACACCACAAGTTCTGTCTCCAGTTCTGGACAATAAAATTCCTCAATACAAGAAGGACATTTTTGGGGTTTTTGTTCTTTCTTTACTACACATGGAGTTTTCTAAACTATGCCCACTTTGAACTGAATTAGACATTGTTTAGTGGATATATTTAAGTTTATTTCTTCAGAAGCTATGGAGAGGAAATATGGAGAGTTATGAAATTTGATTAGAAAATATTTAACGTAGATTAGGTAAATAAGATCTGGGTAATTTCACACATTTTGATACATGATAACCAATTGCAAGATCATGAACTTCCTATTTTCAGTTACCAGGGATGAAAAAGTCAATGTGTCAATATCCTCTTTGTGAATTTCAAATTATGCCTATAAATTGCAGAAACCTGGGGTACCTGGATCCACAAAGGAAGATAGGAACCAAGCACCAATATTAAAGCCTTCTCATGATAGCTTTCCTCATATTGTACCTAATGTATAAGCTGTCTGAAGATCTTTACAGCAGTCTCTAAATGCCTATGACTGAGATGGTATAGAATAACCCTGGAATTCTCTTAATGTCAGAACTGTAGATGGTTATTTCTGAGTAAAACCCTAGCAGGATTTCAATCTGAACATTTCTAGTCCCAGCTGACAAGGAAAAAACACCGAATTCACTACAAAAATAGTCCAAAATGGTGATGATGTTTATTTTATTTTCAATGGCTTTCCCTACTTTTTTCCGATGAACTAATATTTAGAGAATTTGATTTGGATAGAACCTTTTTTTCCCCTTTTTTTTTTTTGGTAGGAATTCTCTGTCTTGCTTATAAGCTGTGTGTCATTTCATACATTACTTACCAAGTCAGAGAGAAAGAAGGTGAAAATGATTTCTGAATTAGTGATGAGGACATATATTAGAAAGGATGGCATAATAGTGCATCTTGCTATCCCAATTAATGCACGCTGAAACTATATATAGATCCTGCACTTCTACCTGCTGCCCCAAAATGTTGGGACTTCAACTTGCTTCCTGTGCAATGCAATGATGTACTCTGGCCTCATTTGCACACATATACAACTGTGACTTGCTGAAGTAGCAGTGATGTCACTATGTGTGCAAATGCAGGTGTCTTGCAGAGACCACACTTAGAGAAACTTTGGTTAGAAATTCAACCCAGGTTTGTATACAGCAAGCAATGAAGGTCATCTAGATATTAATTTGCTTCCTAGACGGTGCAGAAGGCAATAGATGTTTTTTGTTTGCCGCATAGTGCAGTGTTACTTCTTTAATGAACTGGTCAGATCACTGAAGTGCCTAGATGCATTCTGTATATGAGTGCAGAAAACTATCAATTGAACTGGTGCTGATTTGGAAATAAAGAAGCAGAATCAAGAGAAAGTCAAAAAATGAACAATCTTTTGGTAAAAACTGCTTGAAGCACGTCCCTTTCTTTTGTTGAATTGTCCCAATCACAAGTGTCTTAACAGTTAATGGAGCCAAAACTGACATCAGACAGACCAAGAAAAAGACTACTTAAATGACAAGTTATCCTTGAATAATTGTTTGGTCTTCCAGTATTTTCCTTTCTTGCTGTTTTTCTACCTAAACAAAGAAAGAATTGTTCTCCTCAAGCCCAATAAAAGTTTATTTTCATACTTTTCATAGCCCAATTTAAAAAAATAAGCAAAGCAAAACCAAACTGAAACAAAACAAAAAACAAACACAAGAAAAGAGAATTGTATACTGATTAACCTCTTTGTAAAATACTTCAGGATATCTTGTGTGTTTTTAAGTGCTTTTATGAAGCATATATTTTTAACTTATTTTATGATAATTTCTGTCAAGAGATTAAAGTAATATGCCTGTAAAATATAGAATTAGTTTCCTAATGTGTCATTTGAATTTTAAATTCTTTGAAACAGTTCCTCACTTGAAGCAAATCAACACAGTTCCTTGTATGAGTTCTTTGGAAATTAGCACTTTGCTACTGATAGAAAAAGAATACAAGATCAGTTTCTTTCTGGGTTGACTGGATGTTTTTGTTCCCATGTGAATATCAAGTTTATAGGAAGGATGTGACATACTTATATACATATAGACATGGAAAAGGTTACAGACAATTATTTGAACTAAGCTGACAAGTTTTAACAAATTATTTTCAACAGAAATTCAAAATAACCTGCAAAGCAGCAATTGATAATACTTGTCAAATTACATGTTAAATTAATGATTGGCATTAGTAGGATTGCCTTAGCATCAAAGTTATATTAAGGATATTTGCTGTGAACTTTGTGAGTCTCTTACATTTATCTTTGGGGAAAAACAATGAGGCATATGAATGTTGTTAATTTTATCCATGTGCCATCATTGTATTTCTTATGATTCTTGTGTCAGGCCAAGTAACCATAACATAATAAAGATAAATATGTGTCTGACAGAGGTCTACAAATACTATTCTAAATGACTGAGCCAGACTGAAATTTTTCATATTGTCTAATGTTTAACAATGAAAATAATTTGAGGACAGTTGCATTCTGCGCAAGTTCTGCATCATTTCAACAGCTTCAAGCCACAAGGACAGATTTTAATTGTTTATATGAAATATAATTTGATTGTCTCCTTCACTCTGTACCAAACAAAGAACACTGTAAATTAATAGTAAGCTCAGGCACAGCTGCAAAGTAACTGCTACAGGATAAGATTGATTTATATCTAAGGTGATGATGCCTGGACTCTAGATAACTAAATAGAGAATATAAATTTCCTGCAATATCTCAGATCATGATCACAAGTTTGGTATTCCAAATTTCTGTTGATACAACAGACATTGATATATGGCACTATGGTATACACTTGTGTGAATTAACTTTAAAAGTGTAAGAGTAGATAGGACTTGAATGACTTTCCAGAGTATGTTCTTTAGCTCTGTCACATATTTATATGGAGCAGCAGGTACTGAGCTTCTACATGAAAGTAATAATGAAAAGTAATGCAGACATAAATAGCTTGCCTCTAGCAAGACTAATGGCAAGGTCAGATCATATCAATTAAATGAGAAAGCCTTCAAGATAAAGTTCACTTCCCACATTATGAACACTTTCTCTCCTTCCAAACAAGTGCCTGGTTTTACAGGTATAAGGCTGCTTAACTGTAAATTCAAAGATTTACACTAAAAAGCAACTGTGAATAAAAGGCTTCTAAATAGTAAGCAAGAATGTTAGACAATTTAAATTAGGAAAAAAAACAACACAAAACACCCTGCCAAGCAAAACACAGCAAAGCCCCCTGTAACTGGAACTGGTAAAATACAGAAAGCAACTTCTTTTAAATATTCCAAAACACACCACAACTGCTGTCAATGAGTCCTTAACTGCTAAACACTTTCAAAAATTCAGCATTGCCATTCCTTTTATATTTCATTAGAGTTTCTAAACAATGATTAAAAACAGTGGTCAACAAATAAAAATGCATAGAACCAGCAGGCAGATTCATATTTTCTCCCTTGAAGTATGATTACTTTGTGGTTGTCTGAGAGAAAACTCTCTTTGCTGAATTTTGGTCCTCAAAGCTGATTAGAGATATCATTACACATCCCTCCCAGGCAAGAACTTGACATTTCAAGTCTCTGCTTGTTCAATTTAAGTTCTAGTCTTAATTTCATCCCTTCTTAAGTACAAAATTAGAGGTAAATGAACCACTGTCTCACTAAGCTCTCATGTGCAATTTGAACCAATGCCAGTTTCAACTAACTCTGAACTCACCCTAAGTGTGGTGCAGAGTAAAAATTGCACATGAATTTTTCTCCCTTTTAAGCTGCTGCCTTATAGCTGATGCTTGACTGTGGATGAAAAAAGCTGCCCTCAAAATTTTGCAGAACTAGATAAGACCATGACCAAAGAAATTACAGTTTGCTGAGAGCTCTGTGCAATACCATCTTTTTGAAAAAATGTTGTTTATTGGTACTCTTCTGAAAATTAAAAAGCACATGGATGAAAACATAAGACACTTTGAGGTTACTCAAAATAGAAAAAAGGAAAGGCAAAAACCAGTACCATATCTTTAAACCAAAGTGTTTTGATTGAATGTTTCATATTTTTTATCATCTCAAAATGGGAATAATAAATAGCTTTATAATCAAAATAGTATAAATATTATTATTATTATCACTACTATTATTATTATTGATAATAATGATAATAATAATAACAATAATAATAATAATAATGATAATAAAATTTAAATGAAAAGTGCCAATACTTTCAGAACAGTGAATCTTAGGAAAATTATACTATTTTGAGAGTCAATTTCAAAATCTCAGAATGAATAAAATGAATATTGAAGAGTAATAATAACCATGACCTTAGAAATACATAATATATGAGAAAAGATAACCACAGTTGTCCAAAAGAACGAAAATTTTCACCGATCTTTTTTTCTTTCTATGAATAATATCTAGTAGAATGCAGTGGAGGGAATGAGAAACTCTTGATGGACAGGTTTTAGACAGAAAGAAAGAGAACCTATCAAAATATGACCAGAAATTACACATAAAATAGTGTTGATGAGACTATTTATTCTGATATGATGAAAGGAGAGTTCACGCAAAACTGCATAGGAGTTCTGTTTATAATATTAATGGGAAGAAAAACACAAAGAAAATTCCAGATAGGTTCTTCTTTGGCTAACTTGATGCAATTATGCACTTATATATTAAACAACAAAATGTTTACAGAAGTTAAAACTTTTTTTACTGCATTTGATTGGACAGAAAAAGTTATTGGGATGGTGTTAATTTTTTTTTACCGGCTTTAATGACAATAGATTTTCTACCAAAGAATGTTGAATATATCTCTGTCCTAATCAAAAGACAGCATAAAAAGTCTGAATTTTGAAATTACAGTAGAAAGAGAAGATTTTTATTCAGATGGTTAAATGGTATCACTTCATTATGGAGAACACAAATTCAAGTTAATTGCAAAAAAACCCACATTCATTATTTATATGCATTACCTAAATGAGGGGGATTCCAGAAAGTATATTCCCTTTCTTGTAGCAGAGTTTGTGAGAGTGGCGGTAAGAGTTCAGTTTAGTTAATGTGTGACAAGCTCAATGTGTTCAAACAAATAATAAATCTCTGGTCTTGACTGGAAAAGTCACTGTACAAAAATAATTTTTCAGAGCTGATTTTATGACTTGCATTTTTTCATTTTACAGTGAAGAATTTTTTAATTAATTCGTTTGTTGCCTATGGATATAAAAGAGAACTAAGTGTATCAAAACCAATTTATCTGTATTTGCAGCCAGAATGAGGATAAATATACATGCATTCACAGATACCACCTACATGCAAATGTGGTCTGTAAATATGGGAGAAGTCTTTATCTAAGAATCCATATAATTTGCCTATCATTTTTAATAAGAATAATGCCATAAATTGCTAAGAATTTAATTGCATGTGAGCTTGGTTAGGAGTTTCTTGCAGCCAATCATTGAAAGGCATGAGCTGCAAACCTATTTAGGACCTAGACAGAACACAGAGAATCCTGATTCCTTATGCACATGTGCTGGTGTTTAGTGCTCACATTTTTCTTTGTATTTCTTCTATCTTTACTTTCTAATTGATAAAACTGTATGTAAATGGTGTGCTAGCCTAATTTAGCAGTAAAGATACAGGTGCAAATTTAGCTTCCCTTTCTGCAAGGTTTAGAGTAAGGACTTCAGTGCAGGTTTTCTGATGCTGAGGAACATATATATATGTTATATATATATACACACACATACCTTTATACATATACACATATATATATACATACATATATATATATACACACATATATATGCATATATTTTGCATGCATATGCATATATGTGTGTGTGTGTGCACTGAAGATGTGCACAGTCCCGCTGTGAGCAGATTGCAGAGCCAATATTTCTTGAAGCAATGATCATTCATTACAACTTGAAGAGAAGAAGCTGAGTAAAAACTGTCAAAACAGGCAATGAGTACTCATTAGCTCTCAGTTTGGTAAAAACAGTGGTTTGAATTTAGATGTTTTACTTCCCTTGAATGTAGAAAATTGACTGTTTAAAAAATCCCTCTCTCTTCCTTCTTTTATTGATTTTCTTTGGTTAAAACCTTGGATGAAGAAAAAATTGAATTATTTATCTGCAAAATTGAAATCTCAGCAAGCTTTATGAGGCAATAAAATATTTTCACATACAGTTCTTTTTTTTCCCCTATGATAAAAATAAGAGAAATTGAAGGATTTGTCTGCCTTTCAAAATATAATGTAAATTATATTAATAGTTTTTCATCTAAACAGCTAAGATTTTCAAACGAAATGGAAATATTGTCTATGTAAAAGGAGCCACTCCACCACTCTATAATAAATATTTAATTCTTTGTTTTACCTAAAGAAGTTTTTGAGAGAAAAAAGAATTTCTACATTTATACAGTATGATTATACTGCAGGTCGAACTATAAAAGAAAGTAAAAATCTTTCTCCTATTAAATTTAAATGGTTTTTTGACACATAATTGTGATGATACATTTATAATTTAAACTAAAGTACCTAAAAGTCTGACAGGCAAAAGGAGATTTAAGGCACATTGAGTGTTCAGAACAGAAGAGATAAGAGTGATGAATTACCAGTGATAACAAGACTATCAAGGTACAATTTTCTTCAAACATTTATTGTTTTTATCGTGTACATTGAATTATTAAGTCTTCTGCAACATGACATATTCAGTTTCTTTAGGAAATCCTCAATGAATTTAGAACAGGATACATTCTAAGCTTTCAATCAATTGCCTTATTGTCTTTGACGCACAGCAGTCAGGAAATTATTCTGTAATAGCCAGTGCATATCTAAGAAAGAAATTAATATGTTCATTTCATATATTCAATATGAATTGAATTATCAAAATTAAGCAGGATTTAGATTTCTTTTTAAGGGGCTCAGAAAACACAAGACTCTTAGAACAGAAAAAAACCCCCACACTATAAAGCCAAACTCTTGAAAGTGTTTCTGAATTATTGAGTTACTGCATAATGATGCTAAAAAAGAAGTGAAATTATAAAAGTTTATTTGTATTGCTGGGATGAAAGAGTGTTCCAATTATTCTTTCTTATTTTCTTAAACTGAACTTCTTACAAAACATAATTTGATGGTTTCATTTAAATTTCGTGTTTATGTTATGTTTTGTGTTTACCACAAAATAACATCAACCAGCCAACCAACCAACCAACCAACCAGCTAACCAACAAACCAATAACTTTTTTATAAAAATGAATAGTACTGAAATATATTCAAGGGTACTGTTTACGACTATATTTCTCTACAGTTTTGTTATAATCTATTAAATATTTCCAGCTAAAAATCCCCATAAAATTACTTTTTATTGATACTATTTGATTTTCATTTTCTTGTTCTTATGTTTCCACTAATCTCATAATTTAATCTCTAGATTCTTTAGGATTTTAGGGTTATTCTTCAATATACTGAAGTATGTTAACTGAGATTTATTGTCCTTGAAGATACCGACGTTAATTTTTAGAGTTTCACCTCTTGAGATGTCAAAATATCATGTAAATAGAAAAATTTTTTACATACTACTACTATGTATAGGTATTTGTTAGGATCCATTTTTTTGTAAGGACTCAATGTAAGGATCTAAGGTATTTTTAAAGATCTTTCTTCATTTTCTCTCATTGATAAAATTCTGAATGAAGATGTCTTTCTTGTCTAAAAGACAGATAAACCTTTATTTTAGGATAAATCTTCACTCTGGGAATTATGCCATTGAAACACTTGGACAATCAATGGAATTAAATCTACTTTTGACTTACAGAGATTAAAATCAAAATGGATCTGTGTGTATATATATACATATATTTTACTTTTTAACAATCTTCTGAAGAATAAATCCTAAACTAATTTATTGAAAATGGGTTGTTATTTTTGACATCTCTGAAATATTTATCCCTTTTGACAAGCCATATGAGTGTAATAGGGATCAGAATGGAAAAGACCATCTTGCTCAGCTTCCAATGGAATGGAATACCTTGAGGTTTACTTCAAATTTTACATTTATATTCAATTTGCATGGCAAGGTTTTTGTAGCAGAGGGGCCTCAGGATTGGTTTCTGTGAGGAGACACAAGATGCTATCCCCACGTCACACAGACACAGTTCCAGACAACTCTAAGATGGATCTGCTACTGGCCAAAACTGAGTCTGTCACTGATGCTGGGGCCACCTGTGAATTAATATATTAAAATATAAATATAAAAAATAAGAAAATATTGTGCAAGAGCAGCAAGAAGAGAGGAGTGAGAATATGTGAGAAACAACTGTGAATGAAGGAGAGGGAGGAGGTTCTTCTGGTGTTGGAGCACAGATTCCCCTGCAGACAGCCTGTGCTGAAGCTGATTGTCCCACGGCAGGCCACGGAGGTCCACGGTGGAGCAGATATCCCCCCTGCAGGGCATGCATTAGTAGATGGATATACTCTGAGGGAAGCTGTAGTTGAAGGAAAGCTCATGCTGAAGGAGGATCCTGGCAAGAGCTGTGGCCTGTGGAAAGGGAAGCCCATGGTGGAGCATGGCTCCTGGCTGTACCTGTGATGCTGCAGGGAACCCATGCTGGGGTAGTGTGTCCCTGAAGGGCTGCGCCTCGTACAAAAGACCCACACTGGAGCAGTTTGTGAATGAGAGGGGCTCCATCCTAAAGCAGAGTACAACATGATGAAGAAGAAGTAACAGTCACAAAACATTATGAATTGATCACAACCTCCATTTCCCATTTGTTCAGGGGGTAGGAGGTAGAATTGGAGATAAATTGAGCCTCAGAAGCAGGGTAGGAGGGGACCAGGGAGTTGGTATTTTTTCTCACTAGGTTACTCTATATTTAATTTGCAAAAACTTGATAAATCTTCTACAGATAGAGTCTGATTTTCCCATAACTATGGTTGGTAAGGGAACTCTGTGTCTTTATCTCAACACAAGAGCTGCTTCAATGTAAGAGTTACTTCATTGTGTTTCCTCCTCATGTTCTGCTGTGGAGAGACAGCAAAAGAGCAACGTGATGGAGAATTTGCTGCCAGACAAACTTAACCCACTACACAATGTTATAGTGAAAACCAGAAGAAGTCAATGGTTCTCTTTAACCTAACTCAGAAGAAAAGTTCTCCCAAGTCTTATACCTAGGAGTTTGTTAATATTGTGAAGGCGGAATGCTGAAAACTCTGTACAGTTCCTATTTTTCTGCTCGATCCCAAAATATTTTCAATTGTTTACAAAAACATGTGAATTTTAATTGAAATATCTCTCTATTACGCATTCAACACCAGCTTTCTTTCACTCAATTCTTATGGATTTAAGTCACAGCTTAATGGCTTTTCCAATAATGTTGCTTTCCATTCAAAAGTTTTTCCTCAGACCCATTTTGTTTTTTTGAATAAGCCCTACCTAACCTCGATGATTTATTGGCTCTCAGTTGCCTCAGTTATATCACTTGTGCCGTGCTGATCCTAAAGCAATCCAAGATAGGAAGTACACAGCCAATAATAGATGACATCATTTAATGCCTTTTGTGAGGTAGGCATTCTCCTTCTCTTTCTCTCTTTTGAATGATTCCTCAGCTCTTTAACTGAGCTTAACGTTTTCTTGTATTGGTCCCAAGACTTCTACTTTGCTTTTATTAAGTTCCACTTGTACTTAGGATATTCTTTTTTACTTACTATTCATGTATGTCTCTGCTGATGTAACGAAAATATAGAATGCTTTGTCATGTTATGAAGATTTTGCTGACCTGCATCTGTAACTGCAATACTGACGTGGTGAAACTATGATTAAATTTTTTTATGTTAACATAAAGATGTCAAAAACTTGTATCTATTCCTAATATTATTTTCTCCTGTTTACCAAATAATTTAGAAGAGGAAACTAGGAAACTCCTCTTAAAAATATGACCAATACAAAAGCCCTTTAAAGTCAAATTTAAAAAAAATAAAAAGATAATGAGCTGATAGAAGCCTCATGTAATTAGGAAAAGAAAATACAAAGTCCTACACCTTTCCTATGAGGAAAGGCTGACAGAGCTGGGACTCCTTAGCCTGGAGAAGGCTCATAAGGATCTCATCAATACCCAAAAGGACAGTGTAAAGCAGATCAAAAGAATCTCTTTCCAATGGCACCCCTTGATAAGACAGAAACTAATGGCCACAGGCTGAAACATGGGAAGCTGTGCCTTGAATTTAAGTAGATACTTCTATCACTGAGAGTAAACAAAGGCGTGGTGGACGCTCCATCCTTGGAGATAAAGATTTCTGGGTATGGTCTTAGGCAACCAGCTCTTGCTGGCTGTGCTTGAGCCAGGGGGTTGGACCAGATGAGCTCCTGAGGCCTTTCAACCTCAGCAATTCTACAATTCCATAATTATACTTTGTGCTGTGAAACAAGTGCCATCTCTCCCTACAGAGAGCTCACAGAAGCATTTTGCCTCACCTGAAGATGCCAGATAATAAATCCAGTGTTACAGAACTATATATAATTTACCTGGGTTTTTTCTATTGGTGTCCACAGTAAAAATGGCAAGTGAAGGATCACATCCCTTGAAGATGCTTAAAACAAACAGGATCAAGATGAAAAACTTTAAATCTATTAGATGTGTGAAGAAGTCTTTAAGAAATAAATGAGTAAGCAAAGTATGGATGTTAAAATACAATAAAGTATAATATATGCATTTTTATAATCTATTTGCTTCTAAATATAAATTATATAAGCATGGCATATAAATTATGTATACCTTTAAGTGATGGAATTTAAAATAATTTCAGTGGAAGCACCTAAATTTAGATTCTTCTATATAGATATTTAAAGCCTGAAGTAGACTTCTAAATAGCCTGCATGTTTATTTAAGCGCTGTCTTCAAACACATTATCTTGAAGCACCTGTACACTGTGTGAGTTGCTGTGGAGAAGAAGCAGACAAAATATCAACAGAATTTAAAAACCATTTTATTTTCTTTTTTTACGCTCTGAGTACTGAATTTAGTCTGTGAATGTGATAAACATAGCAGTTTCAGAAAAACTGAATTGCTTTTAATTGTCTTAAATTTTGAATGTATAATTGAGTCTTATTTCTCCATCAATTATAACCGTAAATTCGATACCTCACACTCAGTTTAGTTACTAATACGAGGGTCCCGAGTACGATTTGGAGACATTTAAAGTTTATGAAATGTTGCCTTGGGGCTAGCAAATATGATTCATTACTGTTATGCAGTGTTGTTTCATGTTGCAGTATTTCCCACCCCGCATTCAGTTCCTACAACAACAACAACAAGAAGAGCAAGTTTCTCTAATAGATTCAGTGTCACATCTGAACCAGAAGATATCTTTGCAGCCATGTATAAATATTTGCTTGCTCCACCACATAAACTACTGTTGATTTAGTCAGTATGTATTCTACTTATTGAACATATGCCTACACTGCATCTACATATGTGTTACCTAAGGTGATTTTTTAGGTTATGAAAAATTTCGTATTCCATGTTGCCATTTCATAGGACAAAATGAATTCTGGAATGTATGCTTGAAGACTTCACAGCGTTACTCTAATAAGCTCTTTCTGGATTTAATTTTTTTTTTGCCTATGGGAACTCAAATTAAAATGAATGAAAGCAGACATTTGCAATTACCATTGCAGAATAAGGGGTTTGGTTTCAGATCTAACAACTTGGTACTTACTTTTCCCCAGATGAGTATTCCTGTTGATAATAATTGGATGATATTTCCTTGAAGAGCAAAGGTATAAATTACCAAAAATGTTGCATGCTGAAGGAACAGAAGTCATTTAATGTGAATGAAAACTAAGAGATTATCTTCATATAACTTAGCAAAAAAAGGACTACAAGGAAACTCTGAATTTCTCAATATCCAGAAAAAATATGCACAAGTCATGAATTAATTCTGTTCATAAAGTTAATTCATTTTAATACCATAAATAGGTGATTTTTTTCGCAAGAAATTTAAAAAATACTTTTTAAAATATACCGGAATTTATAGAAATCTCAATTGTTATTGTGTACATTGCTCTCATAATAGTTCTCAAAACCCATTCTCTTTCAGCTGAGATCTCACTCTTTTGAACAGACAGGATGTCAGTCATTAAGAAAAATATTCTCTCAGAGGCACAGGGGTGTCCGAGACTGCCAGCATAAATTGAATGAGTTGGCTGAAATTCAAAGAAGGAGTCTTATAGTGTTAAAAAATTATGGAAAATCTTTACCGACTGTCATAGACTGATTCCTTTTTCTTTCAAGGCTCTCATTGACAGAAAAGTAGTGTGTAGATAAAAACAAGAATATTCTTCAAACATAATTTAGTTGGCAGTTCATTCTATCCACATTCTATAATATCAAAATCTCCATATTGATTTAAGCTCCAGAGATTGGTTAGATTAAAAGACGTGTTAGACTTGAAAATATAAATCCTTTATCTTACAATCAAAGTCCTTCCTATAACAGTTTGAGACATCAAGTATCTAAAATACTTTCCATGGTAAAATTTGTTTATCTATTGGCTTGACAAGAAATATTTTCTTCCTTAAATTTGTCCCAACTGTCTGAACACTTCTGCAAACATATTTAAAATTATTGGGGGGTTTTGTGGTTTGTTTACTTTCCCTTATAAACACACTGGACTCCCTCTGTAAATGTGTATGAGAAATATTTGGTGTATTTACAAAACTAGTCTGAAAAAAAATCATGGCATAATTTCTGTTAGCTGCTATGAAAGCTAAGCAGTAAAAGCAATAGAGAAAGACAATAAGAAGAAATTGAGGAAAATACTTAACAGGATAGAAGCGGTCTTAAAGTATTCAGCATCCATCTAGATATTTTAGCCATCATGCAACGAACAACTTTTCAGACACCAGTATGATTAATTTTCCTTCATGATAACTTAAGGAAGGAGTGTTGTTTTCCTCATTTTACAAATAGACAATTTAAGTAAAATTAAATCTTAGTGCAAGAAGAGTTATGATTACTAAAATGGGCATTAAGTGTGTAAATTTTACCTAGGCCACAATTACAAACTTGAAATAAAATGCTTGGACATTACTGAACATTGGAAACATTAGATTGGAACCATAATTCCATACATAGATGGGATGGGATGGGATGGGATGGGATGGGATGGGATGGGATGGGATGGAGGTGGGGATGAGGATGAGGATGGAGATGGAGATGGGGATGGAGATGGAGATGGAGATGGAGATGGGGATGGGGATGGAGATGGAGATGGAGATGGAGATGGAGATGGAGATGGAGATGGAGATGGGGATGGAGATGGNAGTGGAGTGGAGTGGAGTGGAGTGGAGTGGAGTGGAATAGTTTTATTTTTGAGACGCTTCTCTGGACCTCCTTTGAGAGCTCAGGATCTTGCAATGGGGACCCCAGAGTTGAACCCAGTATCCAGGTGGGGTCTCACAAGCACAGAGTAGAGGGGGAGAATCACTTCCCTCAATCTACTGATCATGTTTTTTTAAATGAAGCCCAGGATATGATGGGTTTACTGGACTGCAAACACATTGCTGTCTTGTGACCATAATACCATCAGTATTCCCAAGCCCTTCTCTGTAAGAATACTCTGGATCCATTCATCCCTCAATCTGTACGGATACTGGAATCTTCCTCTTTCCTGATGCAGGACCTTGCATCTGGCCTTGTTGAATGTTAGGATTTTCACTTTGGGACCATTCCTGAAGCCCATCAAGTACCTTCTGGATGATATCCCTTCCCTCTATTGTACCACCTACACCACTCATTTTGGTGTCATCTGCAAACTTGATGGGGATTCACTGAATCCCTTCTACTCTCATTGATGAAGATATGAAATAATAAGTCCCTGAAGGAAATCTTGGGAGATACCACTCATTAATGGTTTCAACTTGGATACTGAGCCATGACTGCAACTTTTTAGACATGAACACTCTTTATTCATTTAAAAGTACACCTACTAAATTTAAATCTCTCCAATTTAGATGCCAGCATGCTGTGTGAGACACTGTCAAAAGTCTTACATAAGTCCAGATAGATGATGCCTGTAGGCCTTCCCTACATTACACATTGAAGAAGGTCACAGAATTAGTCAAGTACAGCTTGGGCTTGGTGGAGCCAGCTCCTATGATTCCAAATATTCTAAAACTATACAATTAACTTTTTATATATATGGTGTGCTTTTCCTAAGGTGTACACAAACAAGATTTTGAGTATAGTTTTGCAGTAACTTGGAAATGATTTAATTTTTCTTTGTTGAGTAGTGTCAGTGTGGCCTTATAAAAATTATTTCAAAGACCTCTAAGGCAATGATAGCCTGCAGATACTACAGATAAAGTCATCTGACTGGACTTTGTAAAGAAGAAATATGTGGGTTTATTTCATAAATCCTAGATGTGTAAGGATCAGAAACCAAATCATAAAACATAGTGGACTGAAAGTATGTGCCTCCTCCAAGCAGAAGGTAATATTTTTTCTTTTTTGAAATGGAATATAAAAAATATTAAAAAAGAGAGAGAGAGAAAACACACGTGAAATAGCAGAAAATCTGCTATTCATTCAAGCAAAATTAGTAAAACAAGAAAACAAACTTCCATTCTGAATAAAATTAATTCAATTTTGTGCTGTTGTTGTTGCTGTTGTTCTGAGCCCAATCTGTGCCAGGACATTAAAAAAGGCTCTGTTCAAGGCAGGCATTTTTCTGCATTCTCAAATACACATGCAAGTTTTTGCCATATAGAGGAAAAATAAAACACAACCAACAAACAAACAAATCCCAAAGCACTCTATCACATGTTTCAGGAAGCAAAATTGGTTACAAGAATTTCTGTGGTAAAGTGAGGGGAAGCTATACATTAATGACTGATTTTTAGGACGAATGATCAAACAAAAATATTTGAAAATGTATTTTCCTTTCTTTAACTATGATATTACATTTTTCTGTTTTCAAGAGGTCAGATGCTTGAGCATTTCCATATATTCATAAAGATATTATTATTACATTAGTAAAATAGGATTTTTAAAAATTCCTTTCATTTTAAAGATACCTAAGTTTCCTGTAGTCAAGAAAAGAGAAAGCTCAACAAATATATCTCTAAGGAAATTGCAAAAGTTTATGGGAGATTAGTTTCTTAGTATTTAAACTTGTATTCAAAATGTCTCTGTGTTAACCAAGTAATAAATAAATTTGAATTAATTAAGTAAAAATAAGTTAATTATGTATTATTAGATTTCATAGTAATTAAATAATATAATTTTAAATTCTTGTCAACTTAGCACTGTGTTTGTTATAAACACACTGAACTAATTTCCTGACCCATTTGAAGCTCTGCAGCAATCTTAAGAATTGTGGCAAAAGTCTTCACATAGAAGTGTTTGCTGTGCTAACTGCTTACTGAAAGTGAGAATAATTTTAGTTTAAAAGCAGCAGTGATTAATAAATTCTGATGTTTACAATATTTTTGCCTTTTTTTTCTAAAGTGTGCTTCAGTGGAGCAATAGAAAGGACTTGTCATTAAAAGACTAAACAGTGAAAACTATCTATTATTTGTTAACATGATTATTTTTTATGCAAAAATGAGTCAAAGTAAATGATACAAATTTTAGAATTTAGAAGGTTAAAACCTCTTCTTTGTAAATTCCTGTTTCACATAACCTATTGATATATGCTTTATATTGCTGTGCCCTCTTGTATCCTTATGGTATTTGTATAGTCAACCAAAATTCAGTATATTTACAGTTCACATTTAGGACTTTGTCACTTAGATCATGCAAATATCAGACGAAATCAAAAAGTTAAATTATGCAATATATGTGTCTGCTATTTACCATACTACAATTGTCACAAAGTACCATCTCAAGTTAGAGAGAAGAGATACTTAGCTGTCAAGAACCCTGTCAACAGGATAACTCCATAAAGACCTCCTGAAGGACATTAGTTTTCCTTGCTTACATAAAGACTACAGATGTTGATCTTAAAGGCCAGATGATTCAAATTTGTTCCAGGTTTAGACATACTCTGCAGTCACACTGAGTAAGTGGAATCATATAAGCCATGAGTTAAACCTGATATTTTGATAGTTTTCACCTGGTTCCACCAATGCATAATCACCCACCTTTCCAGTCTAAGAAATGACAAATACAGCATGAGTACTTTGGTTCTGTACTAGTATTCTAGCACTTTGGTTTGGCCCAGGAGTGCACTTCTGAGGCAAATCTTTCAGTCATTCCCACTGTCCATGTGTTTGTACACCTGGTGGGGTGTTCTTGGGTGGTTGAACTGGATTGCTTCCTAGAGTAAAAAGTAGTGCCAGCTATTAACAAGCAGTCAGCTCAGGAAGCAGTCAGCTCCATTCTGGAGCCAGTTAGAATAAACTCACTCAAAAAACATAATCTGTCCACATCAGGTCCTCATCACTACCTGTTTCACCACAATTATCTTAATTTCACCTAATTATATATACTGCTAGTGCAGTTTCTGTTGTTCTAAGGTTGGATAAATTGTGCCTATGTAAATTACTATGTTTCTGATACTAATGTAGTTGTAGTACTACTAATGTAGTACTAATTTAAAGACAAATATAAATTCCATTCGTTGTGACTTTATAGTTTTCTGGATAATGGGTTTGATTGATGTGTCAGTACAGTATTACTGTCAGAGCTTGTGCCATTGTAAATTCTCATGACTAACCCACCCAAGCTGAAGGGGATACAGAAGATCCTTTTCATTGTGCTAGAGAGAGGAGCTGAGGCTCTGTAGTGTGGAGATCAAAGTCCTCAAGGCAAAGAAAGGCCCAGAATAATAGTAAATAAGGGAGTATATTCTAACTGAAAACTTTTACAGTGTGAATGATATCAGGATATCAGACGTCTCCATCTTTTCTAAAGTTCGGCAACAAGTCATTATCCACCAACTGTTGCAACCACGTAACAGAAAGAAAATTAAATTAATGAAGATTATGTGCCAGTAGTCCTACTCCTGTCTTCCTTACTTCTGGAAAACAGTTCTTCCCTATTCTTTGTGGGATTTAATGGAATAGATCCACTTCTTCCATATTGTTTCACAGGTCATTAATATGTGTATTTTTTTTTCATTTGCTTTCAGCTTTGCTGCAACTAAATTTATTTCCTCTTCTCAAACTATTTTTCTCAGTAGGAATTTTGTGCGTAATGTGCCAGTACAAAGCAAAGCATCATAACAGGTTAATGTTATTAACCTTGAAGCACTGTAGGCCAATTAAAACTTTTAAAATGCTATGATCAGACCATCTTATCTGGAACTTGAGAATAGATAGTCAGTACCAGTTTTATGGCTGCAAGTCTAAGGTGACTTGTATGTAATGTCAATAAAATCTCAAAAACCTTTTTGTGTTTACCCTATTGCAAGGTGAGTGTGAAAACCATTGTGCTTAATTCTTGCTGACAAATACTTTCACATGTATTGGCAAACAGTCAGCTACAGTTGAATGGAACAAAGCAGCTGCTTGCAAAGCTCACCTAAGAGCCAATAACTTTTAGTCTTATTTCTCCTCTGCTGCTCACTAAAGGATTGTGTCAAAAAGTCAGACACATATTTCAGATACCCAAAAGACATGTTCTTGCCTTACCACTCCTTTGTCTGTATATGCTCATGGAAGAACATCAGTTATTCCCCAGACACAGACTGATTATGTGATCTGTTCACTGAAGAGTCAGGCAACTCCTGGTGGGATCCGGCTCTGAAACCTTTATACTCTGCATGATGTTAATAAACTTGTTTTGGTGCCAATGACTTTGCTTCTGACAGTCAAAGATTTTCCTTTTTCCATCCTGACTATCTCTTGTGCCAAAAACCCTCTCAGAAGGGCTGTAATACACTAAATAAAATAAGTGCATTCCTTGCATAGGCTCCTTATCACTTCTTTGAGAAAAATCTAACTCTCTATACTTAGGTAAAGAGCAAGATTTAGAATTGGCCCCTGGTGATTTTGTGAAAGATAGCCAGCAGGCGGAAACCATGCTTGAACCTTCACAGAACAATGAAAAACAAAGCCTTCCTTTAATTGGAGATCAAGTGTGACATCCTGCTTAAATTGCAAGTCTACATATATTTATTGCTTTGTAGGCACAGAATTCTAGCATAATTCTCTACTGAATGGGACTAAAATTAAATCAAAATTATCTTATTTTTTGAAA
Organism: Anthoscopus minutus; assembly: GCA_013399455.1. NCBI lineage: Eukaryota > Metazoa > Chordata > Aves > Passeriformes > Paridae > Anthoscopus > Anthoscopus minutus. The sequence goes on along the minus strand of VWYI01004842.1, from coordinate 5,937 downwards.
ATTAAAATGATTAATAACTATTATCTAAATACTCTAAGAACTGGATTTTTATTCTTTTTTTCAGAAGAAAAGGGAAAGTATTCATTAGCATTGATTCCTGCATATTAAAGAAATGGGATTAGGTTTTGAAAAGTATCATGATAAATCCTTTCTCTAACTAATGGCTCTTGATTGTGTAATTTAGGATGTATCTCCTTGTAACTTTGCTGAGAAACACAGGTAGCAGATTCTAACCAAGAAATCATAGCTAGGGTCTTTTTTCCCAGCAATGCTACTCATTCAAGTGATCTTTACATTGAGATTGAAATTGCCCCATCTGTAGGGCTGGGCTTGTTTTCTTCATAGAAATTATTAAAGAACGTAAATTTATATTGTTATATGAAGACACAGAGCCTGGATATTAAATATAAACAAGTGCTCTTAAAGCTGTTTCTCATGCAGAGAAGACTTCAAATCCTGGACAACTATTTTTATTTTATTTTATGAAAAAATAAAATAAGATAAATAATTTAAATACCTGGAACTTTTAGTAGAATGTCAACAAAATTACAGCCATATACTAAATGTTCTTAGCTTTGAAATTACTGTCATCTGTATTGAAACAAATTAAGCCCTTGATAGCTCAGAGTTTTCTGAAAAGCAATTCTTAAAAGGAGGGACCAAAATCTTGAGGTTCATCTTTCATGCAAGCCACTCATCAACCTTCTCCTCCTACTTTTAGAAATTCATCCTGAGGCATTGTTTCCAATCTTTTTTCAAAAGGCCTCAAGTTGTGTTCAGCTGATATGTCTGAATTCCAGTAATGTATCTTTATTCAGGTGCTGTCTGATCTCTCCATAGTCAGCTGTGTGCTGTTTACCAACAAATGATAAGCACTGTACTGGCAGAAAAGTTATAGGTATTCTTTAGATACAAGGGCAATGGCAAGTTTCTCATACAAGACTTGATTTCACTTAAACACACACATACAGAGTTTATTTCCTGAATTGAAATAGAGGAAAATGGAATAAAATATCTACTTCCAGCTGACCTTTTATTTTAAATTTGACAGTTCATAGTTTTAGATTTCAGCACATAGAAAGTCCATGCCATGAGGGTTAAAATAGGAAGGGGAAGCCAGGTGAGAAAAAGTCCTTCTAAGAATAAGAAAGATTGTAAAATTAAAAAAAGAAAATTCAAACTAACACAAAACTAAAGTAAAATTTCTCTAGGAACACTGAGAACATCGGTTTCATAAGAATTATTCTTATGTTTCCCAATTTCCTTAATTATACCTTTTTTACCACCCCAGACATTTTATTGCCCTTTCAGTAATAGCTTAAGATTCACTGATCCATTTCAATCACTTTTCTTCTGTATGACATTTATTTCTGAAAGGTATGCAACTCTTTAAATGAGGTGAATTTTAAAAGTTTCCAGAAAGTTAGCAAAAGCTAGCAGGGATATAATTTTCTCCTTCATCCCTTTCTTCAAGGTCAGTCTTTGGACTTTGTTCAGATTTTCCTCTAACTGAAAAAAGTGACTTGAGATTCCTCATAAAATAAGATCTCTATGATCAGTTAATTAGAATCCATTCAGCTCCTGTAGTTTCACTAAATATTAAAGCTGGACTAGTAAGCAGAAAAAAATTCAGAGGAATGCTTATAGCTGTCAATAAATAGGGAAAATATAGCAACTTTTTGATTTATAATATGTTTGTTAGAATTGAAGTAATGGTTGTTTTACAGGTTTGATGGTCTGGAAAACAGGGGTAGGAAGGAGAATGGCATAAGAACAATATTACTTTGTTTCTGTGTTTAGATGTCGATATATAATTATGCACCAGTCAATTTAGACTACTGAAATTGCTGTCCTAAAGCCTTTTCGATATTCACTGAACAAAGTCTAATTCATACATGTTCTAATAAGCAAATTCATAAATTTTTTTTAAAGCCATCATATGCCTTGCCTTTGTGATCAAAATGCTTTGTCACATTGACTTCTTTCACCTGTTTGTTTGCAATGTGTCAATATGGAATCTAATACCTATTGTTTCTGTGTCAACTCATGAAACTGGTACCAGACATTTCCCAATATCAGTACGTGGATGCCACACGAGGTGCTGGGTGCACAGCCGGCAGGGGTCAGCGTGAGACCGCGCTCGCTCCTCTGCAGTCCCTTTGAAGCATCCCTGGAATTCAAGCAGCTTCCTTCAACTGCACAAAACACATACAACTCACCCTCTTGCAAAACCCTGGAAGCAATTTTCCAGTTTGTTCCAGGGGTTTTTTTGTTGTTGCTGTTCTTGTGGGTTTGGTTTTTGTTTTGTTTTGTTTTGTTTTTGTTCTATACAAAAGCACAAAAATAGATCACCTATGAAGAATACTCAAACTTCACTTTGAGAAAACCCTGCAGTAAAGTTCTCCTAATTCAGACTGGTAAGTCCATCAAAGTTCAGAAGATTATTTCCAGTTGCCAAGTTCACCTTTCTTCACAAGCCTTAGAGGGACTCATGAATCATGGGAGTAGCCTAAAATCCTTTACATAAACTCTCACAACTATGCCAGTGGAATATTAAAACACAATAAGCAATATAATCATAAATACATCAAACAGTTACAGAATAAAAGAAAGCTATTAATCCAAACTCATTTCCACTGTATTAAAAACAAAGGGGGGAAAAAAAAGGTTTTTCATTACTTTTTATAAAATGATTCTAAAGTAAGCACTGTAAAGAAGTGCCTAATGAAGAAAAGGCTGTAATTAGACTAATAGCTTCTTCAAAGAAGGATTGGACTAGGAAATGTAAAGTCCAAATAGAATGCTTTAAAGGTAATTTCTTTCTCCTCACATATACATAGAAAGGTCATGTGTAACTAGACAGAGCAGTTGTGATTTCCAATATCCTATGTTAGCTAAATAAGATCTGCTGAAGGCACTGAAAAAAGGACTCTAAATCTCAGCTCTAAAACCCATCAAGCAGATTTGAAAAGCAAGTGCTTTTCACTAAAATAAATGTTTCAATGACAGAATTAAGTCCACTGTCCATTTGAAACATGCTGCTGTGTTTTCCTTCCATTCTGAAAATTACTTGAATTAAAAGGGAGAATCACCTTTAAAAAGGAAAAAAATGCATGTTATCTTCTTTGCATAAGTTTTTCTAACCAAAACCAAAGCTTATCTATGAGAGGAAAAAAACCCAAACAACAAAACAACTAAAAAGGCAGAATTTGATTCAAAAATATTGCTGGCAATGAGAAATTTTTAGTTCATGTATTTTAATATTTGTATTAGGTATTTTAACTTTCTGAGCCTTTTAACTTCTACATATTCCTAGAGTTAAATCCTGGGAGCACACAGAACAATATCCTTGAAGCACTTACTAGTGCACGACTTTTTATATCTCAAGCCTTAGGACTGTCTGATTATTTTTTCATGATTTTTCTAAAGACATCTCCATGTCACATTCTTTAAATTTAAAGTACTGGGTGATTTTTCTTTGTTTAGACCATTAGGGATCCATTTAGATTGTTGAAAGAAAATGAGAGAATAGGAGAAAGTACTAGGAGAATAATTTTTTGAAAGAAGATATGTCTTATTGAAGAAATTTGTACAATATAAGAATATACTCAAAAACTTTTTAATTAAATACTCTTTCTTTCCCTTGGAAACTACAGAGATTTTTGGGAATGCAATTTGTGAAGAGGTCTGCTTATTTCAAGCTTTTTTTAACGATTTCTGGTTTTGTTTGTTTTTCAATACTATAAAATGAGGGAAATCATTCCACCTATATTCTCTGACAGTATAGCATGGGAAAATGAACTCTGGAAAATTCATTACGGAAAAATTGATTTCCATTACTTTTAATTGAAATTGTTGCAAAAAATTATTTAACTTCCAGAAGAGGTGCTTCAGGATCACTTATGAGGCATAGAGGAATAAATAAATATAAGTGTAAGTCTTTGGAATTTTTTCAGTGAAGGGCGAACACAGGTAAAGATTAGCAACCTCCTTCTGATAGAATCCTTAAAGTAGCTTATAAAGTTTTAGCGCATAACAACATTATTTTTCTCATACGTGATGATAAAGAATGACAGAAATACTTCAACAGACCAAAGTGTGTTGAGCTGAAGAGTATATTTATATGTCTCAAGAGACAGAGATTTATAATGCTATTTAATCATTCTAATTTTGAAGCTTTCAAAATACTGCCAGACCAGATGTGAGAGGGAATTTGGATGGTTGAGGGCTGCTTCTGTTGTTTCCATTTCTCCTTTTTACAGGCTGATGCCAACATGGAAGCTCTAAATTAGGAAGCTTTAATAGGCATGTATATGACAGTACTTTGGTTAGCCAATCATACCAGTAAATATCATAAGTAGGAGAGAGCAGGATTATGTCACAGCTGGAGATATAATTACTGTATAAATTACTCTTTAATAGCTTCTGTGCTATGTATTAGGGAACATGTTTCATAGTTTCACCAATTAACCTACTGAAAATACCTCCCAGTAAATTCAGCTGTGTAACTGAAGAGGCAAAATATTGCTCATGTTATTTTTACATTGTTCTATCCAAACACATAGTTTTCATTAATTAAGTTCTATAAATTTCTAGGTGAATAAAAAATTGAATCTTGTATGAGTATAAAATTTTCTGACGCACAAAATGAGAGCATATTGTATTCTCTTGACCTTCTACCTTTCAAAATTTTTCAGCATGAAAAGAAGAGTGTATCTACCCCAAAATTCTCCTGGCTAACAGCTGTAGAGTCACCTAATTCAATGTTTAGGTCAGAAACTGTAAGGTCTTAAAAGCGTTGGGCTGAATTTTAAGTCAGATGAAACCAAATGTCAGTCTTAGCAAAGCATTAAATGCATCACATGCTTTTTTTTTTTTTTTTTTAAATTTGACAAAGAAATTTAACAGTGTCCTTCTGTTCTTTCCTGGTTTCTATTTTTTTTCCCCACTGTCTTTGATAAGATTCTGGTTTTAGTTTCTTTTGAAGCCTTAATCCTGTAAGCCATTCAATCTACTAATGATCCAGTAAATGTCTTCAAGCAATTGCTTAATTTAATTTAAATCATTATGAGCTTAAAAATGAGATACTTGTATACATGGTTTTTTGGTCTAATACTTAGCTCTTCAAAGGATCAACAAGACTTTGGTGCTATTAAGCAGCTCTTAGCCAGGGATGGGACTTACCCTACTTTAAAGAAGACATCTAAAATAGATCCCATGTACTTTGATGTGAAGCTGATTACTTCCTGAATATAAAGCTGGATGGAGAGGACTAGCTTGCATGTCTCAAGACAGTTCAGATCCCCACATACAGATGTCTAATGCAATTTGGGGAGCCATAAAGGTACTCTAGCCTCCAGACACTACTCCAGATTTCCATGGCTTCCACAGATCCTCAATGATATGCATATATATATATATATAAACTTTAGGGCCATCCTGGTAATTTCTAAATAACTCCTTGTGGACAATAGAACTGGGTTTTGGCCTCTCATAAGTTCTCTGACTGTACTGCACAGAAGACTTCTAGTTTAAGGAGAAAGTCAGCCAGTAAGTTTTAGATGCCTCTTTTGGATTACATTTTGAAATAGGTTTAGATATCTGAGATGGGAACATCCCGGTGTTCTATTTTTTATTGCTTATAGAAGAAGAATGGAATGTTTCTGATGTCACTAGCTACATTTCAGGCAACAGTTTTGGCATTGAGATGTTCAGTCATGTTTATATGGTGTTACCCCAGATGTTCTAGAGAACTTTGGTCAACTTCCACCTGCCTCTCCAGAGATATAGTCAGCCATAGATCATATACTCTCAAATGACAATGAAAATCTGTATTTCAGTAACCACATTCCCATTCAAAAGGCAGGTAAGAAGGAGTCTACCACAGTGCCAAAAAAGAAACAGAGTGCTCTCCTTTCTTTCTTTCTTTCTTTCTTT